>ML685770.1:25274731-25455891 GCA_007922175.1 Pelusios castaneus
ATAAATCTGTTAGTCTTTAAAAGTGCCATTAGCAAGTTGTTTTTCTACAGTAGACTAACATGGCTACCCCTTTGGAAAGGAACTAGCAACACTCCCTGAAGTTCTCTGGGCCTTTCCCATTTTCACTGGCTCCCTCATGCCTGGTGTAGTTCAAGACACCGTATTACGCCCCTCATCCATTTTACATTAGCTGCAATCTTCAGCAGTTTCAGTAAACAGTGCTTTAATTTATTAGAAGAAAGTATTCCAAAGAAAGCTGCCAAACATAACTTTAAGAAAAGCCAGATCTCTCCGTTTGCTGGATAAAAACGCGAAGTATGGGATCTATACTTAGTACACATTTGCCTTCAGAGTAGGAAGCCTTGGTTAAGTAGCAGTAAGTCCCATTGTTTCAGCTGAAAGCCCTTATCACAGGCCTTCAGGTAAAGCAATTCGATACTCTGAAGCTGGCTGCTGAAGCTAAATTAAAATGGGTATAAAATGTAAATAGAAACTCTCTTTTCCACAGATGCACCTGAAAAAAACAATCCTGAAACTGCCTTAAAGAGAAAGGGATTAAGATGTTTTGGCCATTTGTTGTAAAATGTGTACTGAATTTAGACATCTCTTCTCTGATGGAAGACAGCTATTTAATGTGATAAGAACTATTAAGAGAGCAGAATAAACTATCATGTAGAAAACAGTTCATCAGATGATGCCTAATTCCTCTTGCTGTTGGCAGAGAAGCAGTAATTACTACACCAAGAAAGATCTATATTTAGAGATTATATGTTTTTGTGCACTGCATTAAAATAACACCATAGCAAATAAATATCTAGCCCACATATAGGATATCATTCATCTGGAACCAAACATCTAAAGCTGCATAGTCTGGGGTAGGAAAAAGAAATAGAATTTCATTGCAGACATTTCTGAAACTAGACTTCAATAGAGGTATAGCAATTTATGCACTGTGGTCTCACTGTTTGCCTTTTGATTGTTTATAAATATTTACCACACATTATCTTCATAAAACAATTATTCAATGTTGACAGTAAAGTCAGAGAGCCCTGACTCTGTTTTCCCATTCTAATCTCTAGGACAATATTTTAATTTAGCAGTAACACCGAACTCCTTACACTTCAATATCCAGGGCCTCCTTTCCCACCTTTTTCATGCAGACATTTACAGGACACTAAATCCCTGTTCCAAAGGGGGAGCGGTGGCAGTCTAGTTCAGCAAAACAAACCAAGATTAAGTGCCGCTAGAATCCGTGCTTGTTTTTCAGAATCTCTGTGTATGTGGCTGTCATCTGACAACGCTCCTTATTTTGGTTCATCCATAACTGTAAGACAGCTGTTTTTGCCTATTTCCGTGATACTACACTGGGTAATAATAGTTGTAAAAACATTTTGAACATAAACCCCCACACATTTTGAATAATTCACTACAGGTTGATGTACAAATTTAATGTTTTAATTAATAGGTGGCTTTTTGAATGGATCCAGTAATAAATTTTATGGGCAAATGTTGAGACATGAAGAGCTTCAATTTACAACTCTTGTGAAGGTCGGTATTTACTCCCATGAAAAGTCCCAATGAAGTGGAGCTCCAGGAGATTCGTGGCCAGGCTATATAAACCCTGGAACATCCAATCCAGATCCATTTATGTTCCTAGAACAAAATGCAAACCTGCTGACCTTGAAGTCTTGGCTCAATCTTTTATCCAGCTTTGTCCTGAGTGGAACAGCTGGTAGAATAAGTTGTGTGTGGTTTTTGGAAGGTAGGGATGGGAGATTATTTCCAAATGTTGGTAAAAGACACTGCATGTGTGCCCAAGGCATCTTCCGCCCTCCTTCCCAACTGTGCAGACATTTTTATCAATAAAAAAAAAAATCAAATGAAATTAATTTTTAAAGTGAAACTTGAGATTTCTTTTGTGAAAACAAATATTGAACAGTATGAAGACATTACTGTTTATAATATATATAATACCGAGCTGGGGGGAATGGTAGACATGCTGGAGGGCGGGGACAGGATTCAGGGAGACTGTGACAAATTGGAGCATTGGGCCAAAAGAAATCTCATGAGGTTCAACACGGACAAGTGCAAAGTCCTGCATTTAGGACAGAAAAATCCCATGCACTGCTGCAGGCTGGGGACCGATTGGCTAAGCAGCAGCGCTGTAGAAAAGGACCTGGTTTCAAGTTACAGCTGGGGAGGTCGAGGTTGGATATTAGGAAAAACTTTCTCACTAGGAGAGTGGTGAGGCATTGGAATGGGTTACCTAGGGAGGCGGTGGAATCTCCATCTTTGGAAGCTTTTAAGACCTGGTTGGACAAAACCCTGGCTGGGATAATTTAGTGAGAATTGTCCTGCTTTTAGCAGGGGGTTGGACTAGATGACCTCATGAGGTCCCTTCCAGCCCTAAGATTCTATATTATATACATATTTTGAAAATCCTGCAGTAAAAATTAAAGCTCTGATATGCAGAAATATGAATGTGCATCCCTGGGATATCATTCCATTGTAATTGCTTGTCCCATTCTACAGCTAAGGCAAATTTAAAAGTAGGCTGTTCGAAAGAATGGGTAACTGGAGGGTAATTTGACATTCCATCGCAGCTTGAACAGGATGGTTTTCTCACTAAATTGGTTACTTTCAGTGTATCCTATGGACTAGCCGCTTGCTTCCACTTCCATACTTTTTCCTTATAATGTAAGTATTTGTTTTATTATGATAGAGTTATTGATTCATGTTAAAGTCCTAGAGCTGTAATGCAAGAACCCTACAGGTCACATCCTATATGAAAAGTTGAGGCTGTCAGCATAAAAACATTTGGGACCTTTTGGTCAGATAAGTAACAATGTGTCAAGGAGAAGATGCATGTATGGTGATGACCGTTACCCTAGGTAAGTCAGGAGGCTGCCTCAGTTTATGCCTCAAGTAAATGTCACACGTACACCCCAAACCCCACAGAAATGGCCAGAAATAACAAAGGCAAGTTGAGCAAACAGTGTGGAAAGAACATGGATATGTCATTAATATGCACAAACCTACCCACCTATAGGATAAGTGTTCCCTAATAATTTGTGGGTAAAAGAAGTCAAGTTTGGACTTAGGAGAACCCATATTGCTCAGGGTGTAAAAGGGGCAAATTAATCGGTGGTTGGTGCTTGGCTTGGGGTCTCCTTGCGCTGGTACTTAGTATGGTTCAGAGTATTGACTGTAGCTCTCTAGACTAACTAGCTCTCTACCTCCCTCTCGAGACATCTTGCTCCCAGGTCAGCAAGGGCTGGTGTGAGTATATTAATAGTATATTAATCCAGGACATACATTGTGTGTGCACGCGCGTGTGTGTGAGAAGTGGCTTTAGAACAGGACTGCAATTTTAATAATTAACCATTTGATTATTCATTTATCTATCATTCTATGCTATCACAATTACTGTTATAATGTGAGCGCTCCTGTCATGCACCCCGTGGGTCCTGGTAAATTCTGTGCAGCCTGATAACAGGACGAGAATCTCATTGTCTTCAGATCAGGCTATAACCCCACTCAAATTAGTTAACAACCAAAAATCGGGCAACATCAGCATCCAAAACTGCACATAAAGTTCCAGTGAAAACAGATTCAACATTAAAATGTCCTACTGTATTCATGAGTTACACTCATCTTTTGTATTTATAAAGTTTTTTTCAAAAACCCAACTTCGATTAACACCACAGCATATAAAATATTATTCCAAATTTAAATACAATTTGTTCATCACTGTAGTCATTAGCTAATGGTTGTATCTTTCTTTGGGACAATGATAAACATTAAAATTCAATTTATTTAACATTTACTTCTCATAAAAGGGAATAAAAATGGAGATAATTTCCTGGCAACAGTAAAGCACACGTGAGGTCACAAAACAGATGAGAATTAGGTCTAATATATTCTCATCTGAAGACTAATCCATGCGAGTATCTACATGTAGACATATCCAACAGAGATGGAGTACTTATATGGCCTAAGGGCCCATTCCTGCAACATTTACTCATGAGAGTCTCTCCCTCGCCATGAATTCTGTGGGGCAAGTCACATGAGCAAGGATTGCAGGACATAGATCTTTAGCAGACACTGGCAAAGAAAAGTGATATTATTGTTGTAGTTGGTAGGTATTCACTTTATACAGAGAAGAAGAGATGATGAGGTTAATGGTTCCTTCATCTCTGATCAGCCATAACGTAGATTCAATTAGATATAAATCATAGTGTAATGGCTACAATATGCAACAGGTTGAGTTATTACTGAAGTCTCTAGTCTACCCTCTGAAATGTTTCTATTGTTTCATCAAACCACTGATAAATGCATTCTTTTCACTTAAATTGATTTTTTTCGAAGCTTCCTTCACCTTCTGATTTGTTAAACACTTGCAGACTTCAAATCTTGCTGACTGGAGATCCCCTGTGTATTTATTCTCTCTACACTTTCCCTGCAGGGCTATCAGATTTCACTGCAGATTATTTTTCAGTGGACAATTGCTAGAGTTCAGTTTAGTATTTATAAATGTATCGAATGAAATGCTTTTAATTATTCCAGTGGAGTCTGCTTTTACAGTGACTATGTAGTTTGTCAAATGGAGAAATATTACTGTGAAAAGCATTTTAAAAAAATCCATACCATGGCTCCGAGCTGAACAAATCAGAAATGTGATATACAGAGTGCGTGTGCATTACATATAAAAAGTGTGCAAACTCTCTCTCAACTTCAGTTAGGCTGCTACTTTTTCTAACATGCTTCAAACATCCTTCATTTTCTCATTCTCTTTTAGCCGCGGCTTGTTTGATCATTGCTTATTACATTTGTCCTGTCCTTTTTTAATGTCCAGTATTAGCGAGCTCTTAACACCAACTCGTCAACAATATGTAATCTGGAGATATGGGTAAGTCAGCATTATCCATATTTAGCCCTTTTCTTGATAGCAAGGGTCCTTCAAGAACGATCAAACTATCAAACTCTCCAACTATCCCCACTGAATACTTGGATGCATTTGATTGTGAGTCTAATTCAACAGCTTTATGACAAATACAGAAACATGAAGGTGAAGACGAGCCTCTTTCAATATCCAACAAGTGAAGGAGACGATGTATGGAAAGCAGTCTCAAATTTTATACTGCAGCTCCCATCTATGAGAATTTCTACCTTCCAGTACATTCAAAACTATCAGTGTTCCCCCTAAAAGTGTTAAAAAAATTAGTAAGTTTTTCAGGTCAGAATTACTTACCACCAAAGACAGCAGAAAAGGCTGAATGTTGCGAGATGACATATGAAGCAAACGTCTTTTTGATAACTATTCATTTTATTAGTAAAGGACTTCATGGTACCTGTACAAGCCCAAAGATCTAAAGAGGAAATACCTATTCTGATAAAACATTATTCCCCAGTATATGGCAATCACATCACATCTTCTTCTCAACCTTCTATAGAAACACAGGGGAAATGTTGGTACTCTTGATGAATAGAAATAATAGTGCTTTTAAGAATCAATCTAACTTTCAGGAAGAGACCTCTTCTGTAAATGAGCAGCTTGTGCATTATTCTGCTCACTGTTATTTAATACCTACCAGCAAGATAAGGAGGCAGAATAAAGACTTTTGATCAAAAACTGACATAGCAAAGGTACCTGTAAAGCTGTCCCTCATGATGAGAAGTAACCCTGATAGAAATCAGACAGAAACATCCTATTATGTAGACATGGTTGAAACTTTACAGTGAAATGAAATGCTTTAGTTCAGTTTCACTAAAACCAAGATTAATTGTGAAAACAATTATATTTTGACAACATTTTAAAAGTTGTTTCATTCCATTTGAAATATTAAAAATATTGTTGAAGGTTGGTTTGTTTTGCAAAAAACAATTGTGAAAATTTCTGAAAAAAATTGTTCCATTCCATTTGAAATATTAAAAAATTGTTGAGGGGTTTTTTGTTTTATTTTTTGCAAAAAAAAAATTATGGACATTTGTGAAAAAAAATGTTTCGTTTAAAAAATCTTCAGGGAAATAAAATTGGACTTTTTAATCTACTTTGCTGTTAAAGTATAGGGTGCATCCCCCGGCACCTGATCAGTGTTGTTCCTTATAGCGTTTTGTTTAATCCCGTTTGAAATTACTCCAGTTCTGTAATGATTTAGATAGGGGGTTATGTTTTTACACTGCAGGGAGTGCCATTATCATCTATAGCAGGGGTGGGCAATAAAATTTGCAGGTGGGCCGGTGGAGAGGAGAGCCGGGGGGGGGGGGGATAAGGGGGAGGCATGTCGAGAGCCAGCGGGGCAGAGGGGACACGCACAGAGCTAGTCAGGGGTCAAGAGGGGGCAGCACAACCCTGGCCCCTGGAACGGAGCGGTGCAGCGCCGGTTGGGGATTAAGAGGGCAGAGGAAATAGTACAGCCCCCGCCTCAGCCCCAGAGCAGTGAGTGCTGGTCAGGGGTGGGGGCTGGGGGAGGGAGACACAGAAGGGGGAAGCACAGCAGTGGCCCCGGCCCCAGAATGGTGTGCCGGGGAGGGCGGAGAGAGGTTGGTGCAGCACTGGTGGGAGAGGGGGGGACAGAAGGGGGCAGTGCGTCTCCGGCCCCGGAGCAGCACAGTGCCGGCCGAGGGGGGGGGGGGGGGCCCGGGAAGCAGGCCGGATGTCATCCTCCGAGGGGCCGCATCCAGCCCGCAGGCTGTGTTTTGCCCACCCCGATCTATAGGCTTAACTCCACATGCATCAACTTCAGTTTTTGCACAATTGGGGCCTCAATAGGGCTTCCACTGCTTGACTCTGGGAGGCTGTTCCCAAATTTAAAGCATAGGTCTTGCTACCTTAACGGCCTTTAAATGATTAAAGATTAGGGTTAGTGTCCTGTTGTATTAGTTTAGATTAAATAAATGGGCCAAAGAATCAAGGGTATTAACATGACCCAGAAACTGTCCAACATTAAACTGAATTGGGGTTCGCTATAGAGACCTCCCTTTGTTAGTTTCAGGGCAAACGATCTAAGAGACTCATGCCACATTTAGAAATGTATTAAGATGCAAAAAATGCTGGACCATGAAATGGTTTAAAATGGAAATTAAGTTATTCTATTAGACAAACGTAGATGACCCTCCACTGAGGAAAGTAGTGATACGCTGGAGGGCAGGGATAGGATAGAGAGTGACAGACAAATTAGAGGATGGGGCCAAAAGAAATCTGATGAGGTTCAACAAGGACGAATACAGAGTCCTGCACTGAGGATGAAGAATCCCAGGCACTGCTGCAGACCGGGGACAGACCGGGTAGGCAACAGTTCAGCAGAAAAGGACCTGGAGGCTTCTGGGGACAAGAAACTTGATATGAGTCAACGTGTCCTTCCTGCCAAGAAGGCCACCAGAATATTGGGCTGCATTCGCTGGAACAGTGCCAGCAGATGGAGGAAATTGATCACTCCCTTCTATTCAGCACTGCTGAGTTCTCATTTGGAGCACTAAGTCCAATTTTGCCCCTCCCCCCACTACAGGACGGATGTGGACAAATTGGAGAAAGTCCAGCGGAGGACAATGAAAATGATTAGGGGGCTGGGCACATGACTTAGGAAGGTGGGGCAAGTAGGCTTGTTTAGTGTGCAGAAGAGAAGAATGGAGGGGGATTTGATAGCAGCGATTAACAACCTGATCGGGAGTTTCAGGGAGGATGGAGCCAGGCTGTTCCCTGTGGTAGCAGGGGACAAAATTAGGAGCAATGGTCTCAAGTTTTCTTCCTCCTCCTCATGACAACCTTTTAGGTCCTTGGAAACTGTTACTATGTCCCCTCTCAGTCTCCTCTTTTCCAGACTAAACAAGCCCAGCTCTTTCAATCTTCCCTCATAAGTCAAGTGTTCCTTTAATCATTCCTGTTGCTCTTCTCTGGACTTTCTTCAATTTCCCCACATCTTTCCTGAAATGAGGTGCCCAGAACTGGACACAATACGCTGGCTGAGGCCTAATCGGCGTGGAGTAGAGCGGAAGAATGACTTCTCACGCCCTACCTACATGCTCCTGTTAATACACCCCAGGACGGTGTTTGCTTTTTTTGCAACGTTACACTGTTGACTCCTGTTTAGCTTGTGCTCCATTAGGGCACGCAGAACCTAGTCTGTGAATGAGAAGGTTATGCAAGACCGTATCAAAAGCCTTCAAATAAAAATCACTCAGGACTCCACAGCAGTCAGGATGTGAAGACACGCAAGAATCATTACGGCTCTGTATGGCCCGGCTAGATGGGCGGGATTCTATCGGGGGGAGCTGATCAGAGATATCTGCGTCTGGACTATCAGTAGGAATTCAGAACCCTGATGGAGTTTATCTATCAGGTTACTTGGGGTGAGGGCAAGGCACCAGTTAGATTTTTAATTAATTTTGTGACCATGTCGCTTCTTGCTTTTATATGATTTTCTGAAGCAAACCACCACACCAGGAAGTGTCTCAGAAATAGATCTAACGTGGGCCACACTCAGAATTGCCAGGACGGGCTATCCTGACAAGGTCACTGGCTGTGATCACAATGCATATAAATAATAGTCACAAGTTATTACCAGGATCCATCTATTTGGGGATTTGTGAATTGAATTCAGCATGTAGTTGCTAGGCTCGTCTACAAGAATATATATGGTTTATTGACAAACGCCAAGGAAACAGACTTGCCTTCCCAGATTAAAGTTCATCACAATTGCCTCAATCAGCTCCTTGAGCATAAGCCGAAGTGACGGATGAGACTGCCATGGTGTCCAGAAGAGGAACAGATCTGGCTGCTGACAAACCAACAATGGAAAGTATTTCCAAGCCTCCCTCTTACATATAACTGTAGCAGAAGGCCCCCCCATTGATCTCTTCTGTCCTCACTGTGCATCGCAAAAGAAGCCGTCTCTCAGTCAACCAGGAGCTAAGGCACAAAGGACTTTACAGATTAATGTCAACCCCTTGAACTCTACCTTGGAACCAAGAGGAAGGCGGGGCAGCCTCTACAGAACCAGCAGAGTACGCTCCCGACGGCCAACTCCCCTCTCCCCCGGCAAGCAGGTAGCTGCATTCTGCATTACTGGTGGGTACATACCGTAAGGTCCTCAGCAAAAGGAAATGGCCAGAATTCTCTTTAAAAAGATGGTGGAAATGAGTATTGCACTTCACTGCTGGTATCTGGGATGGACAAAGTATCCGCAGACTACAAACCTACTTGACATCATGTGGACACTCTATCAATAGCAGCGTAGACAGCCACCGCACATCCTGGTTCCCTGTAGCTCTCAGAGCTGCCTTCTGGGAGCTGTTTCAAAGAGCTCATTCCCACCTTGGTGGTGGGAAAAGAGAAAGACTGCCCCCTCGAGGGTGTGACAAAAGGAAACGGTTGTGTGGCATCCATATATGGCCAACACTGCCCCCCATCAGAACCAGCAGCCAGACGCACACTTTGGGTGACGAACTAGAACTATGCACAAGCCCACTTTGATAAATGTTAGTTTATGCTTTCTGAGAACACCCGGAAAGCAGACGAGCAATCACCTGACCACACTGCGTGGGTGGCCCTTTGGCAGAACATTACCATGAGCAGGGACACGTGTGTGCACTAGCGTAGACCAGTCATAGGGCGCAGCAGGAGGAATCAGGAAATACCTTGGGTGGTAGTCAATGCCTTCCGACCATTCACCCAGTTAGATTACCAGCTCTTCAGGACAGGGGATTGCCTCCTATATGTGCACCCAGAACCTAGCAGAATAGGGTTCTGATTCCAGCAACTTACAGAGTCCAACTATCATAATACAGACAACAATAATAATGAATTCCAGTCAGCCAAGAGTATTTGGTCCCTAATTCCCATTGGTTCCAATGAAATCATGGGGATACGGGTGCCTAATATTTTTAAAAATTTGAGCCTTAGGCAGGTCACTAAAGCTCCGTGGTATCAGAGACTGCTGATTGGTTCCCCAGCCCACGTGGTTTCAGTAGCCACTGAGTAGCAGCTGTCTGCTCACTCCTAGGCCTGGGTTCAAGACGTGGGACATCACAAGGCCATTCCACGATGTCCAGACCTAGCTTCTGGACATGAGGCATTTAGAGACATTCAAACCATACGGTTTCATCCCTCACTGATAGACCTGTCCTCCGTGAATGTATCTCACTTTTTTGACCCTCACAATGTCCCTGGCAATAACTTCCAGATGATGACAGTGCATTGTGTGAAGTATTTATTTATGTTTGTTGAAAGCCGCTGCCTATTCATGTCATTGGCTGATCCCGGGTTCTTGTATCACGCTTTCCTATTCACTTTCTTCACACCATTCGTTATTTTATAGACCTCTATATTTCCTCCTTTACCTCTCTCTTTTCTAAGCTGAACAGTCCCCGTTTTTTTCATCTCTCCTCATGTGCAAGCTGTTCATATCACAGTGAATCCTGATTTTAAAAGGGCACAGATATGGAATGGCGAATAGAAAGAAAGGGTATTGTATCTTAACTCGTCATAAAGCCATTGTTCAAAATTAAGAACAAAGGTGATATTTCCCCCTCTTGCTGCATCATCTAAGAGATTCTCAGCAGCACCAGCAATCTGTAAAAATGAAGAAAAGTGTTTAATGGGTAATTGCAATGGTTTTAGAGATTGCCAATAAAAACACTAAGAAGTTTGGAAGAGGAAAATTCATTCAAGCCCAGTATTATCACAAACCAGCACAGTGCCTTCAGTTAACTGCTATTTGATAGCATGCTGGATACTAATTGATTTTCCTGAATCAACTATTAGACAGGAAATTCTGTCTGTTGAAACTTCTGCAAATGACTAACTTTACAAATGGAGTTTGCAAGGCAAGAGATACAGTGGTCAAAAGGGGGGTGAAATTTAGTATCGCAACCATTTGATTGTTCATACCTTATAGCATAACAAGATTTTGGTGCATGCCATGGCAAGAGTCATTCTGACAATATATTCGGCATTAAAATTCAGCTGTCGTCTCAGGAAGAGCTGTAATTTATAATGTTTATGAGTTGTATCAATGATGTACGTTTCTCGCCAATGCTGAAAGTGGAAATGTATGCAGACAGCCCAAAAGAAGCCACTTCGAGGTTCAAAATGACTTTCAGCAACACAGACGATGGGTCATTAGAACTGCGAAAAGTACAAGAATGAGCCACAGGATCAAGCAGAAGAACAATAGCAACAGAGCCTGTAAGAGTTTTAGCTGCTTCTGCTCTGCCTGCATTACTATATCTGGTTGCTGTCAATCGGCTCCTGGAGGTGGGAGGGGAAGCAGTTTACATCTGATAGGAGTCTTTCGCTTGATAAAGATTCAAATGCTCCACCTGAAGACCTTTCACAGCTGACGGGAGCAGTTCTTCTATAAGGGGGCCATGAGCCTATTCTGGCTAGACTCTCTCATTTGCTGCTTGCATTGTGAGTATATTGCTCCCCACCTTAATGAGAAATTGGCAAACAGCAAATCCACAGCAACTTGCTTAATCCGGCTACTTGATTCCACATACTGTGCACACATTAAACACTGTTTCTTCATAGTACAGCTATCATCACGTGAGTATTTATTTTAAGATGTGTTTTTATGTTTCTACGCAATTATAATGATATGTCTTTTTGGCAACTTCCCCAGTGATACCATTCAAACAAGCGGCTTTGCCAAATGCAACGAACAGAAAACAGGGGTATGACTACATAAGAAGAGATGGCGTGAACATGCAAGAATCCTGCAACCATACTGAGTAGGGCATCAACAAGAGAAGAGGAAGCGGTAAATGTGTCTTGCAGTGCCCCAGATGGTTGTGCTTATTGCACAAGAAAAGTTCCCCTATTTATTAGGCAGGATTTGTGAGATACACTGCAGCTAACAGTTGTTTCCTTAAAACTCAGCAACCTAACTAGGTTTCTGATAGAAACCATCTCACTGCGTGGTACAGCTATATGGTGCTTTTACACAGGAGTTAATGCAACGTTCTTAACTCAGTGAACCTATTTTCTATTAAATGACAAAAACCATTTACTTAGAGAACTGTGGCATCAGCTCCATAAAAATATAGAGACTTTGCCCCATCCAACAATGTGAAGACCAAAATTTCTACCTTCTGAGACTCAAGTTGGCATTGAAATTTAAATTAGCTTTTTCCTGCTCTTGGGCCTTCAGACCTCGTCTATCCACAGGTTTCATCTTTGATGATGACACTGAACCAAACGACGTCTGGTGCTACTAATATGTTTAAAACAGTGGTTCCCAACCTGCGACCTGCTCGCTGCTGGCTAAGCACTCAAGAGGAGTGTGTTTCCGTGAGGCTACAAGACCGGTGCTGACTCTTTGCTGCAGCCAAGGGAATAGGGGACGAGCACTTCCTTTCCCCGGCTCCACCAGAGAGCAAAGTGCACTGCCCAAGTCCCTAGGTGCTGAGGTCCCTGCTGGAGCCAGAGGAAGGGGAGCACTGATCTTCCATCCGCCTGGCTGTAGAAGAGAGCCACTGCCCAGGGACCCAGGTGAAGCACACAGGGCTACAGGACGTGTGGTTTTCCGGCTACAGCCAGGGAGATGGGAGATCAGTGAGGAAGCTGTAAAAACAATATTTGTGGCCCTTGAGTCAAAAAGGTTGGGAGTCAGTGGTTTAAAAGGTACTGAACTAATGTGGAGAGAGAGTGGCAAAGCAAGGCAATCTGTCTCCCAATAACCCCGCTCTGATCCGAACTCCCAAGGAAGTTCGGAGCACTAGCTCGCAATGAGGGCAGCTGCCAGTCTGTTCCCGTGACCTGTCTTCAGGATTCTTCTGTCCTTCTCAGACACCCACAACACTTTACGCACCACACCTCAGGGACTCAGAACCTGCTCTGTGTCACAAGAAAGCCAGCATAGAGCCCTCTGGGGGATACGTCTGGGTCACACGGACAGAGTGGTGATGACTCAGCTATGGAGTGAAAGGGACTGAAAACGAAGTGTTCCAGGCGACTCTTTCACTATAAATCAGAGGTGACTGTTTCACTGCTTGACGCTCTCCTGGAATCCAATCATTACAGAATAACCTAGAGAAACCTAATCTAGTTACACAAACCAAATACAGCATTACTGTTATTTCCAGCTTCAGGCCTGCCTTAAATAAAAGTCATCCGAGTACTTCTAATTGAACACTCTCCCCAAACCAGGCCCGATGACATGCTCACTAAATCCTGCTGGATAATCTCCAGATTCCATCCCTCTCTTCATTCCTATCCGGAAAACTCTCATCCAGGCCCTGGGTATTTCTCAACTTGACCACAGCAATTTCCTCTACTCTGGCTTCCCAGACTCTGGCCTTCTACCAGTCTGTCTAAAAAGACAGCTGTAAGAGATCATCCACCCTACATCCAGCTTCTCTTCAAAACCTTTGCCGTGCTTCAGAGGGGATGGGAACAAGTGTAGAACAGCAGAATAGAGTTTCTTCAGAACTCAAGTCTCTACTACTCCACCCTGGGAAACGAGATACAGGCGTGTAGTTCATCATGCACTGTTCTTATTTCTACAGGTGTTCCTGGTGGCCCAGGCACTGAGCACGCAAGATCAGCTATTTCCAGTATCTGTGCAGACAAGGCAGCCCATCCACACGCTTTGAATTGACATTTGTCCTCCACACAATAACGTGACTCACCTGCTTTGCACCTAACAAACTCCAGCTAAGTACAAACTAGCGTTTTCTTCCACAATCAGGTTGCTGCGTTAAAAGAAAAACATGATAACAGTCTTGCGCGTTCAGACAGCGCTCCTTATAACGGAAAGGAGCATTCACACTGTGCCTTGTATTTTCTGCAATACAAGAAGTGCATTGTGGGCACCTACCCCTCTGTCCCACTTCCCAGGGTTCCAAAAGCTTTCCTGCCTGTCATTCAGTGTTGCTACGAGCAACTCACGCCCTTTTTCAACGTTGCCCCACTGCTTCCTGTGTCTCCGCACTCCAATTCTGAACAGAAGAATCAGGAAGTGACAACAGCAAGAAATTCAAATCTTCCCAGGACTCACAAGAGAGACGTGCTAGTGACATCAGAGCAGCGGAGTGAAAGAGGAAGACCTGAGAGGGACGTTCTGGGACATTTCCAGAGGCAAGATAAAATGGAATAAAACCGACTCACCGTTCACACATGCTCGTTTGGGGAAAAGGCTTTCCACAAAAGGGCGTATCCCTTTTGCACTGATGGTTTTATTACTGCGTTGCAACAGGGCAGGTGTAATGCAGTGAGGAGCTTATCAGTGGGGATGGCGCCAAGGCAACTTATTACACAAAGAAAATTTTAGTGTCTACAAGACCTCAGTTACCACTGCATGCATCTGAAGAAATGGGCTCTAGCCCATAAAAGTTTATCTCAAATAAATTTGTTAGTTTTTAAGGGGTCCCAGGACTCCTCATTTGTTTTGCTGAAACAGACTAACATGGCCACCCCCTGGAACTTACCAAATGAATTGCTACCACCCTGCGATGCAGTGACAAGTTGTACCCTACGACCGAGGATACTGGTACTGATTGGCTGCCTACTAAGCAAGGGAATTTGAACACTTATTACACATGCACAAAAGATGCTCTAATTCTTCTCATTTCATTCGCCAGTCATCTTAAAAATGGTTGAACAAAAACGCTGCTTCCTGTTCTTCCAATAAAGTTGTGCTGATGCATGAAATCAGAAAGCAAGAATAAAAATCACTAAGGACTATAAATTTAATTATTCTCTTGTATTTCATTATTGCTTTATTTGTAACTTGAAGCCCCAGCAGCATGGTAATGACAGCATCTTGTATACATTCCCATCTGGTTTCTATATGCTCTTGTAGAACTAAAAGGTGCCAAAATCTAAGCAGCCAAATATATAGATCTGCAGACTGCCTCTGATATCTTAATGATTACGACATTAATGCTGCTCAAGAAACATGTGGATGTCAAAGGACTAGCACTGCAGAGAGCTTGCAGCTGACGGTTCACTTAATCATTTCAAATAAGACAGGCACCGAATGAATTTACTGTACTGTAGAGTGACAGTCACAGATTGTCAACCACTTGTGTTTTCAAAATAGTTCTGCACTAATCGCTCAGGTCACTATCAAAGTGAGTTTAACACCTAATTTATCACCTTTTGGGCAGTGATCCACATTGAAAAAAAAAAAAAATCACATCCAAAGGACAATTTGGCTCAATTAATAGCCTTTTCTCAAAGGGAATGAACAATTAAAAACATATGGAAATGGAATAAGCCACTCGCTTTTCAAATAAATGTTTGTTCCATGTCCTAGGAAATAAATTTAGGCTCAAACTGTGCTGAATCTAATCAGTTTAAAATGAATTTAGTCAGATTAAGATAAAAGAGTAAATTCCCCTATAAACTCAGTCCCTTTCCTTCCACAACCAATGTTTTCCATGAGAATGATTTTCTGAACAACATGTTAAAGACTAAAACTTCAGAGCCCATTTTATACAGAGTTCACATTTGATCTGTGTTATTTCCAAGAAATAGAGCTCTTTACACACTAGAAACAGCTGATGTATTTAGGTGTCTAGATATGGTAATAGAAAATGTCAGGTTAAACAAGTAAAAGCGTCAAGGCAAAAACAGTTTAAAAACACGTCCATCAGTATACATTGGCTTTGATTACAATGCAATCAATCATGGGGTTTTGGTACAACTATGACAGTTTATTATATCTGGAAAATGTCCTGGCCCAGTTGATACCTTTACAGGATCTTAGGAAGCTTGAAAACAGACATGGCATTTCCAATTTTTCTTTTTCTACGAGATGCAACAGTGCTGCTTCAACAATGCAGTAACCAGACATCACAAGGGCCAGATCAAGCTCTCGCTGGATATCCCCATTGACTGGGAGCTGGAGGAGGCCCTAGAGGAGGAATTTCATTTCATTTCTCTCTTCTGCTTATTTTATTTTGTTTCATCCAGATCACTGTAGATATTGCTTCTTCCCATGAACAGTTGTGGACAGCTCTGTTGATAAAACAATTGTCGTGTCTCGTGCTTCCGGTGGGTGACTCCTCTCTATAGTTTGCATGTCCGCGTGTTAAAGTGTGTGACGTGGTGGTGGAGTCTTCAAGCAGGTGGCTTCCACACCCTGAGAAACACGATCCATACACGCTGCAGTGGGTCCGAACTAACCTGTTTCCTGGGTCGGCTTTGGTCACAAGAGGAACTCAACGTGAAACAGCAAATCCAACCTGTGTCTCAAGGAGATGGATCTTCCAGCAAGCACCACGCCTAGCCAGGTGCTGAATGAGCCTTTGTGCCCTGCAAGTTCATTTGGTTAACTCACTCCACGAGAGAAGGCACCACTTCCAGCTCTCGGTCGCTAACCTGTGGTTTGTCAGCTGCATTAGCCAGAGAGGAGCGAAGTTATCCGCACTAAATGTGGAACGTGGCTGATGATTTCCCTGGATGCTAAGCTATGGATAACTTAGAAGAGAGGGACCAAAATCTTGAACTGTTTGGGAGCAAGTGGTTTTCAGATGTATTCACTACAAATTCGTATTGTTTAAGCTGTAACTCACCTTCTGTGCTAAAACATGCAAGACAAGATACTGAGGGTGGAAACAAATAATCTCAATCAGAAAACAAGACCCAAGTAGGATTTTTAAAAGCTCCTGAGTGATTCAGGGGCACTAATGCTGTTCATTTTCAGCAGACTCGTGTCATAAGTTACTAAGGCATTTTTGAAAACTTTACCTACCAATCTTAGGGTTTTTTTTTAAACGTTAGTTGGTAAATTATCAGTTTTATTAAACCAAGGTCACATCATTGTTAGACCCACACCACTGACCAAAAAAATTGAGATTATCTAGTGACGTGCTGGGTCTGCATCACTTTCCCATGCAGCCGTTAAGGGTGAAAAACTTTCCTGCACCAGAAGCATTTAATTTTACACTGCCAGAGCACTCTTATTGACCTGTTTACTAATTATCCGTTGGTCAGCTCTCATCGCCACTGGTTAGTGAGTGGCAGGTTTTATAACCTGGGCTGTCAGCATGAAGCCACCATATTGGAACAGAACCAGGGACCTCCAGAGCAAAACACATCAGCTTAGAGAGCTGAGACGAAGCTCCCTAACTAGGACAAACTCTGCGGCACAGGTATGCAAAGGGAGCTGTAAAACACCACACAGAGGTTATGTCTACACTTGTGAATTTAAGTCGACTTAGTGTGTCCACGCTTAAAAATAAAGTCGACTTAAAGGGGAACTTAGAAAGTCAACCTAGAGCGTCCACACTGGATGCTCTAGGTCGACTTTGTGGGGCTAGGGGGACCTTGGGCAGGTCCACGGAGGCAGGGGGGCACCCCTTGCCCGATGCCAGGGGGCTCAGCCTTTGCCCCATTGTACCCAGGTACAATGGGGCAAAGGGGGACAGGGACCCTGCCAGGGCATACAGGAAGGGTGGGCAGGGCTCTGCCCTGCCAGGTGGGAGGTCATGCCAGGCTACCCCTGTGCCCCGCCCGGCAGGGAGGGCATTGGTGTAGCCCTGGGTTAGCCCTAAGTCGACTTAGGCGAATGAGCCAGGTTGGTAGGTCAGAGCTGTAACGTGCTAACATCATTTATGGACCAGCACACACAACCCACATTGACCTGTAGGATACACCAAGTATTTCCATCAAAAGCAGTAGCTGTTGGAGCAGACCTGTGATGAAAATACAAGGGAAAAAATGGAAGCTGCATCTTTGAAAATGTCTTTTAATGTTTATATGTTGCAGTAAGTCTCAGCATAAACTGCTGGATGAAAATATTAAAAGTAAATAAGATTCAGGACCACCTAATCTTATCTTCACCTGCCTTCTGCTAATATCCGTTAGCATTGGACTTATTTATAACTTGACATCTGTTTTACCCCGCAAGAGAAAGTCCTCCAAGTATCCTTTGTGCTTCTGTCACTTAAATGAAAAATTGCTGAAGAGATCAATTAAGTCAGACAAGAAGAGAAATACAAGCCAGAATCTTAGTTCAGTAAGTCATCTGCTTACTGTGTACACCAGAAAGACCAACGGTTTGACGGTAATTTTCTGTGAAGCATTTTCCAATAATCCATGACCATGAGCTCCAGTACTGACAGGAAAAAGAGTGGTATTTCACAGCCACACAAGAAAAGACAGCTTCAAGATCATTTATTTAATTATGCAAATGTGCTCTTCTGACAACACGAAACAGGCTCCAGCTGAAACCCTGCATTCAATAATAAAGTTCAGACCCAACTGAAGATCTGCTGCATCAACTCTAACTATTGCCACATTACTATAGTGTTGCAGTAACAATGCTTCAGTGTAGTTAAAACTGAGAGCCCTTTTCATTCTACGCCTTTATTTCAGATCTTTTAAACGTCGTTCCTTTAATTGGTTATTGTATATGAGAGACCCAGAATACACAAAGGGGGAAAAATCACTTGCTCTAAAGTTAATCACTATTGAATAAAGTCTTCTATTTCACGTAAACTTCATCTCCTTCCTTCATGTTACAGTAACAAGTAAACACGTGATGATGCATAGCTTTTTCCCACTTCCTTCCCTGATTATCACCTTTAAAAAGACAACCCTAAATCCTACCTGGAGAGCCCTCTCGAGGAACTTTCAACACAAGTTATGCCAGTATTTTTAAAAGAGCCGAATTTCTAAGATGATTTTTCTATTAACCTTAGCCATCATTTTGATGCACCACTCACTACTGAGTCAAAATCAATGGCAGAGAAAAAACCCATCATGCCATAGATATTCCAGTAATTTACCAACTCCTCTCCACCCTGTGGTTTTCTTATTTGAACAAGCAGCAAGCAAGTGGATTTTTAGATGTGAAGTCTATGGGGTAGGGCGAGATATTCAGACACAAGATGTTTTAATGCATGTAATCTCAACCAAAGGAAGAGCTGTAAGAAAATTTCACATGTCAACAGGCAAGAAGACAAATCACCTCCGGTTTCTCTTGCTCTTGCTGCTCTGCCCAACGTCTCAAGTAGAAAAGGTAACTCCTACGGGTGGGTACGCCGAGAGCGGCTCTCCCTGGAGAGCGGGAACACGTCACACCAAGCCCCATTTCGACACAATACAGAGATCTGCAAGACTAAAGTGACATGCTAAGAAACATAACTGCCTGCATGACAGGCTCATCACTTCAACACTCCATTTCATTCCAAGGGACCGAACAATAATAGACTTTATTCTAATTGGATTGTCTGCAATGAGCCAATTTAAGTGCTAAATGCTGCGAATTATTCAGCTGAGCCTCTGCAGGGCAGGAAGCTTGTTGAAAGCTATGGTTCCTGAAGCGTACTACGGAGAGGCAAGTCTTCCTTGGCGTGACTCCACCAACCAAAATCACATTGGTTCAACAGCTGCACGGTGCCCACAAAGCGTTAGCTAGTGCTCTGACCTAGAATGTCGGCAAACACACCTGATGCAAATATGATTTTCTGAACAATGCCCCTGTAATGACTGGTTTTACCGAGGCTAAGCACCTAGGATGGCACATGTCGATTTAGATGGATTTGTCAAATATCTGCTCTAATTACAAATCTTGCAGATTATTGCAAGTTAACCCAGTTTGTATTTTTGCAGTCAAGGTGAGAATATCAGCATTATTTCTAACAGATTTATGGAGCCATTGCCTAGGGAAGTGAGGTTTTAACATTTTAAATTTTTATTCTGGTGCCATTACAGTAGCCCTCCATTTCAAATATAAATTAAAAATTTCTCCATTATTGCTCATTTTTGCATACAATACACAGTTGAGACCATACTTATTTTAGAGTTAATACTCAGTAGTTAACATACAGTTTTGTTAGTCAACATTATGAGGTGTTTCTGTATCAGTTGTATAAGAGCTGAATTTTACAGCTATGTTTTGATATCCTCATTGAGACTACTGCAGTGAACCACAAAACTGAAAAGGAAAAATAAAATAATCCACGGATCAGATAAGGTTTCCCTGTACGAGATCCAAAGGAGATTGTCAGAATGTGTCTGTGGCAGAGGGTTTTAGTGTAAGCCATGGGGTTTAGTTATTAAGCGCCTCTAATGTTCCTGGCTGACTCGACTTTATTCCTTGGGTCCTCAATTTGTTAGCATTAACATCAATGGATGAGTTTTTATTGTACTTCATTTTCCCACATATTTTCTAATCCATATAAGCAAAGGCACATTAATTCAGGAATTGGCTGCAATTACTTTTGCTATTCAGCTAGAGTAGTGAACACAACCAAAATTGGCTGGAGTCCAACGTCACTGCATAGGATTGTCTCAATTTTTCCCTTAGATACCCAAAGTTAGAGTGTGTGTAATGTTAAAGCAGAATACTGACAATACCATGAAATGTCTATCCGTTTCCCTAAATATTTTCCTGTCTTGCTGGAAAATTACTTCTCATTTACTTAAAGGAATAATAGAATTAAAACAACTTCCTACATGACCAAAAGTATCATGGGGCAAATGTCTCAGGTGCCCAACTTTCATCCAAAACTCAGGATATAATTTCTAAACCCAAGATTAGCAACCTGCGTGCATTCATCTCTATCATGAAAGCTGCGTAAGTTACGATAAGATCAAGAGGATACCCTCCCTAGCCTTCTAGTTGCATAGTGACTTCTCTTCTCCCAAACTCTTAATGCTTTTTATTTTATAAATACTGGAGAGGCTTGCACAACCTAAGCAATCATCAGGGTTTGAGCTCAGTTCTCCCATTTTTTAAGTCTCAAACCAACCCAAAATGCTTAGGGCCACAGAAAGAAAGGAAATCATAGTGAGGACAGCTTCCACTCTTCTGATTATGTTAGTTACGGATGGTTGTTCTGTCTTGTAAAAGAATGGTAGATGTATACATTGCTGCAGCCACTACCTTTGATTGGATTATTTGCAGAATTGATATTACTGCTGTTTATCACATAAAAGTTTGCTCCCCAAGGAGCAAACTGTGCGGAAGACAATACAAAGACCAAGCAGATGCTAGGCTCTCCCTTCACTATAAATATAACCACTATTCAAAATATCATTTTTCTTCCCAGAGCTCTCCTTACAGCTTCAGGAGCCAAAAGAGGGACATTGCCACAGTACCCGTGAGACTTCGCAGCCATCTTCCGTTCGTTTTTTGTTTGTTTTTTAATCAAAAAAGCCAAAGCCACAAAAAACCTAGCACTGAAGAATTAAAGGAGGGATTAGAAATACTCCTTGTCCAAAATCCATCCTTCTTCCTTGGGGATGCCTCAGGCAATGGTTTTTCCATCTCTCAGTTGCAGCATTCGCTTTATGCTTTTAAGGAACATGTCACAGTTGTGGGGCAAACTGGGAACTGTCCCAGACTTGCAGGACAGCACTTTAAGAGCAGGAGGTGGGAGAAGGGGGCGGAAGGGATGTGTAAGAAGACTGCTTCCTACCAAATGCCCTGCTGTGGGCCACAGGTGTCTCTGGGATCCTCCCTTCTGGTTCTCCTCTTTTCAGGGTCCTTCATGAACCTAGAGAGGCCCTCTCTGGTTAACATCTCTACGAGGGTAGTTTAATCCCAGAACCTGAGTCCGAAAAATTTCAGAGTCCGAAACTGAAGTCCATTTCAACTTCACAAAGAAAAAGTCCATAGTTAGCGCTAATGTTTTTTTCACCTTAGAGCTCTTTTTCCGCCCCAGTCTGATCTCCCAGCCAGTCCTCCCACCTCTCTCTCACTGAGGCTCTGATGCTAGTCCCAAACACTGTCAGATTTCCTGCCCCACCAGAAACCTCACTGCTCAATTTATCCTCCAAGCTCCCTGGTGACATAGTCCTGCACATGGGCCTTTTCTTCTTCCTTCAAGGTTCACCAGCTCCCTGCACCCTACTTTTGCAACAGCCACCTTCCGCTATTTACAGAGACTCACCAGGTTCCCCACAGATGGGGCTCATTCTCTAATCAGGGTTACGGCTCCAGACCACAACGTGAACCTCGTTACGCAGTCCCTGGTTGGGGCATGGACTCAACAGCAGTGTGTAGTGGCAGAGTCAGTTTGCAGACATCTAGTTTACAGCCAGCTGAGGTGAACTGTGCTTCTCTCGTTTAGGGAGCAGCCTGTTTCTCTCTCTCTGGTTTTGGGTTCTCGAGTGTTATGTTCTGAATTCTCAGAAATAATGTAGCATTAAAATTCAACCTTCCTACAAGATTTTCATGTTTTTATGAGCCCCTATGTTTGTATGAGACTACACATAACCGTAGGTTATCAGTGTTGGAAAAAGAAAACACTAGGATTATGGGCAGCAGATTGGAAGTTATTTTAGTATCCCAAGTTGGCAGTGAGCCCCCATAACGTACATCACCACTGTAACAAAGAAATCAATGTAAAGATGAGCACACTCCAGAGCTAATGAGCTCCACAGGGATGACTCAAGCCTCTTAGCTTGAAGGATGTCCCCAGAGAGCAAGATTTTATTTACACTAGTTTAAAATGTCCCTAGTTTTATGGCCTGAAGATTGCTACATCTCGATGGCATGGGATGACGACTCCCACACTTTTTAACCCTTCACTAGTGACCTTCAGTAGCTCTTCAGTTGCAACTAGTTCGCTTAGTAAAATTCAAGTTTGCATTTTAATGCACCAGCCTAGCTGTTTGAATAATGATGAAAAGCCACATGGCTCAATCGAGATCATGGCCTAACGGCCTGTTTCTCTCCCTGGGAGTTATTTTCCAGTGCAGTAATGCAAGGCAAGCTAATGCCTTCAGTAAAACGTCAGCGCTGTCTAAACCGCCTTCAACTCATTTCAGAAACCAAACCAAACCAACCCCAGCAAACACTGGGGGCAGGTGGAGACTGGAAGTGGGAGGAATAACGCCTCATGCAAGTGTCAGAGTCAATCACAACACCCCTGTACATAAATGCTGCTCTCCTCCACCCATCCTGCAGCGTGGCCATCTCTGCAAAGCGACACAGGGAAGGACTGAGCATAGGCCATGGCTCAGCCTCCAAACCAGCCCAAGAACCAAGCTCTATAAGACAGCTGTGCTGAGTGGAAGACACTTGTGCACCTTGCCTGGGCATTTGGGACAGACCAAGTCCAACCACTTCCTCGGCTACCGCTGGGACTCTGTGCAGCTCTGTCTGATGTTATCTGGCTCTAAAAGTGTCTTGTACTCAGGCAAACTTTATTGTAACCCACAGACTAACCAATAAAGAGAGCAGCATCCAAGACCTTATGGCAGCTGAGGCAGGAGAGACACAGGTCAGAGCTTTTAAGATGCTGCAGGGCACTAAGACTGACTGAGTTTTTGTATTTCGCTACACTGTCGAAGGATGTGCTGATACAAGGGAGAGAGACTGTCAAACCCACCGGCCTGTTCAGTTGTTCTCTCCATTCAACAAATGTCATTACAGCAAATTTTCCAGCCTCGTGATCAGAAAGCGGCATGGGGTCTTTCCACCAAAAAGTGTTTTCTTCAGGAGGCCACGGCAGACTTGTAATGGTCTCCAAAGGAAAACACGTGTCACAGTTCCAGGGTAATTACACATCTATTGCTCCCTCTGTGATCCACTCCAGGAACACCTAGTCAGGTCTCCAAGCCATGACCTGTCTCAGGCTAAGGAGGCTTGTCCCACTCCAATCTGACCAGTGGTTTTCAAGCAGCATATCATATATTGTAATATTCCCAGCAAGCAGTTCGCACAACGGCCAGAATTTGCACTTTACTGTCCCCTGAGAGGGCTATGAACAGTGCACAACAGCAATTACAAGTTACGACACAGCTTTTTTTGAGCAAGTGCATTTATTCCTAGGCAAAAGCATGAGAGAGAAAACAATAAAAACAATGAACAGATCTGAACAAGCTAACTTACTAGGACCCATGCTCCAGTCTTACAGGGCTCCAGTGGGCCCTACAGTAGGACTAGGGACTCATTTTCTGAAGTAAAAGAAAGCCCTGGGTCAGTTTAAACTGAGCTTTCCTAACCCAAAAGTGCTTTCTTTGTCTCCTGCTCTCTAAACACCCAGTTTGAACTACTATGTAACAGCTATCTCTGGAGATGTTTGCTAGCCGAATGATTCACTTTAACCTCCACCTTCCCCCTCCGTCCTCCCTGTTTGCTGTATGATCTGTGGTAACCGTCATCATGGGAGTTGCATACAATTTCTGGCTCACAGTGCTGTATAAAGCATTCACAAACTGAATACACGAGGGAACAGAGATGTACAAAACAAATGTAGGGATGGCAGCTCAGCCCAACCAATAAGAAAATCAAGCTTGACTGTAAAAAGTTCTCCGACTGTCCAAGGAAGACAGATGATCCTAACTGGAGAGTCAATTCTCAGAAGAATTAAAAGAACATCCTGCAAGGCACAGGTGTACAACAGGACAGTGTGCTGCCTGGCCAGAGTCAAGAGACGGAATGTCATTCGAAGGCTGGCTAGATTTCTGAAGTTCACAAGGAAGAATCTGTTGGTGACGGTTCATGTTGGTGCCAATGACAGTATGTCACAGGATATCGTGAAGATAACAGATAACTTCAGGAAACTTGGACACGTGCTGAAGAAAAAGCATGCCCAAGTGATCTTTTCAGAGATTGTTCCTGTCCCATGAGAAAAGTAAGACAAAACCCAGAATTGATTCTGGAAGCGAATCAGTGACTAGGTAAGAGGTGTAAGGTTCTGGTTCTGTGAACATTGGTCCAACTTCTACGAGGCTGTATAGTTTGAATGAGCTCCACCTCAGTAGACGTGGGAGTGAGGGGGATGCCAATCTCCTTGGGTAGGAGGCTAGAAAATCCAGGAGGAGATCAAACTACTAACAAAGAGAGAGGGTAAAGACGGGGAAGATAAGAGCATTCATTTAACACAAACTCCAGATGGTTGGAATAATAATTAATCAAGGAACAAATGGACATGGAGAAAACAAATACCTGAATTTCCTGTACACCAATGCTAAGAGCCTGAGTAATTAATAAGAGGAACTGGAATTGCTCATTTATGAGCATAAATTCAATCTAGCCGGTATTATTGAAACATGATGGGATGAACATAACTAGAATGTTAAATCCATGGTTGTAATTTATTTAGGAAGGGTTGAGGGGGGGAGCGGCAAGCTCTGTCAGAAATAGAACTTCCTATTTCTAAGTCACTGACAACTTGAGTGATCTTGCATATTTATGGATCAATGTCCAACAGAAAAAGCACAGGATGGGGTATTCTTTGGTTTCCACTACATACTACCGAGTCACTAGGGAACAAGATGTCCACTTCTTTATGCACCTATCTTCAATGTGTAAGGAAAAAAACTGCATGATCATGGGGGATTTCAATCTGACTGACAAGCTGGAGGTCTCCTGCTGCCAGTATTAAAACATCCTTTGAATTCTTAAACGTTATAGATGACAATTTCCTACTCAAAAAGTGTTGCAGCCAACTTGGTGGAATACTTTATTAGTCCTTGGACTTAATGGATCAAGAGGAATTGACCACAGAACTAAAAATTAATAGTAGTTTAAGTACAAGTGATTGCAACTTGATCTCATTGATAACATGCAAGTTGAATAGAGTCCAGAGAAATAATACATGTTCTTGGTATTTTAATATGCAGAAAACTATTATGAGCCAAATCAGCTGGGTAGAAGAATATAACGCCCCCAAAATGAATGATTATATTTGGGAATCAATTACAAACACCTTATTAGATACCTAAAAAGAAAGAATCCCACAATCAAGGAAGAACTCTGCACAAGTTTAAAAGGGAAGCAAAGGAAGCTGTAAATAATAAGATAACAAGGAAGAAAGGGGAAGTTGATAGTTATCAGTATAAATCAGAAATTAGGAATCGTAGAAAACTGATAAGGGAAGCCAAAGGACAAGCAGCAAACTCTTCAGGCAGGAGAGTTAAGGACAATAATGAGATTTTTAAATATATATATTAGAAACAAAGAATCCTCACAATTGGTTTGGTTCATTAACAGATGAAAATTGTAGAATTATCAGTAATCATGCAGAACAAGCAGAAGTGTTCAATAAATATTTCTGTTCAGTACTTGGGGAAAAACAAATGATGGAGTCCCATCACATGGTTATAGCAACACTCTTTCCATTCCACCTTGTATTTCTGGACCATGTTAAACATATGCTACTAAAGTCAGGCATTTTTAAATCAACAAGTCCACCTAACTTGCATCCAAGAGTTTTTAAAGAGCTGGGTACAGAGGTCCTGGACTGTTAATATTAACTTTCAGTAAGGATTGGCACACTGAGAAACTCAAGAAAAATTGGAAGAAACTTTGTTTTGTGCCATTTCTTAAAAAGGGTAAATGGGATGACCTGTATAATTATAGGCCCATCAGTCTAACACTCATGCCAGGCAAGATAAAGGAGTGGCTACTATGGGATTCCATTAATACAGAATTAAAGGAGGGTAATATAATTAATTCAAATTAATATAGGTTTATGGAAAATATTTCCTGTCTATCTAACTTGATTTTTTAAAATAGGATTACAAGGTTGGTTGATAAAAGTGTTGATGTAATATAGAGTTCTATAAAGCATTTGACTTGGTACCACATGACATGCTGATTTAAAACTAGAACAATATGTAATTAACATGGCCCACGCTAATTGCATTAAAAACTGGCTATCTGATAGACTTAAAATGTAAATATAAACAGGGAATCATCATCAAGCAGGTCTGTCCCCAGCTGGGTCCTGGAGGGATCTGTTCTTGGCCTTACATTATTTAACATTTTTATCAATGCCCTTGAAAGAAACAAAATCATCACTCAACTTTTACAGATGACACAGAAATTAGAGTAGTAGTAAATAACGAGGAGAACCAGTCACTGAGTCAGAGCAATCTGGATCACGTGGTAAACTGCACATAGGCAAACAATAAGCATTTTAATAGGCTAAATCAGTGGTCGCCAATCTTGCGCCAGCAGGTGGTACACCACTCATTGGTTTTCATTGCCCTTCAGGAGTCAATCGCAATTGACCAGTTGGGGACCACTGCACTAGATGCAAATGTACGAACAAAGAACTTAGGCCATACTTACAGGATCAAAGACTCCAGGGATCATGCTGCATAATCAGCTAACCATGAATCCCAGGGTGATGCTATGGCCAAAAGAACGAATGAGATTCTGAACTGCATAAATGGGAGTCTCAAATAGAGATCTGTATTTGGCACAGGTGCGTCCGTTACTGGAATACAATGTCCAGTTCTGGCACCCACAATTCAAGAAGCATATTGATAAATTGGAGAGAGTTCAGAGAAAAGCCACAGGAATTCTTAGATTATTAGAAAACTTGCCTTATAATGACAGACCCAAGGAGCTCAATATATTTCGTTTCACAAAGAGAAGGTTATGGGGCGAGTTGATTACAGTCTGTAAGTACCCACATGGGGAGCAAACCTAGCAGAGAAAGATGCAACATAATCCAAAAGGCTGGAAATTGAAGCTAGACAAATTCAGCCTTGAAATTGGATGTCAGTTTATAACAGAGAGCGCAATTAAACAATTTACCAAGGATTATGGCAGATTCTCCTTCACTGTTTTTTAAAATCAAGATTATTGGATCTCTTTTCTAAGAGATCTGATCTCTAGGGAAATTTTCGAAATTATTGTGGGTAAATTCTCTGGCCTGTGTTCTGCAGGAGATCAGACTGCTAGATCAGATCAGACTACTAGATCTAGCCAAATGAGATTAATCTATGGCCTGAAAAGATATTGCATATGGTTGCAATGTCTATCGCAATGTGTACACCTAGAGGTGAGCGATGATGGGTGTCAACAAAATCATTAGAGGAAAGAGGATTAATTCTGTTAGTGGGCAATGACAATTCTACTGCAGAAGCGGGTTGAATTGACTATATGTCTGCTAGGGAGTAAAGACACGGAGTACAGAGTGAATAACGAAGCAGATGGAGACTCGGATTTTGAGTGCACTCCCAAGATACTGGTTTACTAAGCTCATGTGTTACGGATACCCGCACTCCATCTAGCCCTCTGTCTGAATGACCACACCATTGTCAACACCCTCCCACACAGACTGAAGGTGGGAAGAAACTGCAGCAGCCAAAAGCAGCAGCAGAGTAATTGAAAAACCAATTTTAATAAAATGTATTTATTGAGAAAATGATAAAATGAGCAAGGAGCTCAGCTAACTCTCATTCAAAGAGGAAACAGATCAGTTAAGCACGTCCGTGTCATCCTAACGATCTCGTTTTAGAGTTCCAGTTATAGTCTACATTTGTGAGAAAAGCACCGAACTCATACTCTGCAGACTTCTTCAATGATTCAAAACTCTGCAGAGCAGAGAGGATTTGTTAACTAGAAACATGCATAATTAGGAATGTTCTATTTCTCTTTTACAATTTCTAGCCTTCATTTAAGGTTAAGGGTATGAACAAAAGAATGAGAGCAACATGCCATATTACCATACAAAAAGAAAAGTCAAGAGATCAAAAAACATCAAAGGTTCTTGAAATCACACTGGCCTTTGATGTATAAAAATCAAACAATGACAAAATCCGTTATTGGTCATTAAGGGGTAATTGTTTTGTGCTTAAGTGAAATTTGTGGTTTCAGTTCAGTAAGCAAAATCTAATTCTTAAAGATGACATTGACTGTGGAATACAGATCCATAATTAAATTTTAATTTAAAAAATAGGAGCAAGGAAATGCTACCTATAATGTGCCAATTTGCTTTTCAGACACACATTGTTTTAAACAAGGCAAATTAAATATTTATATTGCCTGTAGTGCAGGAACAACAGCACTTAATGATTATCTAGAAGGCAGTTAGCAGTATCAGGAAATTCTGCACTGCATGTTTTTCTCTCTCATTAAGACAAAAACCATCCCATTCTTCCACTGAAGATGTCACCTTTAAACTGACCAGAATCCCTGTCAGAGCAACACTATATACAAATTCCATGAATTGCAGGAGACTTGTATGTCATGTGGGATGCCTTAGTACATGATTAGCAACATCATTATGTTTTATTTTGTTTTCTGCAGTTTATGTAGTCCAATTAGCATGCTCTTCTAAAAAGTTCCGTTTCTACCGGCCATTTACCATAATGATTTACTGGTGTTATTTATATTTTGTAGACTAAAACTTTTTAAAATATATACCTTTTATTCTCAAAAGCAACTCTCCCAAGTCAGCCTCTATATTACACTTTATGGCAAGAAACATGGGATGACATGGTAAAGATTCATGGCTGAGAAGAGAAATTGCTCATCTCATCACAAAGACACTTTGTTTAAATACTTCCATGTGCTTAACCTCTTAGTCACATGGACCCTGTAATGCTGCAAACATATGGCTTGATTTTCAGTGTCTCCAATCACCCACAAATATTACTGAAATCAATGTAAAATAGAAGTGCACAACACCTTTGAAGATCAGGCCTCTTATACTTAGGCAAAAGAATTTGGGAACTGGTAGGAGATGTCCCTTGGAACACCAAAGAATAAAAGCCATTAAAAATGTATTTCATATTCCGTAGAGCAAAGAGAATGTTACATCTTATACTCTGCCAAGCTTTGCTGGAATTAAAGATTTCCTTCTTCTATCAGGATGTTTTCATATTGTTTTGTGGACAGTGAGTGCTTCAGAATTCACAGATGTTTGTTACAGAATTCTTGTACAGCTGCTGCACAGTGGTGCGATGGGATGCCACATAACTCCAGAGACCCAGCTCACACTCTGCAAATATACGATATACCTGTTGTGTTTCTTCCCTGCACCCCCAAAAATGAGGGGATTCAATGGTATGACTTCAATTTGGGGCTTTAGTAATTTGTGTCACATCAATATTACTTGCATTTTACATCAATATTAATTTTATGTAGATTAAATAATAATAAACATGTGCCTTATCAACAGACTTTTCCACGAAGTCCATTTACCCTGATAAAACATAATTGATTCCTATTTCCTCTACCTGTTCTGTGCTTAAGGGCTCATTGCTACACTGTGAAGGGGTGGGAGGGGGGGAAGGAACTTGCTAGAAAAGAGTAGTAGTAAGGCAGACAAGCAGCACCATTTATGCCTCATGCTGCTCTGTTTTGCTTCACAGACGTGTGCGCATTGCGGCGATGGTGGGATTTCTCTATCAAAGCTCGTTAGCGTTATTGCCTCAAAACTCACGTCCAAGGAGGCTAGAATGTTGTAGTCTAGGGTATTTAATATTGCGTATCTTGATCGCAGGAACACTTGACCTTGCCTGGACTCTCCAATGGGTGTAAAAGAGCGTGTGTCATTGGCTGGGCTTTCTCCTTACAGGGACCCTTTCTTTCCAAACACATTCTCATTAGCATCCCTAATCCAAAACAAGGCCAGATCTTCTAGCCTTCAGGGTATGCTACAACTACAAGACAATAGGAAAGAATTTGGTTCCTGTTTCCATATGCCATTCCCCTCCTCCCCCCACCCCAAATTCAGCTGCATATGCACCAAAGAGCAGTGCTTCATATCTTCTTTGCTCCAATATTGGCAGTGCTCTTTCCCTCTGTCATTTCCTCTTGACGAGAAGGCATGGCGCCTAATTCACACCTGCAAGGTCATGTCTCCTTCTGAAACTGGGTTTGTTACTTCTTAACTTCCAGGTGATAAATTAACAAAAATTAAATTAAATTTGAAAGGCCATTTGCCACCACTTAAAAATTTCAAAGAGAGGGTTAAGTAGATTAGGATGATAGAGTGCTTCAATATCTTCCAGAAAGCTATCAGTAAGAGTTTACTTCCTTCTATGGAAAACAAGCAGAACTTTGTTCATTCACTTTAGTGACTGGGAGATGAAACACAGTCAGTGGCATTTTGTTTTTTAGTAAGCAAAGGTCTGATCCTGCTAACCACCCCTTTCTATCAGGTAGTCCAAGTATCCAGGTAGACACAGGAGTGGCATAAAATTGCACACTGCAGCCTACAAAAAGTAATGGATCAACCCTGAGTGAAGAAACATAAAAAAAGCAATGGTGCATGCATTACAAAATACTCTGTGCTCATTGGCAATGATTATTTATGATACTTCACAGGAGTACTAGTAAACATTCTGTTGTAAAAGTAACAGGCGCAATAATGAGATCTCACTACATTCAGCACTTTTATTTACATCTGTGCAGAGATGTTGGGAACGGGGAATGATGAGGGGGGAAGACGGTCTCTATATGTGAATTACAAGATTTATGACTCAGCAAAGACTGGATTACTGACTATAACCCTTACCCCCTAAACCCTGAATTCCTTGACACAGAAAACGTAGCAATTCAATGACTCTTGGGGACTGATTTCAATAGATGTTAGTTGACTACATCCTTTAGAAAACTCTGCTAGTTGACTAAATACTTATAAAAATCTGCCCTTTGATTAATAAGAGATTAGTATCTGTACCGTACACTAAGGTAAACAGTTAGAAATTGAACATTTGAAAAATATTGACCAAAGCAATAAACAAAATATTAACATCAATTCCTTAAAGCAGATTAGAGGATTTAGTGAATTTCCTTTTTTAAAAAGCTTCATAAACTAATGTAGGAGTTAGAACCTTTTAAACATAGGGTTTTCTCTAATCCCTTCTCTTTAACTGTTCAGTATGACAAAAGGACTACAGAAACAGACAAATAAGTGTCATTTTAAAAGTTAAATATTTTATAATATGGTACTAAACATATTCTAAGCCTATTCCACGATTTTATGAAAACTACATGGCATTTGAAAAAATGTATTTCTTGCACAGAGACCAATTGTGAAGCATGAAATGAATGAATAAACACAATGAAGGAAAATTTCAGAATGCCTTTTAAAAGTGGAGGTAGGATGGATGGGTGGAGGGTTAGTTGTAGAGAGAAGGGGGGGGTTTGCACATAATATTTTAATTAATTAATTAATGACTCATTTGCCCATTAAAATCTTTTAAATGGAGTTTAGAATAATTCATAAATCATGGGCTTTTAAGTAGCATGATATCTGTTAGCCAAACCATTTAAGATAAATTTTAAAATGTGGAAGAAATGTTCTCCAGTGAATATAAAGTCAATTTAATGTTTCTGAGAATGTAATTCATTGTAATTTAAAAGTTCACCCGCCCTGCACGTCCCTTGACATGTTCATCAATTTTTAACCCACCCAGGGTATGGTAATATTTAAGACCAGGTATTAAATGTTAACCAATATTTAAGAGCAAAGGAAAGTGCCAAAAGATACTTTAGGCTTTAGAGATATAAAGCTGACCAAAGGAGCTAATCACCTCGGCAGCAGAAACGCATCAGGAGGAGATGAATAAGGCGGGGGAGCTTGGTGTTTAACTCTTCCCAATAACCCTGCCAAACTGAAGATCTGAAGACACAATTAAGGAAAGTGAAGTAGGCTTTCCAAAGAATTCTTGCTCTGTCTGTGAGATGAAAGAGTGGGAAGGAAACCAGCAGAGAGCAACAGAAATGATGAGGGCTGGAGCACATGACTTCTGAGGAGAAGCTGAAGGAATGAGGCTTCTTTAGTCTGCAGAAATGAAGAATGAGAGGGGATGCGAGAGCAACCTTTAACTACTAGAAAGGGGGCTCCAGGGAGGATGGAGCCAGGCTGTTCTCAGTGGTGGTAGATGACAGAACTAGGAGCAATGGTCTCAAGTGGCACTGGGGGAGATATCATGAAGAACTTTTCACCAGGAGGGAGGTCAAGTACTGGAATGGGTTACCTAGGGAGGTAGTGGAATCTCCATCCTTGGAGGATTTTATGGTGCATCTTGACAAACCCCTGACAGGGATGGTTTAGTTGGGAGTGGTCCTGCTTTCAACAAGGCGCTGGACTAGATGACCTAAGGGCCCTTCCAACCCTAATCCTCAATGATTCTATGGTGCTGGAGCAAATCCACCTTTTCCCAATGGGACAATTGGTTGGACAGCAGAACAAGTGTCAGGCAACACAGCCTGAACATACTGGCAGCGATAACTCACAGGAAGAGAACCAAGAATCTTTGCGTGTTCTCCTTCCCTTTTATTAGAAACATTGCTGGTCTCAGACCAGTTGGATTGATACATCTTGGCAACCCACATACCAGTTGGGTGCACACAGCTGTTTCAATGGCTTCCGTTGAAGACCAAAGGGCGGTCTACTTATCCAGCAGACACAGCAACAAGACAGTTGGAATCTGCTCCAATTATCACAATTTCTATCTTTGCGAGACAAAGCAGGGGAGCCAGTATCTTTGTATTGGGCCATGTTCTCTTGGTGAGAGAGAGAAGCTTTTCAGGGAAATATGCTCAGAGTGTCACAGCTAAAGACAAGGTGGACCAGACTGTTTAGCTTAAGGAGTTACAGAACATTTCCAGGGACCATCCGAGGTGAAGTGGCCCCTTTTCACTACTCCACTCATATGGGGGAGGAGAGGAGGGAGGGCAGGGAAAATCATAAAAACTTTGCTACATACTAAATATCATGGACTGAATAGACACCCTGGATTTATGACTTACTACAACAATTGATGACACACTAAACCCCTGGACGTCTCCCCATGACTGGAAGGGTTATTTACAGAGGCGGTCTTGCTCCAAAAGGTTCAGAGATTCATCTTTCTAAAGAGACAAGTTAAAGCTATCTCAGCAATGTGTGAAGATCAGATTGACTGATATGGAAAACAATAAAGGAAAAGGAAGAATTTAATAACATTTCCTGTTAGTGAGCCTCGGCTTCTTACCGAACACAGGGCCAAACTATTCAAAGAGCCACCTTTTAATAGACGCAGTGTTTGTTAAACACCACTCTGGTATGTTTTCAGCTGGGTCTCTAAATTACTCTTGCATGAGGGTGTAATGGCAGATGCAAATATCTCCATCCACACATTACAAATGCACATAACTGTGTTAGTGCTATAAAATGATCTAACAGCTGTATATGCATGTTAGCCTGAACAAAACACCTCTGAAGTTCACATTTCACCCACAAATCCAATGAATGTATAAAACAGTCGCTCTCCCATTGGGTTCTTGACATGCAAAGGACTCCTGAAAAGAAATCAGGGGTGCTGTGAGACATTCAAAATTGTATTACAAACTAAAGGCAAGAAAATCTGCCAAACCCACTCCCTGAACATCCTCATCTCACTTTTAGGGTCAATTACTCTCTTCAATCTCTGAAAACACAGACAAATAAATTATATAGGCTTAGCATTGTTAAACAATACATTTATAACATAAAGTAAGAGGAAAAATGTAGGGGGATGAGATCAATTTGGACTTGAAGTACAGGGTCACCAACCTGAAAAAGGCTGAGAAACACTGAAACAGACTCAGCGAAGGGCTCAATATCCTAAAAAAATCCATTACATTGCATGCTTTATTATGGGAACTGAGTGAGTGTAGTGGGTGCAAACTGTAACAACAAACAGCACCGGTGCTTGGCAAAGCGTCTATTCAAGTCTTAGATAATGCTACAGCATACACAGCAACCACCCGTGTTTGTAGTTACACCGTGTGCGCACCAATAAACGCTTATGGAAAAGGAGAAGCTGGTCTTTCGTTGCCAAGTCTCAGGATTTCATCAAAAATCTTACAATACTTGGTGTTTTTCTTCAAACTCCACTCCTACAAAATCCTGGGATTCTGTAAGAATCTCGACTTGCCCCTCCCTCCCCCTTTTTAGTACGTTTGTGGCCATGCTGGTTGCAGAGAAAATCTTGAAAACGTTTACTGAATGTATCCTGGGGCTCGAAAGCCGGAAAGCAAATAAAAAGAACCACACATTTGTTATTTTTTAATCTACTGATTATTTGGGGCCTGACTCGTGATTTGGGAAAGCTGAGGGCTGGCAATCCCATCTGTTGTGTATTAACAAGTTCTATGACCAATGGGCAGAAGAATCAGGTTTCAGATTGGATTTTTGGCCCTCTACATGGCACCACTTAGAGATGGGGAATGAACAGTTACTGCCATGCGTCTGCGCACACGTGCACCATTTCCACACATAGATGTGTGGCAAAGTCAGGGTTCATGACGGAGGCACGTTCTCAAAGCTGGGCTTTCCTGCTATTTATGCTCTTAACTCCTGGGCATAACACTATCAGAGTCCGAACTACAGTAAGAAAGGCAGAAAATCTGCACTAGCCGTGAACCCAACCCCCGAACGATTCTTTGTGCTGGCACATGGAGGCAGAAAATTGCATGTCTGTGGATGGGGTCATGGAGCTGGTGTACAGTCTGTTTGCGTAATTGCAGCTTTGACTCTGGGATTTACTGGCATTTGTCACCTTAAACAAAACCTTTAACATTCTCAGAATGTCTCTGGATGTGTGTAGGAATGTAATGAAGCCCTGCTTCCCCCCCCAAAGTCTATTCCTATTGCTTCTAAACAGCCCAGCTGAGAATTTGAATGCATAGGCAGCAGTCCCATTATATTTTGCTTTTTAAAATGTCTTACATAAGCGAAAAGGCATTGCTGGGCTATGAAAAGTTCAGCTCACCAACCCAGTACTCTTTATATAAAGAAACTCTTCAAGAAAGAAGACTTGGTAAATAAACTAATTATAATTGATAAAAGAAGACTACCAAGCCTATCTAATGAATTCCCTGAGCATATAATACTTTCAGTAAAGTTCTGCTTGGATGGCCTCTGTACTTCTGCTGTATATTCTGCTCTCTGTTATGGACCTGCCATTAGAAGCTGAATTTTCCGGGCATGAATTTCTGCCAATAATGTAAGATGGTAACGCTCTACTAAAGCGAAATAAAATATTCTAAGTTCTCCAGATGGAGGGCTCTCTCCTTTGTTAAAATGCATGGGCCTATGTTGAGGCTTAATTTATAAAATTAGCTGCAGAATGATGTTAGTCAATACTGTATGTATCTAGTTTTATGAAGCACATGCTGATTCAGGTCTATGTATCTAAAACGCAAATGGAAGCCACTGGATGTGCTCTATGTTAAATTGCTGCAAGAGGAAGGTGCTCTATATACAATACACTGAGAAATTTCCAAGGTCAAACTTCTTTGCAAAAAATCAGAAGATTTCATAGTGGGAAAGGGGAAATAAAGGGGGCATTTGATTTTGCCAAACTTGCATAGATCAGCTATCACTACATAACATTTTCTAGTGCTAAAGCTTTCTGTAACTACAGAAATATTCTTTTTCCCAAAATACACTAGTTCTAATAACCCAGATAACAGCTTTTAAATTTTTAACACCCACAGATATAAGTGTATTCCAATTAGGACTTCTTCACCTCTACAGCATCATGCTCCTAGGGCATTAATATGCACTTCATCAACAGTTGTTGATAATGATGTGTCACCTATCAAGCTAACAGTCTGGATGTAATAACATCTGTTACATTCCTGTGTTAGGAAACTGGGAACATAGTTTTTGAACACATTAAATTTGACTTTTAATTACCCTATTACACCTTCTGTTCAGATATTAGTCTGCATTAACCCAGAAGGTCATTTCAAGTATTAAGAACAATAAACTCAGTCCAATAATGTTAAAATGTTTCCATGTGAGTGAAACAGAGAAAGGATTTTTAATGTAGAGTCAGACCTCACCAACAATTATTATTCTCTTTCATAATTTGAGTCCCATTATAATGACTTGTCCTGTTGCAGCTTTATATTAGAAAGAAATCCTATATGCTACCTCAGGTGAAAGGGTTAAAAATAATTGGACTAAGACAGCGTACTAAATTTTAATTGCCATAATTTAATCACTAGCACACTCCAGTAATTTAAATCATGTAGGTTAACTTTTTACAGTGTATTCTTTAATCTAACAAGCAATATTTAGCAACATATTAATTAGGCACATAACTAAACTACTGGTACAGGTATCAGGGAGAGCTGTACTTCACAGAACTACTTGCAGCCCATTAACATCCATCGCTTTTTACCAGGACTGATCTTTCTGTTCGTAACAGCAACGCTTCCTTTCCAATTTAAGAGAATCCAATAGTTACCCTCCCAAACATTTTCTCCACTTTCCCCTTCTGCTTTACCAATATCAGAGGGAAGTAATCTCGTATTTAAATGAATTTTAAGTCACAAATGCAAGCTTGTTCCAACAGTCTTGAGATTTTCTAGGAGTCAGGTGTTCTACCAGCACAGATTTATTCACCTTGTGTTGGCTCTTCCCCATCATTATATCTAAGCTAAGGTTTTACTGGTTGCCAGTGTACCTATGTACTTTTCACTGAGGAGTCGTACGCAAGAGTGTTATTGAAACAGATGCCCACAAACACAAAAGGCCACCCCATAGTGGTGCTGCTCAGCATCTCAGTGACTCCACTATGGCCCATCTCTGTCCAAGAGTTGGACCATACTATTCTTGTAGGATCACTGTGGAGGGAACAAAGGGGGAATGGACCAATCCACCCTCAATTGTCTAAACATTCAAAAATTAAGCCGAGTGCATGAAGAGTGAAAATAAATTATTAAAAAACCACACAGATTTTCAGTTTTAAAAATCTCAGGTGTTTTCAATAACTTACATAAGTTTTATAAGAGTTGCTGTTACAGCCTGACCTGATTCTGTCTCATACATTTTCCTCCATTTAATTTCCTCCCATTCTGTACGTTCCCCAACTTCAAAGCATCTAAGGAAGTGAGATTTTCTCCCACGAAAGCTCATGCGAGAAATACATTTGTTAGTCTTGAAAAGTGCCACAGGACTCCTCGTTTGTCTACGTAAGTACATTTGTTTTGATGGAGGTGGGGTTTTTAAATGTAAAATATGTCCCTACACCATACTGGATTGAACTCAGTAATATTATATACCGCTATTCTCTCAAACTCAAAATTTTTGTTGTTAAAAATAAAATAAATGGGATCTAAAAAGGCAGAGCAGTGAGGTGGTCCTATAATTTGTGATGTCGCTTCTCTGCTAATCTCTCTTTACAGATATCAGCCATATCTAACGCCCTGCGGAGTTAAGTGGGATATGGCCACAAGAGTCCACATTATTCAGTGAAATCTACAATAGATACATTCTTCCAACTCACAATATAATTACACTTGAGCTCCCAGTAATTTAGTCAAGGTTTGCATTCCTCCAGTTTCTCAAGCAATTGTGTTTCCTTTTGGACTGGAGTCTCACACTGGACTGAGATGGCTGAGATCAGAATTTAGCCAGTAGCACTGGAGTGGCAGGGGTTTTATAACTCAGGATTCAAGAATGGGCCATGTTCTCCCTTTTATGAATCGACACTTGCACAATAGAATATTGACTCTTTTCTGGGCTGGTGGGAGAGTAGACCTCCAGGTGGTTGTGAGAACAATTTGAGCGCATCATCCCAGGAGAGGATCAATTGTAATGAATCTCAGCTCACGAGCATTTTTACAGCATGTAAAAAAAGCAGGTTTTTTTTTTTCCTTTAAGAATGCAATAACTTACACGGTGCATTTTCACACATTTGGATTGGCCGCAGGCTACCCTTCCATACGTAAGCCTCCAAAAAATGCAGCTGAACTCAGAGATGTTCCTATGCTCTTTATAAAGAACGACAGCTTTATAACAGACCCAGTATGTCACACGGCTGTGCCATTCTTTTCTTGCACACTCACAGTTGGGGCGGATTACCGCATGGCCAATGGGGCCTGTGCCCAGGGAACCACCACAATGTGGGGGCCCTCTGCCCTGCCGTCACTAAGGGGGGAGCGGGATGGGCCAGCCCAGAGGCTGGGCTCTGAGCTCCGGCTGTGCCCTGGGCCAGCCACACCAGAAGCTGCACCACGGCACCAGTCGGCCCCGCCACCCCTGTGCTGGCCAGGGGAGGCCCAGGGGTCCTGCAGCCCCTGATCTGCTTTGCTCACAGCTGGAGCTACATTCTGCCCATGAAGGCCCAGGTTGCGAACAGTAGCAAGTAACTAACTACGTAGTCCCACCGAGGCCAGCATTTGAGTAAGTGCTCATTAATATGAATAAAAGGTTTGCATCTGACCGCAGAACATTTCTGTCTGAGCAGAAAACGTTTTCTCTGCCCCTCGCCCAAGCCAAGAAAAGTCCTCAAACCCCACGCAGCAAGTCAATTGACAGAAGGACAGGGGGAGGAAGGGAGAGTTGGAAGCAGGGCGCCTAACAGTACTGTACACCCTGAAAGTTGGCACCCAGGGCCAACAAGGTGCTGCCGTGTTCCGCACAGGATTACTAACTACCTCAACCCCCAGCCACTTTCAAATACCCGGTCAGAAAACAGTTCAACAGCAAGCGACACAAAAATGGGTTTCCTGCTCTCCTCCTCAAATGTGGAACTCCTCTGTGGGTGATACGCTCCCAGGGCGATGGAACAGACAGCCTCCACGGGTAATGCTTCCGTCTTGCCCACTCAAGCGCTTGACCCCTCTATTGAAACTGCCAGTTGTGCGGGTTGGTAGGTGGACACATGCACTCTGCAAATTGAAGAGAGGCCTCTAAACTGATTTGGCAGAGAACAAAGGGATAACACCTCCAAAAGGAAAGTCAGTGGGAGTCAGACATTAAAAACCTTTGAAGATCTGGGCCAACGAGCGGCTGGAAACCTCTCTCACTCCAAACTTGGGCTGAATATTAGCTTGTATCCTAGAGGGGAAAGCTCTCTCATTACCTGTCTCCCAAACATTCCAAATCTTTCCTTTTCCAATTTATTTCTATAATTTCAACACAGTCCTTTACTCTCCCCCCACAGCCTTTTTATATGAATATGCTCCAGAGGGTGCTAAGGATCTGCAGTCTTCTCTTAGATGTCACCAGTGATAGACTCCGTCCCTTCTTGGGCACCTATTTTCTATGACACTTTTTTACACAACTGGTCAGCAAAATCATGCTTTTAATGCCAGGATCTCTAGTTCACCAAAGGGATGGAGAACTCTCTATGGGGTTTGTGTGCTCCTAGAGAAATAATAAATTGCAAGCTTGTATTAAATTCTGAAATATTTAGTTGAAACTAGTAACTCAAACAAATCTAGAGGGTATAAATTCAGTCTTGTAACTCAACATATTAAACAGCTGCCTTAGGTCACCCATTTATTTTGAAAAATTAGGGCTACTGATTTTTTGCACATTGAGAATGAAATGCCAGGATCAGATCCACAGATGCTTATTTCCTAAAAAAAGTCTTTTGTGGACTACATTGGGAAAGCTGCACCAGAATTCATGTCCTCATGTGGACGCACCTACTGAAACTTAGTTTAAATGAGTTCCCAGTTGATTAAGTAAAAGCAAAGTAAAACATTCTTAACAGAAATCATCATCTACTAACTTGCACTGGTTTAGTTAAATGAGTTTAAATTCACATATTAGGTTAAATTGGTGCAACATTCTCATGTCAATGTGTTCTGAGAGACCCTTAATTGTGATCTTATGGGATTCTTCCCTGAACCAAATGTACTCAAGACTCTATTTTGAACGTCTTCCATGTTTTAAGACATGGAGCATGGAAAGGGCCATATTCTGCATGACATGCAACATGTTCAATTTTTACCATCCACAGATCCATTCTAATTTTCCTTAGATGAACCAATAATTCACCGTCCACCAGTGTGGCGCTCCTGTTAGGGCCCTGTGCGTCTAGGCACTGGACACTCACAGCAAAAGACATTCCGGGCCTACAGACTTTGCAATCTGAACAGACAGAGCAGAAGATTAAGAGAGTAAACAGGGGCCTGGGGAAGTGATGTAACTTGTCCAGAATTACACACCAGGTCACTGGCAGAGCCAGGAACAGAGCCCAGTTAACTCTAAAACCCAGTCTAACAGTGGACCAAACATGCTTCTCAACAGAGAATCAATAGGGAGCAACCAATTAATCCAATGGTTGCTGTACACGTGTACTAGCTAACACAGAGATCCCAAGGCAAACACTGTGTTAAAAATGAACAAGGAGTCCGGTGGCACTTTTAAAGACTAACAAATGTATTTATCGCATAAGCTTTCCTGGGAGAAATTATTAGTCTTTAAAAGTGCCACAGGACTCCTTGTTTGTTTTGCTGAACCAGACTAACACGGCTCCCTCTCTGGAACTTAGATTTAAGAATCTACTGTGGATTTGCCACAATCTCTGGAGGAACTGGATTCCACACAAATGATTTTGTGCATGTCTACATACAGATGTGCGACAAGCCCACACAGCTGCACCCGTGTATTTCAGGCTAAATGGAAACTGTCCCCATTAGTTTCCGATCAGCATTGTGAAATGCCTGGAAACAAGTCGGTCTGAATGAAGTCCAAGATAAATATTTGAAATAATTTGTTACAGTCTCTGGAACTTTCAAAGCTAAGGGATGAACCAAATGGGTACACCGTTTCTGTAGTCGAGTTCTAAAGGGGGAGCCGTGTTAGTCTATTGCACTAAAACAAACAGAGTCCTGTGGCACAAAGACGAACAGATTTATTTATTGCATGTGCTTCCGTGGGAGAAAATCCCACTTCGGCAGACACTTTGAAGATGGGAAACTTATAGAATGGGAGGAAATTAAATTTTCTGTAGGCATTTATGCAAACCATGGGCCTGATTCTCCATTGTCTTTTGCAGTAATTATTATTTGTAATATAATAGTACCTGCTTGGGACCACAAATAAGACTGGGACTCCCTGTATTAGGCACTGTGCACATACAGAGTAAGAGACGGTTACTGCCCCGAGTTCTACAAACCTCAATAGGCCAGGGCTGGGGAAAAGAAATGTCACAGACATCGCACTGGTTCCACATTTTGAGGAGGTTTATTGCACTGCCTTGCTTTTTGTACAGCTGTTTTTGCAGAGAGGGTGTATGTCAATGTTATCACTTGCTTTGGTTTCAATGCCTACATGAGGGACATGGCAATCGAGAACAAGCTCCAACTTTTTCGTGGCATCCCACGTACTAGTAACAGAATTGGCACCCTGAGCTGAAAATCAAGACTCTGACACCCAAGAAACTGCAATCTAGATTACTCTTATTTAGAACACAACCTTTCAATGACATTAAACATGACGTTGTCACGCCTGCAAACATGATTCCCACGTCATCACCTGACTCCAGGTGGCAGGGCTTTAAGATTTGCAATAATATTTAGAGAATGGCAACCCTGGGAGTACAGATCAGCAAACTACTTTCACAGCCAGGTCAGTACACTGGGAATAGCCATCTGTAAGGGTACAGAGATCAGCAGAAGTGGAACAGAAATAGCCAGGTTCAGGAATTCCCTTTAAAACAGGAGTTCAGCGTGAGTATCCAGCTGATGCAAGAATTTCACCATGATGACAGATGAATCACAGTTACATTTGTAATTAGGAAGGACTCCTAGTCCCATAGCTACAAGATGTCACTACTTCCTTGTGATTCCCAACAGCAAAAACAGGCAGGTACAAATATGTCGACTCTCCCTCCGCCCAAAAAACATTCCTTTGAGGAGCTCAGCGCACTATTAATTGCACATTATTTATGTCCTAGTCAGTTTTTTAAGATCTGCTGAGCAGCACACACATTTCTGACTGACTTGTGCATTTCCGCTTCTAGTGCCGAGTAGACTGCTACATGTCTTTGAACTTTACATTTTTAGTTTGGTGTTTACAATTAATGCCAGAATATTAATAAGAACTCTGACACATCTAGTGAAAATTCTTTCATACCAAAGTCCTACTTTTAACAACAGAGATCTCAGGAGCTACTTCTCTAACCTAATGAGCCTTGGCCGCCATTCAAATTAAACACTCTATCGTGCAAGGAGCTAATTATGCTGAGATTAAACCCAGAGACTGATGGGGACATTTACTGTACTTCTAGCAATTAGAACAGCTCTCAGCACTGGATAATACAACTCCTATTTCCTAATTTTGAAAGAAGTCATTGATAATCCAATAAAAAAAATTCATATATGTCCACAAGAGGTTCATTTAATTTTTAAAACATTTTGCAATTACTTTGGTCACAATTTTATTACAATAGACTAATTCTACAATTGATTGTGCTGCACTATTCCTACTGTATCAACATGTTCATGTTCACATTTTTCTGATCAGCAATTAAATGATAAGTTATCCCTTTTGCTAGCTGGATCTACGTAACAACTGTACCATTTGTGTCTATCTAGCAAGCTCACTATTGAAGTATTCCTCTGCTAAAGCCTTCCCATTCCTCAAAATCAATTAGTTGCCTCTCTTTTGTATGGTACTACTGATATTCTGCAAAGCCAGTGCAACCAGAGAAGGGGGCTTGATTCTTCAGTCACTATCATGATGTAAATCAGGAGTTCCTCCACTGAACTTTCATGGATATAAAAGATGTGATGAAAACGGAACCCTTTCCCTTTAGTAATGTTTGTGTACCAGGGTTTGATTCCGCATGGTGCTGTGCACGTCTTACAAGTAGTCGATTTTTGCACCTCCTGTTGGTGTCAATGGGATCTAGAGGGATAGACACATAGCATCTGAATGTAGCAGGCCCAATGAAAGCTGAAGGTGTTATGCCTTTTATAGGACTGGGCTTTGCGCAGAAGCAAACACCAGAAAATGAAGGGGGTTAATCCACACTTGTGGTTGCAGTGAAACTTGTCCAAACCAAACAAGGAGTCTTGCGGTGCTTTTAAAGACTAACAAATGTATTTATCACACGAGCTTTTATGGCAGAAAACCAGTTAATCGAGTGACTGGCAAACGCTGGTTGCTTAATGGTGATAGGAGGTGGTCTTTATGAGGCTTAACCAGAAGATTACACCTTCCATTCCCAGGATACTTTGAGACAATCTCTTCAAACAAACTAAGCTCTCAGTCACAATGACACAGCTCTTCCGAATTGTCACTGTACTTTTTTCCACACTCGGTTAACCATCAACACATTGGTCTGTTTAAAACGATGAAAAACATACCTGTGAAAGCCACACGGACCTCAGTAGGATAGTCAGGGCCGAAACTAGACTGACATGTACAAGCAAACTCTACTTAAGCAAGACACTAGAGTCTTTTGGGGACAAAGCAATGTTGCTACTATTAAATGGAACAATCAGACTTAGGCCATTATGTGCGGTGATTAATACGACATCAATCAACAAACTACATTTAAGTGCATTCTACTAAAGTAACTGCAAACTCAACTGTTTAACACCAATGTTTTCAGTGGGAGAAAACAGCATGGAAGGTAACCTTTTTAACAAAAAATGAACAATTATGTATGATGCAGAGGAGTAGAAGTAATTCTTTTTTTTTTTTAATCAATCTTGTACGTTTGCATTTTTTCAGGTTTTTGTTTTTTTTATGTCTGTAGCACAGCAGGGGTTCAATTGACATACTCCATCCGTTTTATGTAAAATAGTCACACCTACACATCAACGTGACAGTTCTGAGTTTTTCCTTTCTGTGGAATTTCAATCCCAGTTAACACTTAGCATTTTACTTTTCCCTTATTAATTTTATTCCCTGATAACTTTCTGACAGGACAGACAGACAGGGTGGGGCAGGGCACATTCAAATAAAGTAGAATAGCATCAGTATGAAGTGAAATATTGCTTTCTGTTCCACCAGTGGACATGCCCAATAGACCTAGAATTAGTTTGGAGATGAGTTCTCAAAATACTCTCAACAACACAGGGAAGAGCATCAAGTGCAGGAAAGGACCTGGGGTTACAGTGGACAAGAAGCTAGATACAAGTCAACAGTGTGTCCTTATTGCCAAGGAAGCTAACAGCATATTGGATTGCATTAGTAGGAGTTTTGCTGGCAGATTGGGAAAAGTGATTATTCCTCTTTATTCGGCAATGATGAGGCCACATTTGTAGGAGTGTGACCAGTTTTGGGCCCCCGACACAGGAAGGATATGGATCCATTAGACGAGTCCAGCAGAGGGCAATCAGGAGAGGCTGAGGGAACTGGGCTTATTTAATCTGCAGAAGGTAAGAGTGAGCGGGGATTTGATAGAGGTCTTTAACCACCTGAAAGGGGCTTCCAGGGAGGATGAAGCTAGTCTGATCTCAGTGGTGGCAGATGACAGAACAAGGAGCAGTGGTCGCAAGTTGCAATGGGCAAAGTCTAGGTTGAATATTAGGAAAGACATTTTCCAGAGGGTAGTGAAGCACCGGAATGGGTCACCTAGGGAAGTGGTGATGGACTTTCCATCCTTAGAGGTTTTTAAGCCCACATTCTTCTATGATTCTTCTAAGTGGGCAAACTTCCCTTTTGCTTTTTCAGAGCAAAAAATATCAGCATTATAAATTCTGTGTAGTGCTCACTCTAGCTATAAATTTGTAGTATTGTGATTCAACACATTTTTTTTAAATGGACCAAATCCAAATGTAAGTGGTGTTAGATGAAAACTCCACTCTACTTCAAAGGGCTTTCTCAGGAACTAGACCCCAGAATTTGCTGATTATGTTGCCTTTACTTACGTTTGTTATTCTGGGAATATTGCCATAAGTTCTCTTCACTGCTGCACAGCCTGTCTGACCAGAATACAAAAGTTTTGTTAGTCCTTTCTCAAGCCTTAAAGCTGCGATTTTTGTGGAAAATGTATAACCGTAATTCAGTAATGAGATTGTCATACAGTCATAGAAATACAGGGCTAAAAGAGGTCAAGACCCACAGCAGGACCAAGTATACCTCAGCTATCCCTGACAGGTGTTTGTCTAACCTGTTCATAAAAACCTCCAGGGACAGACAGGAATCTCATTGGCCAATATTACAGTATCTTTGTTTGGTTTACTACAGACTGCAGCTGAACAGAACTGTTGAGAAGAGAGAGGGCTTTTCCAATTGTGTAGCAGAACGTTTTTGTAAATACTGAATGATTTTGCTCAAGCCGGATTTAGAAAACTGCCATGTAACACCATTTAGCACACAGGCTTTGCCTGTATGGACATGAAATACCGCTTTGGAAACCTTTCCAGATGCACTGATCATTTTCTCTAACACCACTTGCAAGTGTAAGTAACAAGAGCTTAGCTAAATATTTTTCTATTTCCAATATGGATACCAGGGATAGACCTGTAGAATTAAAACGTATTAAATCTTTCATTAATATTTGTGTGGGTGCCATTAGTTTGTCTGATTCATCCAACGGTTCATTAACTGCACTTCGAGTCTTTTCTTAATTGCCAAGTGAGTTTTCTGTTTTATTTCCTTCCACCCCCATTCATATGCTCTTTCTTTAGTGAATTTTAAGGCTTTTTCTGTCCTTTCAAAGGCTAACCGTCTATCATCTTGTGTTGTAGCATTTAAGCAATGAGTGTTCTTGTCTCTTCAGTATTTTTCCCTAATTGCTGAGTAGGGTATAACAAATGATTTTTTAATTTTTTTTTTGTTTTATTCATTTGAGTGTTCTGTTAAGTGACCCCTGAGGACTAATTTAAGTACTTACTACCCATTACGTTCGTGGCCACTCTCATATTAGCACGTGTCTCTTCCAAGAGTTTAATTTTCCCTTTTATCATACTTCTCAATCTTTGTCTTTGAGAAGAAGGATGATCGCCAAGAGTCCCTGTTTCTCTCAGAACTCATTCCTTCAGCCATTCTCCACTTCATTATAATCGGAGCCCAGCTGCAGAGATGAACTGATCTGGTACCATTACCTCTCTCTCCCCACGCTGGTTAATGCACTACAGGAAGTGGGGCAGCAATGAACACCCTATGAAGAGCCTATAGAGATCAGTATATATTTAAAAATGAGAAAAATCAATGAAAAGGGATTCATGTGGATATGGGGGGAAGGGGAGGTATCCTTTTCCTTTCCATAGGCCTTATTACATTTAAGTAGTATTAATATTTCCATTGTATCTTTTGATTTTTCTTAATGCAAGGAAGCCATGTGCGGAATAAATGAAATGATCATGTGAAGCTAGGTTGAAATCTCCAGCAAATAGATATTGGCTTAGTAGCATGGTAGATTATGAGAATGGCTCATTGAATAGAAATGCTGCTTCCCTTTCGAGCATCAATATAACCTAATATGAATTTATTATTTCAGGATGAACCATCCCATTGTAGCCATTATTTGCCTGTTTCGAATTTGAATAGGATGGAAAGTAACTTGCCCACAGTACAGACTCCTCCAACGTAGATTAACCTACCTGCTAAAAGAGCATGTTTTTCCAGTCTATCAGAGGCTTTATGTAGTGTGAGAGGGTCGGACTGGAGGGTTTCAGGAGAGTACTAAAAGCCCAGTATATTAGCCCCAGGCTCAGCAAGCTCCTTTTCTCCTGGTAGCTAAGCAAGGGTTACTACAGGTTAATTAACATACCTGGAGCTAATCAAGTTCCTGCCCAGGACTTGTTAAAAGCCTGCCATCCAGAGAAAGGGGGTGGCTGGAGTGTGAGAGTGAGGAGAGCTACCAGAGTGCGTGAGAGGAGCAAGCTTGTGTTAGAAGGCAGACAGATCTCTGAGAGGGAGCAAAATGATGGGCAGGAAGAACCCTGCAGGTACAAAGTCTGGGGGAAGGAAAATCTCCTGCCCAAAGGGGGCAAAGGACCTTTCGCAGGCCTGGAGGCCTGAGGAAAATAGACCCTGCCAGAAGGGGAAGATTTAACTGGGCATTACCACACCTAGTGGGATTGTCAGAGGCCAAGGGGGCCAGGCAGGGCCCCTGTGTGAGCAGAGTCCGGACATTAAGTCAAGGGGGCATGGGAAGTAACCCAGGGAATTTAACTGGCTTTCTGAAGCAGCAGAGTGAAGCTGCGACTTATAGGGTACCTGGGTTGGGACCCAGACTTGAGGGTGGGACCGGACCCCTCTTTCCCACAGGCCATCCATTGGAGGAACAAGAGCCCCAGCAAAGAGACAAGGGCCTACGAGAACCAAGATAGTATTGGGATCCAGCAGAGAGCATCATATTAGCAAAGTTGTATTACCCTTCGTCACTCTAGAAGGAGGAACTATGCTCAGAGATGAAGCAATTTCCCGTCCTACCACTAGAAGAAAGCGCTGGCCCCACCAAGGTAGAGGAGGAGCTTTTTCACAATAAATGCTCTCTCAAAGGTCTCGGTCCTGCGAAGTGCTCTGCATGGATGAGCTCATCAGACGCACAGAGTATCATGGGACCCTGTTTTGGCGCAGAGACTCACCAACACATGGAAAAGGAAATACTTCTCCTAAGTGATTTAGCATCCTTCTATCCCCACTAGTTAATTAAATCCTCCTATGTTTTGGGAACAATTTTTCCATCCCCCAGTGTCATCAGGAGCAAGTTTCCTACGCTTACGTGAAGCTGTGTTATTTGACTCATGAAAATATAATGAATAATTCTAAAACAATACACCATATGCTTCCTTTCGCATTGTGGAAAGCATGAGTGCCTCATCTGCTACAGGACTCAGATTAAATTTAATCAATGCAGTTAATAGTTTGAAATTTCAATGGCAAAACACAAAAAATACTCATCAGAGCATCAATTATTCTGAGCACATTTGCACACCAAAAAGAACTGTGCTCGACTCAAAACTACAAATGAGGACGAGAACAAATGCCTGTTTAAAAGCCTTTTCATAGAATTTCATCTATCTCAGAATCAGCAGCTATACTGCACTCTTGAAAGGATTTCTACACTGGGTACGGTGTTATTTAGAAACACACTGAATTCACCAGGAATTTCTCTGCCATTTCTTTGAGATACGTCTGTATGCAGACACATTTCTGCTTTGAGGAGACCAGCGTCCCTCCCAAAATTTCAAGTGAATATAATGGAATACTGCGCCTCTCAGATTTGGCCCATCTCCCCCACAGATGGAGGGGAGGATGGTTCAAATTTGATTGGCTTTGCATCCTAGTGGGCCAAACCAGAATGCCACAGCAAACTAAAGCTTCAGGTCACAAAGCCACCCTGTTTAGGGGCCTTCAGCAAACTGTTCCCCAATTGCTTGGTAAACTGATCTCATTTGAACAACATGCATCTTAACACAATCAAAAGCCCAGTCTTACATCTAGGAACAAAGAATGCAGGTCACATTTACAGAATGAGGCACTGTATTTTGGAGAGCAGACAGAGATCGAAACCACCATGTTCCCAAACTTGAAACAGTAGTGCTGAAAGATGTGACATATTAACTGTCATTCACCACATCCTTCCCTAGCTACCTGTCTTTTCTTTTTTTTCCTTTTTTTAAGCAATTAAAACATATTTGAAGAATCAGCATTGTGTGGCTAAGTTTCTAAAAAGAATAAAACAGGGGTCCTCCCCCCCCCCAGTTTCTTTACATTTCATGAACTAAATTGTTTTCCTTTACTTGTTCACATGGAAACTGCAGTGTCCTCCAAATCCCATATTTAAAAAGATACTTAGTCATTTCAGAGTTGTATTTAGATGCAGTCTGTTACCCGGGACTGTATTAAAGAGCTGTAAATAAAGAGATTAAAGTACACAAACCTAAGATAACCCCATTAAAATATAGCCACAAGTACAAGATAATAAAAATTCAGTCTATAACGTAGTTGAATACTGGTCATTACTTGCATGAATGCAGGGCAAAGATGAAATTGCACAGCTTGTTACTCGTGTATATAGTCTATCAATGATTAGCAAAGAAAACACCTTAAGAGACAGACATACATACGCACTTATTTCATAGTTTAGTGTCATCCATTATGACGTTATTGTAATGTAATCTTGCAAATTCTTGCTCCAGGATATAGAAGATCAGTCAAAATAGGGATGATGGCTGGTTTATTTTCAATACGAGTAGCAAAGAGAAACAGGCTTTCCCATCTCCATGCCTGTTGAACTGTTGTGCAGAGATACACTGTAAGGACGTAGCTTCACGGAGCACAGGGCCCTCAGGAACCATTAGATCACCTACCCCGACTTGCTGTATAACACAGGTCATAGAATTTCATCCAGTTACTCCTGGCATGAGCCCAATAATTTGTGGTCACTGTTATGTATCTGTATAGCGCTTAGCACAGGGGGGCCCTGGTCTCAATTAAGGTTCCCAGGTACTACTTGAGCGTAGTGGTAGCCCTATTGGTCCTAAGATATTAGAGACAAATCTTGTTTACGTTGGCCCAATAAAGGATGTTGTGTCTCACCTTGTCTCTCTGACACCACTATAATACACATAAAATAGTCCTAATAAATGGTACGCCACGTGGAAATTCAGCATTACAGCAGGTAAAACAGCATACCCCTCTCAACAACGGCTCCTTCTCTAAACGGCATTGTTTTGCACAGGGTTTTCTCTCCTTGTTAGTTAGTTACGCAAGCGCTCTAATCCATTCTGAGATGAACTCCTAAACCATTGCTCATCTTTAACTCAGCTGTTGCTCACGCAAAATTCCATGTGAGTGAAGAATAGCGCTGTCTGAATATGGATTTGTGGAATCGAAGCCGGGATCTGGTTTAATTCTGATTGTCATCAGGCAGAAATGAGCCGCCTTACTTAAGGCACAAAGTAGGGTTGCCAGTTTGGGTTGGATGAATTCCTATATGTTTCATCACATGACACACTCTTTAATTAAAGATTCATCTCTATTTCTCGGGGGCTCCAGGACAATTCTGGAGGGTTGGCAACTCTACCACTTTTATTACAGCCCTGTATGGGTCCTGAAGTCAATTTCCTTTCTGAGAGCTGGCAATGCCCAGCTTTACTGCCATCTGCATATCGATAACAGCTGGAAACACAGGGAATGCTTCATATATTTTAAAACTGAAAAGGGCCATTAGATCATTTAGAGTCTGACCTCCCATGCAACAGAGGCCATTAGATTTTACCCAGTTACCCTAGCCCTTGGGTTTGACTAGCATTCCTTCCAAAAAGGCATCTTATCTTCATCGGAAAGCTTTAACAGATGAAAAATCCAACACTGCCCTTGGTAATATGTTTTCACTATTAAGATTTTATGGCCGATTTCTAATTTGAATTTCTCTGATTAACTTCCAACCATTGGTTCTTTTTATGCCTTTCTCAGCTAGACATAAAAGGCCCTTTAATATAGAGTATTTTCTCCCTGAAAAATTATAGTAATGGAAAGTTAACTCTTGCCTAATAGTAATGAAGGCTAGAACACCAACTCATTTCACACAAGGCAACTGTCAAAAAGCAAAAACTAACCCAGGCTGGAACCGAACCCAGAATTTGAAAGTGAAAAATCCTCAAGTCATGTTACCTATCTCCTGAACCATCCAATACCATATGTTTTGATCCAAAAGGTTTAATAACATAGACAATCTCTAAATTAACATGATTATTTATTGATTCAGATTTAAGCACACTTCACACGAGCTGGATGTTCCATCTATTAAATTAAAAAACAAAAGAAATTGGCTTTTGGAACAAATCTCTTGATTAAAGAAGAATGACTTGGTCAAAAAAACCCAGCGCTTCCATTGGTGTTTGTCCAGGTAATTAGAAGAGGTAACTAAATAATCAGCTGCCTGCATTTAACTATCTGATCTGCATCTCTGCTTAGCTAAATAATCATTCAGATTTTTCTTGCAAAAATTTTCCAAGCCAAATTGATTAAACATTAACCCACTAGGCAAGATGATATTTAATTGGTAATCCCAATGGTTTTGGGTAGAGAGTGATGTCAGGTACAGAGATCAAGAGTTAATTAGGATGGACTACAGAACTCAATACAGTAGGAACTAAAAAGGCCACTTGTGGTCAAAGAGAACAGGAAAGAGAAAATCATTTTTTCAACTAGAATGTGAAGAGTGAGATAAAGTGGACAGAAAGAAAGATCATACTTTGTTCTAAAACATCCTCTTGGCAGTGGTAATTATACATTTGTTATACTTCAATGACTTGCTTTTATTTCCTTTTATGAGATCTCCACTCCAGCTCCTAAGACAGCCACTAAAATGCCCACAACTATGTAGGTGTACAGAAATGCTCCTCCGCCATCCATGGACAGTGGTAAAAAGACCCTACCATCCTGGTTTTACCAAAACACTACTGTTTTCTCGTTTGATGTTCCAAGGAGCCAGGAGCTTATCTTGGGATGCCGGAAATGTTTCGGCTTGCATTTCACATTGTTCAACGCCAACGGTTGTCATAACTTGTCAGGCCACAACATTGCAATTCAAGTCCGATGACCCAATTCAAGCCGCGACAGTACCAACAAACACACCGCTGGCCCACCAGAGGAAGGTTCGGGAAGACCGTGACTCAGAGAAACACACACGTTGCCGTAGAGTTGAGAGCGGGCGGTAGTGACACAAGGTCACAATTAAAAAATGAGTTTTTTGCAACCTAAAAAGTTGCTACAAAATTCTTCTGAAAGCCTGGTCACTGGACACGCAGCCCTTGGAGAACATCCCTTCGATCGCATGGACTGTGCAAAAAGCACTTTCCTTACAGCCCAAAACTACCAAATTAAAGAGCACGAAACAATGACAACGTAGGCCACATATGACCCCCCAGAATTGTAACTGTAATTCTGGAAATAGCACTGAATTTTTACTCTCAGAAATCCTACTGCACAACTATTTAACTACATACATATGCCTTTTAAATCTCACAAGACTGGGTTAAGCTCAGTTTGACCTGAGCCTTATGGGGTTTTTATTTTGCATTTTTTTAGCATAAGTCAGAGATAATTATCGTTCACAAACCACAGCTCTGTTCTGATTCCCATGTATCAGTCCAGCTGTCAAACATTCTAAACAAACCAGATTTCCTGATCTCATCCCTCCATCTTCTCACAGGAATATTCTCCATTAAAAGACAGCAAACAAACAACCCCCCCAAGACCATAATTAAGCAAAACAAAGGATAAGACCATCTTACAATCAGAAAGAGAGAGAGAAAACTGGAAAACAGAAAGTATACGCTCACCAGTCTCAGTTCAAGGCAAGAGCTAGCGGGGTTCTAAGCAAGAACCTGTCTAAAACAGTGAAATTTACACCAATATAACTCCAGTGTGGACATTGTCATTCTGAATCACAGTAAGCTAAACTGGAAACAGCCACTTATGCCAAACAAGAGTGTGTTGATACAATGGAGTGTATCTATAGTGGCCTAACTGAACCAGAATCATAATGCCTGTAAATTTCCCCTTGGTGTGCTTACAGACTCCTCTAACATAAGGCAACCCAGATGTATTGGATGTGCAAAAGATTACTTCAGCAATATACAGACTAGTGCAGTAAATTAACTCTCAGCTTCCTGACTGGTTGAACTCAGGATGCAAAAACGATCTCCAAGGCAGAAATTCTACTAGGACAAGAAAGAAACCTCCACTAGAATGCTTCCTGACGCCTCCACCTCAAGGACCTCCCAATGAATACTTGAGTCACAGATCTGTCTGATGCTAACCTCCACACCACTTAACAGTTGTTAGCCTGAACATTCTTCTACTCAAGGGTCAAACTTCAGTGTCCTCTTTTTACACATAGATACAGAGGTAATGGATACAGAGGTGCTACATTGCATGGAAAATGAATCAAGAGAGCCCTTGAAAGTAGCAAGGAAAACCCAACTCGGATTTCTGATGTTGATATCTGACCAATGGATTTACTTTAAATTAGGGGTGGACAAAATTGGCTCACAGCTAGGCACCAGCAATTTTACTTTTAGTCAGCAGCAGGTGCTCCTCCAATACATTTCTGCAGTGGAGCTAGGCAACAGGCTACTAAAACTGGTCGTCATGGTGACCAGAAATATTGATTTATCAAGGCCTGCTTTAAATTTACACAAGTGTTACTAAGAGTAGAATTCCTGCATTATGTCCATCTCTAGAGTTGATGGAATGGTAGAGCCATGCTGAGCTAGCTGCAATAGATCATTATTTGTTAGGCGGGCCTTATTTCTCTCAAACCATAGGAACCAATTTCACTAGTTTGAAGAATCATTGAATAGGTGTGTATACTTGAGAAGCTAGTGAAAAAAATATGGGCTTGCTCTTAATTCAGAGAAATTGGGCCCATTGTTTTATTTTTAGAATATCAAACATTACATGCTTAGAACTGGTTGTCCTGAGCACTACTTAAAATATTCTAATGTCTTTATCTTACAGCTTCATTAATCAATTTCTAATTTATTTCTCAGGTTTACTCAACAGCTGTGTCTGATGTAAACTCCCAAATCTGGATAAAATTAAAGCCACCAGACTACTAAATCACTTTATTTTCAAGGCTTTAAAAATGCGCTCTCTCTTGTGCTATTTAACACCACTATAGCTTGTAGGTTATTATTTTCCTTGAAGTAATTGATTGGCGCAAGGGGAAGGTAAGGAAAGTAACCTTTTTATACTTAAAACGTACAGATGTGTGACTAATGTAATTAATATATGGATCACTGACTTGCCATGTGCGTTTTTATTTGGATTGAAGGTCTCACGACAAGCTTTTCCATGCAGTATTGTGAGGGCCCTGAAACTACGGTAACCTTGAAAGTAATTTTATTATCATATCCTGGTTTCAAAGCAAAGCAATGGAAAGCATATGTAGCTCACTTGTGTAGTATTTGTAACAAAAACCTGACAAAAGCAATCCAATTTTCTTTCTAATTTTGCTTATCTCGAGCAGTGACCAGTGACGATGCCATCCTTGGTTACCTTTCAAGGTGCTGAAGTCCTAGGATAGCTGCAGCTCTGATAACGCAGCTTCGTCGCCAATCGCATCCTGGTCCCGCAGTATACAAGTAACGGGCTGAGACGAAACCAAGAGCTGCAGCTTTCTGCCTCTTTAAAAGTCGGCCGCAGTCTGTATAGTGTTACTGCACAGCCATGCTGTTCTCCGATTTAGGGAACGTTGCACTAATTGCGTATGCCGCCACGCGCTCTCCACATCCCTGATTAATTAGCACCACTATAGATCTTCACATCAATCTTGTGAAAACCACTGTGACTGATCTCATCTCACTTGCAGCTGAAAATGACTTTGCCAACAGCATAACATAATCCTTTTGGTATAAACAACAACAAAGACGGGCCTCTTTGGTGGCCCCACCGTCAGTTCTTTGCCGTTGCACACTTCTCCCACGCTTTTGAAGGCAAAGGACAGGACTTACCAAGAGCAGACAAATGCAAGATAGGAAAATGAAGACAATGTCTGTGCCCTAAAGGGCTTACTTTTCCCATGCTACCATTGATCAAAGTCCCGGTGGTGCTTTTTCAGGTCCTCAGTGTGACAAAAGCGATTCCCCAGTGGCCAGCGATCTTCGAGGGGCCTGGTGATTTGAAAAGGGCCATGGGTGGCAGGGTGAAAGCCTCCACTCGGGGAGACTAGTTCTCCACCGCCTCTTTCCGCCTGTGGCTCCTGTCCCCAGTCAACCTGTACTCTGCTGCCACATCCTTCCCTGCTAGCCCACCTCTCCGCAGCCGGTCCTTTGCTTGCTGCTGTGCCCCACTCCTCACCCACCGCTGCTCGTAAGGGCGTGCATAGGGCCTGGGTGAAGAAGGGGCAGGGCCTGAGGTGGACCGTGGGCAGAACCCTGGGAAGAAGAGGTGGGGTGGGACTGTTCAGCCGTGGAACCTGGAATCTGTCAGCAGGCCTGGACAAGAGACCAGATTACATCAAGTATCACTTCTGTCAATTTCCCCCCGCCCCCACAATTAAAAAAAAAAAAAATCTATTCTAGCAAATTGCTGGAGAGCAAGACTCTCCTGAGTTACTGTTCACGCTCAGCTCTGCCAGCTATACTGTCTGTCACAGGGCTGCTCCAGTTGTGTCAGGTTTCTGTTTGTTCGGGCAGAGCGTTCAGCTGTGGAAAGACAACTTTCCTCCTCCCTCCAGCCCAGCAGCCATACTGAAGGAATCATAAAACAACAAGAGCTTGTTCTGAGCTAAGAAATCTAACATTATTTTTTCAAGGTGACAAGTCAAATGGCAGCACCAAAAATGTCAGCGAGCTGAAGATGATTTCAGGGCACATCTGAAGTTTTCAGGCAGAATTTCCTTACTGGCCCAGTCCACTTTTATCATGGAGTTTTCAACTCGCAGCCTACCCTGAGGCAGAGCTTTTCTGCTTCACACTGCACACAGCATGCTTCCCTTCCCATTATTTTACACATTGAGCTTTCTGACAAAGGAGTCTTCCCAGATTTCCCAGACTACATTGCCTTCCTTGGAATTCACCGACTGGTTTTACCCAAGCTTGCAACGCTCCTTAAACTGCATGTTCCAAAAGAAATCAATGCAAAAGGTTTTGCATTTAGAGCCAGCTTTATTTATTAGTCCTTTTGCTGCATTGTAGCTTTCCCAACTGAGTGTCTCTCTATGGCTGAATCACGTGCTGAGATTTAAAAAAAAATCAAGACCAAAATGAACAGAAACCACTGCTAAGATAGGATCTGATCTTTTCCCCAGCCTTACCCACATGAAGCAACATCTTCTGACATTGGTCTTCCCACTCCACAATGCCTCATGAAGGGGGAGAGCTGTCACTGGGAAGAGAGGTCTAGGATTTCTGTGGTTCTTATAGGATACACGGTGTTCAGCTGCAGAATCTCCGCTTGTCCCATACAATGAGCAATACCCATCACCCAGTGAAACAACTCAGGGAAACTGGACAAAAGATTCTTTACTGAGCCCTCTCCCATAGGCATTGCTGTCAGATGTGGCCACCTAGCCCAGCAATTTTCAAGAAAAGGAATGTCAGGTTTGGGGCATATTCTCCTTGACAGTGTCCATTAAAGCTAATGGGTGGGCTGATCACAGCTACTTACTACAAATCTTTATTGTGTCAGCAGAAGTTATCTTTGCTGAAATAACGACTAGCCTCCTGGGAAAGTATTAACCTTCCTAATTGCTCGGGGAACGCCCACTGGTCATGGAGAGGCAGTAGCTTTTCCATAGCTAAAAGGACGTCTAGCCTCCATTGTAAAGCCCCAGTGGTTAACGGAGACAGGCTGCCCCTACTCAGGAGAGGAGGTAGCTCCCCAAAGCAGAGGAAGGGAGGCACCTCTCTGATTTTAGTAGAGACTGGAGAGCTGCACGGCTATGCTCAAATCCCTTCCTACCCCCACTTACCCTAACGCTAACCCTCAAGGGCCTGGTTCCACACCCCATTAAAGCTTTGAAAAGTAACTTGCCCTGAAAGTTGCTCTGAAGGCAAGCAGAATACTTCTGCAAAGCCTGAAGAAAATTCCAACTGCTCTGGAGCTACATATCATTCAAGCTTAGCTGGAATTGAAATTTTTATTTCATCTATCATTTCTTTCGCTGCAGCTAGATCAGCCACTAATCCTTCTTACCTTCTGTAACAGGTCAAGTCCCACTGGAAACCATGCACCACCTACAGCAGTGGCCTTCAACCTGGGCGATACCGCCCACTAGTGGGCGTTTTGTGGTTTTTGGTGGGCGCTATGAAAATGAAGGACGGAGATAATGGCCATGCTCATCCGGCTGTCATTTATAATAAGTTTGTATGAATAATGAATACATTTTGTTTGAATGAAATTTGTTTGATATCCTATTTAAAATACCTGAGTTTAAAATTTAAATCAATTGAAAATTATAATTAACGATTAACAGTACGACAATGTAACAATTCATTGAACGACAGTGGCAATTTATAAAAAGTAACAATTTATGTGGGTGGGCGGTAAACTTACTGCAAACGTGAAAATATTGAAAAACTGGGTGCTGATCCAAAGAAGGATGAAGACCTCTGACCTACAGTGTGCAGAAAGTAAATAAGTTCGCAATGGTGTGGGCCATTTGGGGCCCAATCCTGCCTCCACAGATTTCAATGGGCGTTTACATTAATTGGAAGCAGAAATGGGTAATGTTTGTGTGGGCACATTGCCCTCTACTGGCTTACAGAGAACAAAGGGTTCGGCAGTTGAGAACTATGAGATCTCCCTCTTCGGTCCCAGTGGTAGAGCGCTACGTTTCTAGGACTAAAGAACATGGGCTCTAGTCCTGGGCTGCCAATAGGTAATATTTCCATTATTTAGCTTGCAAATGGGTCCCATTTTAGGCTTGATTTTGACACCATCACCCCCCCCCCCGCGAAGAAGATAAACCCTCATGCTTTTCACATTTTTAGGGCCTCACTCAGGGTTTGAAAGTTTTCTTTTAAATTGAGAAAACTGTTGGCAAGGTTGACTATTTTCAGAGCTCCTTACGAAAAGCCCAGAACCCCTCAGAAATCAATGGAAACGTAATGTCCTGAACTCACAGAGGCATCTGAACACTCTAGCCTTAAAGACCAACGCTTCTGTATCTCCGCCAGTCTGACAACACCACCGCCATTTAAAACAAAGCCAGTTATATCATTGGCTAATCCAAGAGGCAGGTGTGCAGGGAAAAAACAGTGAAATATTAAACCAACTGGTATTTGACAACTTGACGTGATTCTCAGTAGCAAATGAGAAAGCAAAGCCACATGCACCAAAAATAATAAGTTGTGAAACAAACAAAACCAAGCAAGGAAAGCCTCAGCCATCCATAGGTCAGAGCTCAGGCTGTGCTGTGATGAAATATGCATTACTTCGTGCTGGATAAGAGTAGTGGGGGCGTTTATTATGTGGACAGGTAAGATTTATGATGTGCTTAGCTATTCATTATTTTGCATTTAAGTGCTTAAGTTTCATACTCATGTGATAGGTAACTAGATTCTTGGGCCTCTAAAGCCCTAAGCTGGAGTCTGAAACAGAAGTTTGATTTTTGTAATATTCATATTGCAAATCACCATGTATTGATCTTTCCTCCTTTAATTCAGGTTACACATTCAGGGCACTATCCTGCAATGATAAATTTCACTTGAATAGTCCAAAGGCTGCAACACAATTACTCTGATGAGTAATGGCTCCTTCTTCAGGTACTGCAAGACAGAAGCATGGCTGTGTCAGTAATAAGGAAAATTAAAATTTAAGCTTCATTTTACAGAGGGTAAAAAGCCCTGCCGTGGAGAGCTTTATAAAAGGTCATACCAGCAAACAGGGACTCAGAGACAAACCTAAGGATTTCCTACGCTATGCAATTCTTGCTTCCTTATTTGATCTACTAACAAACTCTGTACACCCCTCTGCAGACATCCATATTCCCATCCAGTCAAGGTTAGCCTGAAAACACGTTTTGTTTGCTGTTCAGAATGACTTGCCTACAATTGGTTTCAATGGGACCTGAAGTAATATTATAACTGGCCACTCATCCAATGAGAAGGTGTCAAGACAGCATATTGCCACAATTCCCTTGACTTCTATTTTCTACAACTGTGACATTCTAAGTAAGAAGATTCAATTAAACAGATTTTTTAGGCTTACTCATCCAGCATTTTATGAACCATCTCACCTCTTATCAGGCTAAACCAGATATTTATTTTAACAATAAGGAGTTTTGCTCCTATTCACTGAAAACCTGAGATATTAAACAAGACCATTTACCACTCGCTGTTGCCATTTGACAAAGTGCATTTAGAAAATGTTAGCCATTCAAAGGTTAATTTGGATGAATGTCAGTGAATTTTGCTTCCTTCTCCAAACCCTTGATTTACAGACTTCCGTAAGGCAGGATCTTCTTACCACGGGCGTCACTGCCCAAAACAACATTCAAAGCACAAACCCGGACCCACCCCCTAGTGCCCAACACCCACTCCAACCCCCGCTATTTGCTCGGGTCCATCCCTTTGGGAGAGACCTCCCTGATTGCCATGCTAGAGGTATCAGCTTCCATAACTGAAGTCTGCATCCATGTTGAGGTGGGCCAATACAGGAGCAGTGAGGGCAAGGTTCAATTGCTCAAATGAATGCAGGTCTTACACACCTTCTATTCCCATGTAGAGACAGAGCCCGTACACCTAGTGATGGAAAGAATTCCACTTCTGCCACAAGCTTTAGCTTTCCCTGACTCTAAGAAAGCTCTCCACGGGGACATCAGAGGGTAGTGGGTCTGCCTAGGTCTAGAGGTGGAAGAGTCGAGGCAGATTTCTGGATTCTGTCCTCTAGCCCTTCAAACCTGCAAAAGGATAGCTGAAGATGATACTGGTACGAGGAACCATTGCTGTGCTCTCTCCACACTGCAAAATCCCATGATAGTGGGGGTTCAGAAATATCTCTTTGGTCAGGAGAGTCACCAGAAGAATTGCTCTTGCAAAACATCGAAAGACCCACACAAGACATGGCCAGTTAATGGATTAAGTGAGACAAACCTCTGTTTCATCCATACAAGAGGTGAATCCAACCCTCTGCTGAAAGGATTAAAAGTTTCAGCAAGAAATGGTCTACACTATCCGTGAAATTCAGCAGCAGTCACGCATAGCTTCTGCATCTCCCATCGACTTAATAACTCTCCTTTAGCATGACCTCTCCATTGCACTGTGCCAATGGGAAATGCATACCTGTCAATGAGGCACTATGCTTTTGGGGGCGATAGTTTTATTAAATTGACTTACAGACTGATGGAGCAAGTCTTCACTTCTGCTCAGTCGATCCGGATAGATGGATCTGACAGTGGCAAATTTGCTTCCGTCTGCTTGCACATAGCCAGAGACACAGAATATAACCTGGCTGGAACGTAGCAGCTCCAGCACTACATTTCCGATTTAGTCCTGTTCGTTAATTAAGTTAACCTAAAATCTGTCTGAACAAGAAAGAAACTCTGCCAGATGAGACTCAGAATTTCCTTTCCCCGGGTGAAGTTGTTCTTTAGGGAAAAATGAGCTAATGAGGTCTGCAGAGATGGCTAACTGAAGAGAAAGTCAACTAATCTGATATTTTGAAAATAAGGGAGGTGAAACACAAAAAGATGTTTTACGTGCACACTGCAATTAAAGGCAGAGTAATTTTTTAACAATATGTAAATACGCGTGATCTCTGGGACAAGCTTTCAAGCTACACGATGCTCTTTTTCAGGTCTGAGGCAAAGGAGCTTTATGTAAGTGTGAAAGCTTGTCTCTTTCACCAACAGAAATTGATCCAATAAAAAAATATGACCATACCCTCTTGTCTCTCCAATATTCTGAGTCCTACACACCTACAACAATACTACAAACAACAAGAAGAGATCTCTTTAGCTCTGAACAGGTATCATCCCCCATGTCCTGTAATAGAAATTGTGCTATACACTTTTGATATTAGTATGCCTTTTACTGTCATGAACAGTTTATTTACCTCCTACAATGTTATTTGCTACAGCCAACAAAGGCTGATTTTATATTTTTTTCCTCTGTTTTACTTAGTCGTCTAATGCTACTACAAATATTTGACCCCGTTATACATGAAACACAAGACTTGCATCATTATATATATATCCTAGTTCTCAATGCATCTATACATTGAACCAATTTATTTTGGTAGAGCAGTTTTTACTGGAGTTCGCATATTCCTGCTGTCTTTTCCAGCTATAGCACCGAAAGATAGTCTACGTTACGTTTTGCATTTGTAGTCATAGAAGTGGAAGTTTAAAAACTCTGTATTTTATTAACAGCCCAATAATTGCAGCATATAAAAACAGCTGAAACCAGATTCGTCTTAATAAGAAAGTAACAGCAAGGCATGGGGGATCAGATCCAAAGCCACTGACTACCAGGGCATTTGCTTAGGCTAGGCATAAAGTGGTTCCCAACCATGTGACAGATGAGACAACGTGGTCCTGAAGAACTTGGAGACTTTGACCCTGATTGTGTAATTCATCTCACAGAGGTGGACACCTTGCACCCAAGCAAAGATTCATTGGCTTCTATGGGGGATGAACACGTTATGTGGAGGCAGAAAGGCAACTGTGAGGATCCAACTTTCACATCACAGCCTACATGAGAAAGAGAAGTTGGGTGACAAAAGAAGAGGAGGGAACCGAGGGAGGAAGCTCAGTAAAATCTGTTGCAAAGCAGGGTGCAGTGAAGAATTGGTTTGCTTTGCTGACACATTGCTACTGTACGTTCCATATTGTATGCTTAATCTATACAAGCTACCTTAAATAGCATGCGAGTAGGGTATCAGGATTTTTAAAAAGTGGCCTCTAGGGGCCACAACAAATTTTATTTTCATTTCAGGCAGCATCATAGCAACTTTCCAGCTGAGGCTGATTCCCAGCTTCCTGGCACAAAACCATTGCTGAACTGAGTTCATGGATGTCGCTTAAAAACATGGACACAGGCATTTGTGCTGGGCATCCTGGGTAGAGAACTATGTAACTCCACAGTAGAGAAACATAACTCGGATGTGATGAGAAAAGTAAAGATTGTTAGATTTCCACATTGAGCTTACGTCCCTTCAGCAGCCGGGGACCCCACAATGGCAGCAGACAGGCTCCTGGGCATTGGTTCCAGGCACATGCTGCAGCTCTCAAGGTCCACCGAAGAAGTCCAACACGCATTAGACATTCCCCTGAATTTACGCTAGCTGAATGGGGGGGGGGAGAGGAAGAGGCGGCGGCTTACAGAGTAACTAGGGATTCACACACACACACGTAGCCCAAGTTGTTACAACATATCTACATCATGGTCAGAAGATGAGCACCCGTCGTAAAGAAGCAAACGCACGTCATCAGGTACTCGTCGCGTGGACAGGGAGCTATCCATGTCTCTAGGCACTTAGCTCACACCCAGGGCACACAGCCGTCAGATCACTCATCTATACCGTGATTCCCTTACAATTGGGGTCCCACTGTGCTAACTGCTCTGCACACAACAGACTAGAGAACTCTGGCAGAGCAGCAGACTAGGAAGAAAAAAGTCGCTAGAATTACAGTTTAAAACCCCCTAAATCCCTGCGTGTTCCTGTCTATCAATTCTAGCATGACTGTGGTGGCAGCCGACCACAGGAAAGCCTGACAGTGTTCGGGATACGATGTAAAAAACACTCCCCATTTTATAGATACTTCTCCTTTGTTTTCCTCAGTTCCTCACACCCTTCCCAGCCTCTGCTCCATCGCCACCTCTTACCAGCAGAGCCTCTGGTAACGGCAGTCGACACACAGCCAACCATTCTCCCATTGCTGCTGCCACCTCTCTACCATGCATCTTCTTCCCTACCCCTGCACTATAGCAGAGCCCCGTCATTTCCAACCGGACCCACGTCACTAGTTACATCTGTCCCTCCAGCGGCAGGGAGTCAACGTAACAACCTAAGTAAAACTCTTCCAAATTCCCTTCTGCCTGCCATAGGGGTTAGGGTGGGGAGAGGAGTGTCATTTTAAATCAGTCTTCCTCTTTCGCATCAAACGATATGCAGTGACTAGTTCATACTGGCCGGGGTTTCGACAGCTATGTTATGATATTCGTGGCCGTCCAGTCATGTGACTATTCGGAAGTGCAGTGTAAATAAAACAATAAATCTGTGCAATGTCGTTGGCCATGGCACCCAATACCACCACCCAACTTACCCGGTTGTTACTAACTACATCAATTTAGAAACCAATTGTAACCAGCTTTCTCACATATGCCCAGGGACAGCAGAGTAAGTCCCTGGTGGCCACTCCTCAGAAACACTGACCATTCACCCAGTACAAATATAAAGCATACTCCTCTCTCACCACTTCACATGGTGTTATGGTGGCCACGTGAACAAACACTATATAGCTAAAAAATTCTAGAAAGCACCCTCTTATTCGATGCCTTCACATGGGGAGGAAGGGAGTAAAAGAGAGGCAGAAAAAAGAAAAAAAGAGAGACTCTCTCTACTATTAGACCAGGTCCACACCAGAAACTATTGCCAGCATAGCTATGTTGAGCAGGGCAGAGCCTGGCTGACAGAGCTGGGCCTACTGCAGATACGTTTACATTGCCAAAACTATGGTTTTACTGGTATTTCGTTGAGGGGAGGGGACAGAGTAACCTGTATGGCAGAAGTGCAGTTCTGACAATATAAACTGTGCTGACTAGGAGCACTTGGCCAGGATCGTATCACAGAACAATAGGGCTGGAAGGGACCTCACGAGGTCATCTAGTCCAACCCCTTCTAAAAAGCAGGACCACTCCCCCTAAATCACCCCAGTCAGGGTTTTGTCTAACCGGGCCTTAAATATCTCCAAAGATGGAGATTCCACCACCTCCCTAGATAGCCCATTCCAATGCTTCACCACCCTCCTAGTGAGAAAGTTTTTCCTACTATCCAGCCTCAACCTCCCCAGCTGTAATTTGAAACCATTGCTCCTTGTTCTGTCCTCTGTTACCCTCGAGAACAGCCTAGCTCCCTCCTCCTTGGAGCACCCCTTCAAGTAGTTGAAGGTTGCTATCAAATCTCCCCTCAGTCTTCTCTTCTGCAGACTAAATAAGCCTAGTTCCTTCAGTCTCTCCTCATAAATCATGTGCCCCAGCCCCCTTATATATGCTAATATAAATCTATTGGCCAAGTGCTCCTACTCTAGACCCGGCGGCTTAAGTCTTCAAAGCCATTCTTTCCACAATTTGGATACAGTCGGTTTGCATAATCATCCAGAAATTCAGTGGCACTCACAGAAGCAAAACATGCGTCTGGCTGTCACGGGTGAAGCTCAGCCAATATCGGGACTGACCACCACATATTAAGGCCATATTTGTAATTCCTGACATTGCTTTCAATGTCCGACTGCAAAATGTTCCAAAAAAGGAGCTGTGTTAGCCTAGTGCAGAAAAACAAACAGAGTCCTGTGGTACTTTTAAAGACTAACAGATTTATTTATCGCATGAGCTTTCCTGGGAGAAACCCCCACTTCTCTCCCACGAGAAATAAATCTGTTACTCTTTAAAAGTGCCACAGGGCTCTGTTTTTCTACTGCAAAAAGTCATTCATTCTTAGTCTCCATTGTTCACATAAACAAGAGAGTTATCACAAGGAAGAATAAGGGTCTTCAACTCTGAAAGCTAATACCAAAGTGGCACCAGGTTTGAAACTGAGAGCAGCAGCACATTCTACTAGTTGCTTATTGGACAGTCTTTGATCAGCCATCCAAGGAATATGATGTATTGTAACACCGCAAAACACAGATCAAAATATTCTAGTGAAGACCCTTCATGAGCCGTTGTCCAAAGAATAATTCTTTGCTCTTTTGGACAGGAACCAAAGGCTATCAAAGGCTTCTGACAAAAAGCAACGGCACCATTTCTCACAGCTCCCAAATCTCTGAAGTTCCCAGTAAGAAAACAGGGATTTCAAATCCTTCAAAGTTGCTGCAGAATTTAATCAAAACGTAGGCACTTTGGAAATCAAGGACAAACACTGTGGGGCCCATCTTCTAGTAAGAATTTGGCAGCTATTAGGAAGTTTGACATCATTTGGTGAATCAAATGCACTCTACTTCATGAGGCGAGACCAAAAAGAAAAGACAACACAACTGCTCTCCAGCTAGTGAAACTAACACCAGCTTTATTTTTAGTCCTTATAAAACAGTCCCATCTACCCAACAAGTGTCATCATTCCCCAAAAAACACTAAGTAAAAACTGTGAAGACTCCTCCTTCTCTAGATACAGGTAAGTAATTCCCAGTGAACTCTGGCACTCACTGGCTGTGTTCAGCATTGAAATCACACCCCCAATTACTAATATGTTCAGCATTGAAATCACACCCCCAATTACTAATATGCGATTGTGAAGATTCTTGCAGACCTGTTAGACATAAACAGAAGGCAACAACTAAGACCATCTAATGGCACTGGATTTTCAAACTCAATGCCATTTAGCTAATATCTTATAATACACTTGACAAGTTACTTTCCTCAGAAGATTTGAACTGCTGGAATGGAATTTAGAATTTGGTTGCCCAATGCAGTTGTGAATTACTCTCCTTTTAATCATGTTGCTCTTCTTTTTCATAGGGCTCATGACATCATCTCCAGTTTTCCCTCACTCTCACTATTGCTGCAATACACAAGCGCTCTCAGTCCTGTTTTCTAGGAATACTATGTATACGTTGTGTGTTCAGACTGTTTTGCCAGCAGGTCTTGTAGCCTAAAACTACAAAGTTCAAATCCTGCACTTTCAAAAGTTAACTTCAAACTGGATTGTTGGCTAATGCTTTTATGTGAGAAAGGAGGAAACTATGCTACATATTATTACAAATCTGAAAGCTTTAATTGTGGTTAGTGTTTTGCAAACAGGAATGTTATCTATTTCCCTCCAGAATAAATTTAGGAGAAACTGAGGTTTCCTGTTCTAGGGTGTTGTCCAAAAACTACTGAACAAAAGTCTGCAAAAATAATCTTTATAGTTTTGTTTCAAGAAAAATACTTGGAACTTTTCCCATACTAAAGGAAATGGGCCTGTCTGAAGGGCAAACCCTTTACGTTCTTCAAATAATATAAATAACCCAGCTTTTTTTCTCCCCTTTTTTTTGGGAAGGAAGTGCACATAAAGCTAAATGACTGGATTTTTATCTAGCTGCTGCAAGATAGACTTAAGTAAAAGAAGTCTTATTAAAAGACGGTAAATGCAGAGTTTGCCTGAAGTAATTCATTTAATATATAGCTTAGCTAGATGACAGAGAAGGAGGAAGGCCTTATTGTAAATAAAAATGAATAGAAACTTTCTGGAATATCTTCAATCTTTAAAGATAAAATTGCTATTTGGATTTACATGAGCAGAATATGAAATTGCTTTCCTGAAGATATTCTAGAAAGTAAGTACTGTCTAGGAAGCTGCTGCTAGACAGAACGCATTTTTTCTTTTAAATTGCAAGACACCCTGTCTACATTTTAGAATTTTTGTTTTCTGTGGTGATTTTCATCACTCTTCTGCTGGTTTCACATATAAATTATGCTGTACAAGTGAAATGGAGGCTGCTCCAGAGCTGGCAGAATGCTAAATAACAACCTCCACACGTCTGGTTATGGTGCAACTTTCTCTTTTACTGCAAAAAGGTTAGTAGGTATTACATGGCAGATACATCACACCCCCAAAGCAGAGAGAATGAAATTCTCTAATGTCTCATGAAGAGGTCCTGGGGTGAGGTTGGGAAACATAAGATTTCACCCTTCGTTTAAGGGTAAGCCATGGATTTGCAGAGCATTTCATCTGTGGTCAGTACTCCTATTTATGGACTAGAACAGCAGCCCTGGCCCCTCTTAACAGCAATGTGTGTGGTTTCCTGGCCACGGCAGCACAGAATTAGTCGACCCTCTCCTGATTTTTCATCCCCTTTGCCCACATCCACTATTTTCCCATCATTAAATGGGGAGCTCAGCTCTCTCTGCAGCCTTTTCACATAGGAGGTGCTGCAGGACTGTGCCCATGTGAATCCTCTGCCAGAGGGTCCAAAAAGGCATTTACCAAAAGATATGCTTGCCTTTTTCCACTTCTCTTACTTTTGTGAATACTTCACAACTTTTGTTCTTCTGTAGGATTCCAAGCAAAAAAAATAAATAAATAAATAAATAAAGGGGGGCGGGGGGAAGTGAGAGCGCAAGCTATTAGGTTCCTGCATCGCACTTCCAGCTTTGAATTGGATCTTGAAAATCAAAAAGATTACTCCATATGCATGAAGACAGGGTGTGAAGCAGTTATGAAAAACTGTAGTAATGGAAACATAATCCGTTGATGTACTGATGTATGAAATGTGAATTCTAAACAGGGGTTACAAAATGTTTAACAAGAAAAAAGGGACATGCACATGTTTTGTATGATTTCACGAAGATATAGTGCAAGCTGTAGTAATTAGAGACAGAAAACCTGTTTGTGCATTTTGTCCATTCCATGCCACACCCAGATTGTTCCCAAGATCATATTCAAGAGTACTTTTAGATCCTAGGAAAATTAGTTAACCCTAGAATTGTGCGCCAACGCCACTGAACAGCAAAAGCAACTGGCATCTGCATCTAAATATTCTAAACACACTTTAAAAAAACCCCAAACCTTTAAAATCTTCTTCTAGGGTCTGCCAGTTCCGAGTCCCAAAATGCATAGGGACTGCTCAGCCGCAGAGTGAGTGCAAGCCCACTTTCACTGTTCCGAAGCGTTGTGGGGAGCAATCACACCGACTATATGCCCCAAGAAGTTTAAAACAGTACTTAAAAACTCTCTAGCAGAGCTGGTTCCCACTATACAACACCACTGAATGGGCATCTAGAGCTTCCACAGAGAAACAGATTCGAGTTACAGGTTTCCTGTGTTACTCGCTCCCACTGCCCCCTGCCCCCATGTGCAACAGCAGCCTATTACCCTTAGGCCACGGACACACTAGAGACTTGTCCTGCAATAAAGTTGAGGGACAAGCAAAGCATTACAACACCACTTTCCTCCGTCCACACAGCACTCCTTGTAACGAGAAGGAACGTTCACACGCTCCTTTGAATTTTCCTTGCAAGGAGCAGGGCGTGGGGGGCACCTTTGGGCTGGCAATGGGGCTCTAGCCACCGGGAGTGCCGGCTACCTGGTGGCAGAGGAGCCCCAGCTGTGGAGAGTCCCCAGAAGCCGGCACTCCCGGCGGCTGGAGTCCCCCTGTTGCGGGGGTTCCCCACGGCGGGGGCTCCTCTACCATGGGGGAGCTGGCAACCCGGGTGGCTGCAGAGCACAAGCCCCGGGAACCCCAACAGCTTGAACCCTGCAGCCACACCGGATCCAGAGCACGGCAGCGGCGTTCCTGCCACCTGGGACCCCGGCTCCTGGGCAGCTGGAGTTCCAGCTGCTGCTGCTGCTGCTGGGAAGTCAGCAACCCCAGTGGCTGCCACCCGTCTCCAGCCACTGGGGTTCCCGGCTCCCCGGGAGCAGCTGCCCCAGCAGCTCTGCTCCACAGCCCCCAGCTTCTCAGTCCCCGACAGCCACCAGGTTCCTGGGGACCCGCAGCAGCAGAGTTTTTGTTATCAGGACCGGGAACCCGGCTGCGTGCCAATTTCACGGCTCTGCTAGCGCACGCTGGGGTGGCCTCGATTGGCACTCGGACATTTCCAGAGGCTGTCTGAAGTGCAAGGAGCACCCACACTCCCCATACCAGCTGTTCGGCGGTAAGCCTTGCCACGCTCCTTTGAGAGGTTTGGCTGTTCCCGCGCAAGAAGCAATATTTGAGTATGTGCACGCTCAGCGTTATAGGGCAGGAATAGCGCCGTGGTGCGTGCAAGGCTTTAATTACACACTCAGCTCTTTAAAGAATCCCTCAGCCTGCTTCGTGTTTGGGTAACGCCCACCTCAGTGACTGTTACTCGTCCTCTTTTGGGTCTGTTACACCCCAAGCTACAAAACTCTCCCGTTTAATTCGCAGACCAACACTGTCAGCTGGGGAGGTTCATTCCCTGGTGTCAGCCAAGATGGCTCCGTCACATTTTCACAGTTCCAGGGGCTTTCTGGAGGACTTCTGTATTAATTAAACATATAAGAAACCACAGCCTGGAATAGGGTTGTGTATAAAAACTACATATTCAAAAGGTTTTCTTCTCCCCTCCCTCTGTTATTTCATGTCTTGGCTGTGGGGAGAATTTAACACAATGTGGGCCTAATCACCTTCCTTGTATGTATCCTGCTAGCCCCATTTTTCATGTTCCTTGGATCTGTGAGGTACGAGCTGTGCTACAGTGTGAAAGGACAGCATACAGCACAATGCGGCTTCCACCTGGTCCTTCCTCTGGAGTCTACTGAGATTCAGGGCCATCCTTACCCCTGCACTTGAGAGTCTGATTAATTTGTCTCTCTTTGTGGCCACCTGATAAATGACAACCTTGCTTCCATTCAGGTGGATGGGAGTTTTGCCACTGACTGGGGAAGGGGGAAGTGGGAATAAGTGTGGGAGGGGGCCAGAATAGGTCTCCTGGGTGACTTCGCCAATATTCCCAAATGTTGGAGATGTATGTCTGCTGGGCGCAGAGCCGGGCAGGGTATTGTGACCACTGGGTTCCTGAACATCACAGACATCTACAAATGTGGCATAGCTGTGCCGAAAACTGAAGAAGAAATCAGGCAGCTAAAGGAAGTTCCATCTGTTTACAGCAGGGGTATTTCCAGGTTCTTGCTGTTAGAGATTTAAATGGAAACTGACAAGTGCTATTAAATAACAGGCGCTCAAGGATGTGCAAAATAGATATGCAGATATGAAACTGGTTTGATGCATGTAAAGTTTCACAATCTTTTTCTTTTCTTGCTTTCTTTGATGCTCTAAATTTAACAGCCAAACGTATAAAAGAAACAGAGTATGATCTTGCAAGATGTTTTGTGTCCAAAGGGAATAAAAGGCACTTAGGCTGAGGCCCGCACTAAGTTGTATTTGTGTAAAGCAGTTTGCTTAGTGGATCCTTTCAGAGAGGGAAAAATTAACACAAATACAACCTCACCCAGTCAAACTCTTTTGTCTAATACAAGTCCTGGGTATTTGTGAACAACTACAGAGCTTTAATTTGCTACGGCATTGCTTAATGTACAGCAGGACACTAATGAACTATAATTCATCTGTATTGTGATGGCCCTTAAATGTCCCAGTTGGGGATCGGGTCCCCATTGTACACCCATACAGTGAGGTCCTGCCCCAAAGAGCACACAAACTGTGCATCATTCTGCTACACTCATAACCATGAGGGAAGATGAATAAGATGCCTGGGGTCAAAGTCAATGGTCAAACTCCTACTGACGTTAGTGGGAGAGAAATCCTAGCTCTGTTGGTGTTGGGGTGTGGGGACGAGGTTGTTCAATGATATTGCTTGCACAAATGACTGCTTGATTTTACAGGACGCTGAAACCTAATCTACAGCACAAGCAGCAGCAGGGCAAGTGTAACCCATAGGCCTAAAAGGCTCTCTCTTTAAGAGACCTGCTGAGGGTGGGTTACTGTTGCTGGGCAGATTAGCTACCCACAACCAGAAAGTTCTGGAAGCAGGGAGTGGTAGCATTTTGAGCATGCTCCACAGGGTTCACCGCCTGTGTGATGTGTGGTCAGAGTCAGATCACATGGGAGCAGCAATCTGTGCAGACAGCAGGCAGGAGCTGCTTTGAGAAGAGCCCATGTGCTCAGTTTTCTGGAGAGAAGCTGAGCCAGGAGTGAACACGATGTTTTCTCCCTCTAATGGCGTCATCTGCAACAGATTTTGCAGACATGCATATGGGACTGAGGGCTGGTTGCAAAGGAGAAGGAAAAGCCTGCATGGAATGCTACAGAAGATTCCTGCAATGAGAGAAGAAGAGGACAGCTCACTCGAATAAAGGCTATAGCTGAGAGTTGGGTGAACTCCACATGGACTTTGGGACTCTTGGGTATCTTTCATGCGGTGGTTGCTGTAGAGATTGTTCTTGGTTAATTGTATTTTGTTTTCATAGGCCAAGGTTTATTTAGTTAGTAGTTAATAAAGTTCATTGTTAGGTTTGGTTTTAATAGTATTTTAATGTGGGGTGGTAACTCTGAGCAATCTTTGCTGAGAATCCCTTACAGGCTGGATCCTGGGTTTCCAGCTGCTTTCTCCACAGGGATTGGGGTGTATTTTTGTGAGGCACTAGAGAAGGGCAATTGAATTAATTTTAGCCCACCACAAGGTTACACAAGCTTCTCCAAACCACTCCATCAGCATGCTTCAGTTCTCATCCACAGGAGCAGGAGTGCTCCAGGGTCTCTGGTTAGTGCCTGTCTCTACTGAGACAGGACACAGAAGGTATCACGTAGTGCTAGCCTCAGATGAGCAGTTCATTTTTACTGCCCCCAAAGACTGAGGGCCGGTAACCAAACTGTGCTGCGTATAAAGTAGTGGCCTGAAGTGGAAATTCTTCGCGAACAATCTCTAGAAGTTCCCATTCCCCTCCTGCCACTGTGAGAGGACCCAAGCTTCCTGCTTTGAGAAAAAGAATACTCCGGGCCTTCACCTTGACATTAATTATCCACTGACCCTCCGGCCTCACTGTTCAATTTGTGCAGCAGCAGGAGCCGAAGACCCTGACACAAGGAGCAAACTCTGATTCCATATTTACTCTGCCTCTGTGGAAATGACGAACGCCGTGTGAATATTTATTTTCCGTTGGTCATTCAGCATATAAATGATCATACCACATTTATTTGCATTTTTAGCTTAATCACCTCTCGCTTGACGTCATCCTTGAGAGAGTTCTAATAAGAAGTTAAGAAAGAAGCAGTTTCTTCCAAATGCTGCCTCCAGGTAGTTCAATGCCCCATTAGCCCATTTAATGACTTCTTGTCTGCAACCTTTTGGGGCAGTGTGTTAAAGTCAATGCAAAGGGAAGCATGGTAGCGGAACGAATCTTAACATCATCCTGGATTTAACCCAATCATCTTCTAACCATCAATAAAATTACTGGACAGGTATAAGTTAAGCTTCCCTCATTACCCTTGTAAAACACCTCATATTTTACTTGCTGGTCAAAAAAGAACCCCCAAAACCTAAAAGATATGAATTCTCCCAGGACAAGAGCATTTTTATTGAGTAGGAATAAATCATCCCCTTTAATTCTCTGAGCTATTTCAGTGCGTCTTCATAGCACTTTGGGGGTTTACTTTTTGTAGGTAAGAAGAATCAAGCTATTTTTCTACTCTTCCTGGTCAAAGAATCATTGGTGGTTTCAATACGCCTGTTAAAAGATCTCATTACCAGCTCAAGGTTATGCTTTAATTCCTGCTGTTTCCATTGAGGGAGGCAGAAGGGCCCCTTCTCTTTTTCCTCATCCATGCAGAGTCTTTATACAATTAGCTTTTTTCCCCCCTTATCACCTTTTCGTGCTTCTTGACCTGAAGGGGTGGGATTTCAAAACTTCAGCAAAGGCAACATCTTTAACCCTCATCACCTTCTTCCCACCATTAACTGCTGAGCTCAGTACAGGGATGAAGAAAGGGAAAATATTGCTTTAAACCACTTTCTTACAGCCTGAATTCTGAACCAGCCAGGAATCAGAGCTAACCCTTGTGTAAAACCAGCAACAATTTATATTCCACAGCAATAGCCCTCTATGAACTGTTGTGGCAATCTGGAATAGCAAGAACTGTGGCTACTTCCCCGCCCTCTTCAGCCCCACACCTTGTTGCGTCAATTGCACACTCCTATACCAATGGATGGGCGGGAGATGAGAAGTGCAGAATAGGAATGACTCGTACTTCTCGAAGCCTTTGCAACCTCCGTTTGCTGGCAGAGCTGGCACACATGGAATCCAAATAAATCCCAGAATCAGGCCCTAACTATTGACCATATACTTGTTTAAATGCACAGCTGAACCCTCTGTCTCTCCTCATTGAGGTATCCATGTGATTTTTAAAAAGTATCTAGTGAATGTGTTCACACATGAGGAAGGGCAGTCTTTCATCTACTTAGATGCCCATCTGGCCATTTCAGGAATGTACATGTTTCTGTACACCCATCTTTGATTAATTGTCCTTTCAAGGGAAATCAACACTTTTACTTACATATCACTTAAGTCAAAACGAAGTAAAAAAGCAGCTCAAACACTTACTGGATTAATATTTAAGCATCATTTGTAAGACAACCCAATTTATCCACATTAAACACTTATTAAATGCTGTTAAATCAATTGATTTATTAGATTGCCAGTTCATTATTTGTTTCAACAGGAAAAAAAAAAACCCAAGATGCTTTTACTCAAAGCATAATTCCATACATTGGGTGTGTCGTTAAGAATAAAAGACTTCCCTCCATTTCTTCCAAGTGCTTCGGTGTGATGAAGGAACGGACAAAATCACAGTGAGATCTCATGTCTCACATTTAACTCCTGGTATTCTAAACACCCCTAGGGTACTGACATTCTGCTTCATTTCATATGTAAATTTTTATGTTTTACTTTCCCTGCAATAAGCTACCAACATAAACTCTAGAACACATATAAAAAGTACGTTGTCTGATGCAAAATATTCATCGTGCTTGTTAATTTAGCAAATCCTCTTGCAACACAAGATTAAAATAGAACAAAGTGTCTTAATTCCTTATTAATTTTGACCTAAGGGTGAAGAGAATGTAGGGGGAATGTATGATGGATTTTTTTTCAGTACTGTTGACCTCAAAACATCCAGTCAGTATGAAAGGGTTTATATAAAAACAAACAAGGAGTCTGGTGGCACTTTTAAAGACTACCAAATTTCTTCATTACATGAGATTCCGTGGGAGAAAATCCCACTTTGTCAGACGCTTACAGATTTATCACGCTTCTGCATAAAAACTAACAAGTCACTGGAAACAAAATGGCTCATAACATATCACGTTTTATTTACTGAAACAAAAGATGAGAATTAACTCCAAATTAGTTAGTCAAGAGGCAGATAGGAACGGCCAGACTGGACCAGACCAGTGGTCCATCTAGCCCCGTACCCTATCTTCTGACAGAGGCCAGTACCAGGTGCTTCAAGGGGAATGAACAGAACAGGTCAATCATGAAGTGATTCATCCACTATTGTCCAGTCTAAGCATCTGGCAATTAGAGGCCTAGGACACCCAAAATATATGGCTGCATCCTTGACCATTGACAAATGTGTCCTCCATGAACTTACCTATAAAACAAAAACAAAAAACAATCCAAAAAAATAAACCCAAAAACCCTACAGTTGTGGGTTTGGCCTTCACAGCATCCCACGGTAATCAGTTCCACAGAAGACTGCATGGTGTGAAGTATTTCTTCCTTTTTTTGTTTTAAATCTGCTGCCTATTAATTTTGTTTGGTGACTCCCTGGTGGTTGTGCTTTTTTGAAGGAATAAACAAAACACTCACTTTCTCCACACCAATCCTGACTTTATAGACCTCTGGAGCCTATTCTCCTTAGTCGTCTCTTGTCCAGACTGAAGAGTCCCAGGTTTTCTTCATTTCTTCTCATACACTAGATGTTCTGTATTCTTAATCACTTTTCTCACCCTTCTCTGTACATTTTCCCTTTGTAACTCTGTAGTCTGTTTTGGACTTCATCTTGAGTAATTGGTATCATCTAAAAATCATTTGGCACCTCACTGTTTACAACTTTTTCCAGATTATTTCTGAATATGTTGAACGGAACTGGTCCTTGTAGAGGTCCCTGGGAGGACACTGCTATCTACTTTTTTCCATTTTGAAAAACTGACCATTTATTCCTATCCTTTGTTTCCTATCTTTTGACCAGTTACTGACCCAGGAGAGGACCTTTCCTCTTATCCCATGACTGCTTACTTTGCTAAAGAGCCTTTGGAGAGAGACGACTTGAAAGGCTTTCTGGATCACCCATGTCCAGATGCTTGCTGCCCCCCCTCAAAGAAGTCTAGTAGATTGGTGAGGCATGATTTCCTTTTACAAAAGCTGTGTGGACTCTTCAACAAACTGGGTTTATCAACGTGTCTAGTAATTCTGTTCGTTACTATAGTTTCAACCAATTTGCCTGGTACTTAAGTTTGGCTAACGGGTCTAATAGCCATGTTTGCCTTTGGAGTTTTCTAAGAAACTGGTGTCACATTAGCTATTCTCCAGTCATCTGGTACAGAGGTTGATTTAATGAGATATTTTCCATAGTAGTTGTGCAATTTCATATTTGAATTCCTTCAGAATTCTTGGGTGAGTACCATCTGGTCATGAAGACTTATGGTTTAATTTATTAATTTGTCCCCAAACCCCTCTACTAACACCTGAATCTGGGAGACTTCTTCAGTGAAGCATTAAAATATGTACCAGCACCACCAAATGTCGTAGGGTTCTTTTTCTGCAGTATGTTTTAGACTATTAACATCAGTGCCATTTAGTAAGCATAATAAACTTATACTTTTTGTCACAAGCAGGAAAAAAATGTCTTGTGGTTATAGCACTGGACTATCCCAAGACATAGGGTTAGTTTCTACCTCTGCCACAAGTCTGTGGTGTAACCCTCTGCAAGTCACTTAATCTTTCTGTGCCTGAGTATTTCATCTGGAAAATAGGGATAATATTTCTTTTCTCTCACTCTTTATTGGTCTTGCTATTTATATAATAAAGTGCTGCAAGCTACCTCCAAGGGGCTTTTACTATGTATTTGTACTATGTAGAGCCCTGCATGGATACAAAAAGGTGGAACCGGACCCAATCTGCACCCACCCAATGTTAGTCTTTATCCGATCTGCGATCCTTATGCCATGTTTCTGTGGATCCTCCAGAACCGCATCTGCAACCGAGCTTGGGCTCCGAGTCGGCATTTGATTAGCTCATTTGCCACATGGGTCCCACCCATTTTTTCCTTTTCTTCTTTGCAATTTGCATGCTCTGCTATCAATCAGATTTCCTTGGCCACCAATGACATTTCTGATTGACAGCATGGCATACGAACAGCAAATAAGAAAACGGAGAAATGGGCGCGGGAGGCATGAGGAATGAGCCAATCAAAGGCCAGCATGCTAACTGACTGAGTGGTGTCTCTCCAAGCCCCAGCCTGTTGTGACTGAGACTCTGATTGGCTGGCAGACCACCAATCAGAGCTCAGCTGTGATTGGCTGGAGCACTTCCTTGTTCCCCTACGTGCTGCTGCCGAGGCAGATTGTAGCAGCAGCTTCAGGGATTGATCATAAAAAGAGAATCTGCAGCCGCAGCCAATCCGCAACAATGGGGCTGCGGATAGCCGCACCCGTGGATGTGCAGGGCTCTAGTGTTAGGCCTACCACAATAGAGCCTTTAAGAAGTAGAACATCAGAAATTATTGCTAAACCTACAAAAGAAGAGGATTTACTGAGGCCAGCAGGGTAAATGGGTGTGCCTGGGAACATCCACCTTGTTTACCTAAATGCCGGAGAGATTGGATAAGATCATTGAGGCTTTGGATAATCAAGGTAATTTTCAATGTAATTAACTAACACCAGGGGACATGACCCTGTTTCTGGTAGATGGGGGGGGGGGGGTTTGAATAATTGAGGTTTGGCTAATTGAATGTTTGTCTTTTACCACTTATCGTACAGTATAGTGGACAGGGTTTTATTGAAAAGCTTTCACTGAAAAGAAATTCAAGATCAAATGAGCCCAGAAACCATCAACTGCACCAGTGCAAAGCACTGCAAGAGCATACAGTGTGCCAAATCACATGCTGTTTATCATCTGCTAGGTAACAGAGAAGTCTTTTGTATCCAGCACAGTGAACTCCTACCTCCGAAGACTATATTGCGAAGCTCATCACTCCAGCAGCGGCCCCAGAACAATACACTGATACCGGCCAGGCTGGGGTGTAGATCTGGTCTTGCACTGCACTGAGCGTGCGACTCCCTTTCACCGGCTTCCCCGCCTCTTGGTCCACTCCTCCCCAGCTACTTCTCTCATTGGTGTCTGAGTCACTAACAGCTGCAGCACCAACGTTAATACCAATGTGCTGTTTTACAAGGCAATAATCTTCCTCCCTCATTGAGATAAACTACTAGGATGAACAAGAACTAGGTTATTGGCTTGTAAAACAGTGCGATGATAGTGTCATCATACAAATTAATGCCATTTAACGCTTTCTGCCAGACTTCCACAGGTCCCACTTCCAGCATTAATAATGCATTTTGGTTTGTTTTTTTAACATGCCGTATGGAGAAAAGCTGACTTCAGGCTCTGAGGGATTACATCTGTAAAACAGAACTAATTGATTCAATCAACAAGACCAACACAGGAGAGTGTGACAGGAGTTTGGGGATGCCCCCCTTTTCACCCCCCCCCCCACAAGCAGTGTTTTCTTGCTATTGTATTTTATTTAAAACAATGTTTTTATATAAAGTAACAGGCTAAAAATCTCTCCGACTAGCTTCTGAAAAAGAAAAGACTATGAAGCAAAGTTCCAAACCCTTCTCAGCTACCTCGTTTTCATTCATGTATTCTATCCCATGTATCAATATAAGAAATTGAGGCTTTACAAAGGAATCACCAAAGCAGACAACAAATCAGGCCCTGCTTTGCTAAGACATAGTAAATAAGCCCTTGGCTGATAAATTTGCTTATGACAATATTGGCAGTAATTTGATTCAAACACTAGCAGAGTCCACTTTGAATTATAGCAACAACAGAGAGAAAATAGCTGCTTTTTCTTCACTGTTAACCCATGAAAGCTCTCTTTTTGAATCATAATATAAGTCCGAAATATTTCCCTGGAGGTGTAGCTTAAACCAATGATCAGAATGAATGAGGCATGATAAACAGCTGCAGTCTACACCCTCGTCAATTGAAGGCTGCACAGGTCCAGCTGTAGAAACAGAAAGGTCATTCATTACTCAGTGTGAACGAAGAGATGGCACATTTGTGATAAACAGTCATTATCGAACTACAAAACACACTGGAGTTTTCTGCTCCAGTGATGAACTGCACATGGCATACTCTGTGCTGCTCTTTCAATATTAGTTATTTAATCGTGGATAACAGAGTACATAAGACACCTACTTTTATTGTTTACATTCCTAAGCCTGGGGAATCTGTATTTGCCATGTAGGCAAGCATGCATTACATCCCCTTACTTCATCAATCCTGGAAGAAACTAGATTTACCGTTTGCATTACCCTAGTGCTTAGAAGGGCCAGTCAGGGCCCAGGACTCCACTGCAATGCATCCCACCACAGAACAAAGACAGGCCCGGCCCCCAGAGAGCTCCCAACCCAAGACAAGAGACAACTGATGGACACAGGCGGAAGCAATGACACAATATCGCGCTGCGTGAAGGTCTGTGGGATCGGCAGACCAGCAGCTCACCTGTTAAGTTTTGTTTGGCCCTCACAGCAGAAGGAGTTTTAAGGAGAGACCTCCAAGAGGACACCGAGTTATTTTTATGGCTGCTTGCAGGGAGCTTCCCCCAGGGGCGAGGGGCGCCATGTGAGAAAGCACGAAAACCCTTGTTCAAAAATGAACAAGTGGGCAGTGGAGGCTATTGATTCATTTTGCACCTTTGCCCTGGCTTGCCTCTCTTCCCACTGATGAGGCCTTAGAGCCTGATTGGGACCTCTGGGCACCACCATGATACACCGATGGCTAATGCGCCATCTTGGCCAGGAGACACCCACGCTTCCAAGCCTCCCAGCAGCTGTGATGAAATAACTTCTCACAAAGCTTTCCTTATCCACCCCCAGTCCAGAAGGGCAGACCAGGGGCCAGTTCAAACCATGGCCAGGGGGCCTCACTGAACCCAGGTCTGGCTTGCCTACGTGTTAGCATGGCTAAAGGAGATTAGAGTTAGAAGAATGGGCTAATGTTCAGACTTTACAGAACGTTTCTTGGATGCCCCACGCCCCAATCCTGCTTGTAACACCTGCGCCCCATGTTATCAAGTAATGCTTAAATGCTTGCTCTGCATGGTAAAAATTTGCTAGTCCTGTAACACCCCTCACACTCCCCCCCAGTCAGACGCAGCATCACCAAGTGTGAAATGCTAGTCTCCCACAAGAGGTCTCATTTCATCCCCAGCAAAAGAAGTCCTAGAGACAAGCCCTTGTGGAACATCAGGGGACTAAAGTCACTGTTGATTAATTCCCCCATGCCCCTGAAGGGGGTACCTACATTGCCCCTCAGTAGCAGTCTGCCCTGAGGTTGGCACCCACATTTTTTAAATCACTCCAGGCGGCCTGACAGCTTCTAGCACTAACTTCGTTTTTCATTTGTCAGTCTTGTAAATGGGAAAAGAAAATCAAAAGTGTTACTGATATGCAATGCCTGCAATATTTACAGAAAAGCTGGAAGAAAGCCTTAGCAATTGAGGTTTCCCCCCTGGAACAGTAATATTGGTAGCATTATAGGCAATTGTCACAATATCAACAGATCAAAAGGGATTCCTAGACCTGCACTTATGTTGAGAAGTAAAATAAATAAATGCTACCAACTACCTCTTAAAGAGCATTTTCCATCGACAATCTCAAGGCTCTTTAGAAGGCTATCATCAGAGCCACACAGAGAAGTGAAGCGACTTCTCCGAATTCACCTAGCAAGCCAACGATAGGGCTGGGAAGAGAAAATGGGTGTCTCCAGAGGCCCAAACCAGTGCGCCATCATTAAAATAAAGGGAACTAATGAATGTGTGTATAAGCGTCCAATATGGCCCAAAGCCTCATTTCAGTGAAGAAATAACTGTTTGTAGAACACGGTGTCCACTTTCTCAGCTTTGTGTACTGAAAAGCTAAATGGTACAGTGCTCTGTGAATTGCACTGATTTCATTTTGAATGACAATTTACTACAATGGCCCAATCTGCACGCATCTTTGCTATACTTTGGGCACTTTTTTGGTGGTGGAGGGTGCTAAGAATATATCCTGCATTTTCAAACAGTTTGAAAATCCTTCAATGATTTGTAATCAGTTATAATGATCAGAGAGTCACGGTCCCATTTCGTCGGCTCATCAGCTCCCTTCTGCACCCATAGGACCCAGATCTGCGCCGAGATGTGTGCATGAGGCTACTGTTTAAGACAGTAGAATTTACGGTTCTATCCCCTTCAATAACAGAAGGGCTACAGTTCAGTTTGTGGTTCTTTCACTTTACAGCCCAGACTCTGCAATCAGACCTCTGTAGGTGGACCTGTTATGGCTGTAGAGGGAACAAATGAAATTAAGAGGACTCTGCAGGAGTGCAAGGGTCAACCCTGTGTGTCTGATTGCACGCTGAGGCACTCTTTAAATAGTCAAGAAAATCTCTCTCTTCCCCTATAATTCACTATTTACGTGCTGCAGCAGCAATTAATTTGCGGGTGGGGGGGGAGGGGAGAGTGAGAGGGGCCACAGGGGGAGAAAAGTGAGGAGGGAAAAGGCTGGAAGTTTTGAACTCTCCCCAAACTTGCCAAATCTATCACATTCTGTAGGTTCAAAGCAAGAGACGAAAGAAGGAAAATGATTTCCTGTAAATTTCAGTTCTTCATTTACATGTCAGATAGCAAACACGGGTCATAACTCAGAGCCACTGGAGTGCAAACCATCAAATTAGTCCAATAGAGTATGTCGCTGAACAGATTTGGAAACAAACAACGACCAGCTATGAAGCTTCCTGAAAGTAAGAGATATTCAACTGAGCATGATATGCAATATGCAAGGGTGAGTGCAATAACATGAACAGCAAAGCAATACAGAGTATTTAATGCAGCCACAGAAATCTGCTACTTTAAGTTTTAGCTTTATAGCTAGCGGCAAAAGGGATTCTATGAAAAAATAAAATCTTCCTGATGATTAAAGAAAAACCGAGCTTTTTGCTTGTTTAAAATCCTCCCTTCCAGTTTTTTGTAATAATTAAAAAACCCATCTAAAAATCTCAGCACATTGACCAATTACAAATTAAAAACCATTTATTCAATTTAGTCACACGCAACGATACACATGCACGCTCGCTTTTAAAGTAGTTCTGATCAAATGTTCAAAGAAAGGCATTGGAAACTGAGGGACCTGAGTCCTGTAGTACCCCCTGGCTGTCAGCCATGGAACTGCAATGGCCTCTGCCTCAGTTTCCCTTTGTTGGTTCAAGAAGGGAACCTATATCTAACAATTCTTGTCTGTAATGCTAGTCCTCCAGCTGAATTATTTGCATCTTTTCCCTTCGAGGTCTGAAAGGAATCTGGCTCCACCCAAAGTTTTACCAGTCCCTGTAGCAGACCTTTGCTCAATGGTCCCAGGAGTCTGGCCTTTTGTCTCTGGGTCTCTCCTAACCCCTTTTTGGTGCCGATCTCTTTATAGCATTCTTCCCTTCCTTCTTGAACCACACCGAAATAGACCAAGTTGATGCAGAAACACAAAGGCCAAGTCCTCTGTTCCTGCTATTATCGCCACCCCAGTCTCTCTCTACCACTGTCTGCGCAGGGTGCTAGTGAGAATCCATCCTGCCCCCTCCTCTGGGTCCCAGCCCACAGACCCACGCTGCTCCAGTCTGGGACTTCCTTGTTTAAATCTGCTGCTTCACTGGGCTCTTTCCTTCCTCAGGACCTTGCAGGTTCCCCCAGCCTGCCTGGTAATCTGCTCTGATCCCTTCTAGCAGAGACTGGGTTGATCTGGGCCGCTCCCTCCAGTCTTAACCATGTGGAGCTCTTTCCCTGTATTTGTGCTCCTCTGGCAGCCTCCCTCTTCCAGCTGGGTGGCAGCCTTTCACCCCTGCTGCTTCCCTTTTTTGCCCCTTTAGTGTCTTTTTCCTTGTAGGGTCTATCACCCCATCACAGCTTCCTCAAAGTCCTCCTCTTTTTCTTTGGCGTCTCTTTCCAGTTACATAGCTCTTTCCCTCTTTTCTGAGTAGTGTTCAAACCAGACGTTCCCAGAATGGGAACATCTGGCTAACCTTTTCCAACCTGGCTGTCTAAAGTTAGTCCCAGGATTCATAGCTAAGCACTTAAACATTCAGGTTTGAAATGTTCGGCTTATGTTTATTGCTATTACGGCCTGTCTTTGTTACCTTAACATAAATCCAGGTGCCCCAACAACCCACAAGCGGCTGGATTCAGGAGCAACGTCAGCAGAACATTCCCATGAAGGTCTCCGGCATTACAATCATTGGCGTTTCCCAACTAGACATATTAGAACCCTACTTCCTCAGGCTCCTAGGAAAATCTCACCCCAGAAGTGCAACCTGAGCTTTCCCGTGAAGACGGAGTGCTGGGCATCTTCCAAGTTCTGAGCCTGTGACGTTTGCAAATGTTAAACTCTTGGATTCAGATTCTTCAATGGCAGCATTTCTGCAGCTTGTACATTGAGAGACAAGCATTACAGTAGCAGCACCTGATACTTAGCACCTCTGTTTCCATCTATGCTGGGCAATAGTTAAGATGCTCTAGATGTTTTCACAACTCTCTGCCCATAGCACCTAAACCAGAGTCAAGAGGCAAAAATCACTTTAGTAGATTGGAGGGCTTAAAGGTGACACCTTGCCCCCAACCCACTTCCCACTGACAGGCAGATAAAGATGCAGGCAGTTTCCCAGAGCTCCCAGTCAAATAAACAATGTCAGGAAGAACTGGCTGTATCCAACTACAGCGAAGGCTTGTTCTATGCCACCATTCCCTCGGCAGATCAACAAATGCAAGGAAAACTCGAGACTTGGAGAACTGCCCCACCCACAGGGATGTGGGTGGGAAGAGTTACTGAGAAAAAAAACGAACTGTGGTAGAGGTTTGTGAAACTATCCCCACGGACAGTAATACTGGCATGTTTAGAAGTCTGCCAGTGAAAATTATCACCATCTATTCTCCGTAGTGCAGAATCTGTATTAGGAGTCCCTCTTTTGAATGCATCCATATACCAAGCAACTTTTGCCACTTCTAGGGTTAAATAGATAAATTATCACATTCAGGCCATATTTCATCTTCCAATTACAGATAGTTTTGGGGTTTTTTTTAAACCATGTTGTAAAAGAGAGCTAAAAACCCAAGGGCATTGGCTGTCCCATTTTTCAGGTGGAAGACTGGCCAAAAAGTGTTTTTCATGCCAGCACAGTAAAGGTTGCTACACAAAAGGCCATCAAATATTTTTGTCATTGAAAAGCTACAAGCAAGTTTTAAAAAGAAAAAAAATTCCCGTGGTTTGGAAAATACTCTTCTGCTTACATTAAGAGCAAAGTTTCTGGTCCATTAGTCCTAATAGCATACGTACAATGTAGAATACCCTCAAGGGTTTTACTTCTGAACTGTCTCCCTTCCCTTAAATGCCTGATTTATATTACTTGTCTGGTTGGTTTTTGGAAAGATGGGGAGGATTCTCTGGAGAACAAAAAAAATCTTTGTTTCTTTTTAAAAATGCCACTGTTCTGTATCAGTATTAAGAAGCAGTTTTTAGCGTTTCCTTTGGGAAAATATTAGAACTACTGTATAGGGTCATCCCTGGGGCCTAATCCTGCCATGGTTTTTTGCAATCACATTGAAGTGCATTGAGATAAATCATCACAGTCTGTGCCTTAAGGTCTCTTTCTCATATACATTAAGATCATGTTACACCCAGTGGCGTTGGAACAATTTTTATGGTGGGGAGCAGGAGGTGCTGAGAGCCAGTGAACAAAACTGTAAACTCTATACGACAGTAACCACTTCACACCAGGGAATACTTCTGCACCCCTCCTCCAGCACGACCCAGGTCTCAAAATGAGTGCAAATGATGAATTATACACATATACAAAATACAGCATTTCATTCACAATTGGAAGCCACCCAACCCTGAATCTTCCCTGCAATTCTGCCCTTTTTTAAAAAGGAAGTAGTCACACCTCTCAATAGTTTCAGATTGTATCTAGAACAGGAAACAAACCTCCCCAGAAAGGCTCTCTCATTGATACTTTTGACCAAGATAAAGCAAGAATATACTGGAAATCTCACAACAAACATATGGCCTAAAAAAAGGGACTTAGGTATTTATGTAGATTCCAATTAGCATCTAAACATTTGATTGGTTATTTGAAACACAGCAATTCCTGCAAAGTTTTCTCTTTTTGGCATTTATATTATGAATTTTATATATTAGAGGGCATGAAGGCTAAAAATCCATTTCAAACTGGATGAGGATATACTTGATCTAAAACGTATTGTGTTACTTTTGCTTTAGGGAACACTGCACAAATATTTAAAGAGGTGAAAGTTGCCAGGAGCAAATCCCTGACCTGATCTGATGGAAATTGCAGTTGACAACTACGCTCCTCTAGCGCAAGAGAACTCTCTAGCCTAAAGGTAAATCTGGTCTCTGCGGGAGCAAACTTTCTCCAGCCTGGTCTGAGACTATGGAATAAACACCGAGGAACCAAGGACTACCACAAACCCGGTCATCACCTTCTACTCCAAGTACAGGACGCGCTTCCTTGGCCTGCCTCCTCTAACCTACAGAGAAAGCAACATGGGTATTTAAAAAAATTAAGAAAGCCCCTCAAACAAGACACTCCACTGCACGTTTCTGCCCCGGGGAGAGGATGAGAGAACACACACCATGAGGGATGGTCAGTCACCTTCTCACTACTGGCAGGTGCACAAGCACTCTGAGGATGGGTGTAGTACAGGAACATATCTAGGACAGCATAGAATAGAATAAAACAATAGAATTCAACCTTTTTTTTGTTTCTGTAATGGATCAGATCTTGTCAATTAGCCATTAGGACACACTCCCTAATTGCATTTGTGTGTTCCTTTATTTGTTTTTTGAGGACACAAATAGCTATTCTCCAAATGCCTAAAGACGGCTGATACCAAGGCTGGCTTTTGGTGCTCCAATTCAGCGAAGCCCATGCCTAGCCCCACTTAATTGCCCTGCATCGTAGGGATGCTCTTAAATGCTTAATTTTTAAGTCTGTGCTAAGCCAGGGCCTCTGAGTTGCAATGCCTAGGGACAATAGGCTTGAGTTAACAATGCTGAGTTGGGCTATGGATTATGAATTTCTTCTTGCAGTCAGAAATACACACACACACACACACACACACACACACACATGGATGGAGGAGAAGGAGGGAACTTTCACCAGCCAAAAGCAAAACACCATTTTCTCCAGAGAAGGTGGATGATATGAAACTGAAAAGGTTCTGATTTGTTTACTCCCACAATTCCCTCTCATTCAAAGATCGAAAAGCTGGAAAGAAGATTTTAAGAACGGTATTAGTAGGGATAGTTTGTTTTAAGAGTAAAATAAATTACAAAGTGAAAAACTCTGCCGGGTGAGAACTGGCAAGCCGCCAGATGGCCAGAATGGCTATCACACTTTTCTATCACTTCAAGTCTCTTGTTGCTCCTAAAGGAGTTTGTTCACAGAACTCCTATTTAAAAATAAAAGAGAGGAAAGAGAGAGCAAGTGCGTGCCTGAGGATTTCAGAAGTTTGCTCTGAGTCATTCTTGACTGATTTGGGTGAGCAAGCTTCAAGAACATTACTAACAGTCTTTCATTTTCAGGCTTTTTAGAAATGAAAGCTCCCTTACAGAATGAGGCTCCGCTCTAAAGCAGAAGCTGCTGTTTGTTCTTGCATCTCCAGCTGGTCAGGAGGTTTAACAATGGCAAATTGGCTTACTTTTTGCCTGGGGTCATAGAAAGTTGAAATTAGCATGGAAAGAGATGGAGTTGTGTCTAGTGGTTAAAGTGCGAGAGAGAGCAGATTCTCAAGTTCAGTCTCAGCTCAGCCAGTGACTCCCAATTCAAAATCATTCTTGAACGCTAATGTAACTGTACCCAGGAGTAATATTACCCACTTGCTTTAAGTCTTCGTGATCTGGGCATTGGCATTTTATTTAACCTCAGTAGGGTGCTGTATCATGAATGTCTGTATCAAACACTATCAATACTTAATATCAGTCAACCCGTAACAGAAACATCCAAATGGATTCAGTCAATCACTGAAGTCAGCAAGTAATCTTTGAAGTTGATAGTTAAACATCGGTAGGTGAGCATAGTACACAAAATACTTCTGATGGTATATCTGCAGTGCCCGCTTTCTGGAATATATTTTATTATGATGACACGTGAGAACAGAAATGTCCGTTCACCACCAAATACTTTTCCTCTGTCCTTTGCGCCCTTCCAGAAAGCCCACCAGCCGTCTCTTTACTGGACAGCCCAACCTGTTGGCTCGTATGCGCTGTCTGACTCACGATGACCCCCTAACAGCAAACAACGGATGAACTGCATCGACTGATACCTGCATCCTCACCACCTTTCGTAGCTTTCCATTACCACACCAGACATTGGAGCGTAACTGGAAGGCTGCTGGATGTAGAGCTGCACTTCATAAGAGGATGTCTGACCTCCTGCAGTCTTAGTCTAGACAGACCCTTCATTAGCTGCAACATGGACACAGCTGTAGACAGGAGAGCCCAGTCAGCGAATGAAGACTGGCACAGGACAATGGTGGGTGTGTTATCTATCACAGGAGCAACGCCTTTTACCCAGGACAGAGCAGTTACCGGAGCGGAAATGGCCTTTTTACAACAGATACAAAGGCCTAGTACGTTTGAGATTTGTGTGTTTAATGAATCAGTAAATTAGTGCAGTGAAATCATTTGCAGAGCAACTAAGAGAAACTTGTCAACTGCCTGAGGTAACTAAAAGGTAGCCTCAGTATCACCTGCAGCACACAGGGAGATTCAGGAGATACTGAAACGATGTTCAGCTAACCGCAAGGGCAAATGTATTCATTTATATTTTTAGGGTAACCACTTGTATTTGCTGGCTACTGTCTCCTTCTGAAATCAAGACACATAGAAAAATGGCACTGGATAGAAGAAATATCGAATTTCATTTCATGTCAGTAAAAGTGTGTTCGTTACAGGCTTACAGTAAAGGTTTTCGTAGGCAGAATTTATATTTGAGAGCAGCGGGTGTTGAAGAGCTTCTTTAAATCCCAGTAACACTCAGGAAGATTGCAATTATTCTGACGCTCAAAAAAATGCCCAAATCTTATTCGGAATTACAGGTTTTGAAAATAAAACCATCTCCAGTGCAATTTTTAAATGAACTGACCCACCACCTAAACCAGCCGTGCAGTCAGGAGAAAGCATGAATCTAGATCTAACTAATCTAAAGGTCAGGTAAACAATCTGCTATTATCATAACCCTCAAATACACATTTTCCTGCAAATCTGCCATTACGTTTAGGTATCTAATGCCCTCTTAGGAAACCTCCTGCTGAAACTGAAGACTAAGTGATAGTACAGTTTTCTACAGCAAGGATTGACCTACTGCTCAATTAAATCATTCAAGCTACAGAGCAGCTAACAAAAGGAGATCTAAAGCTCATCGCTAGCAACGAGCAGTAGTATAAACTGTTAGATGTGATTTTCCGTGTAATGATATTCAGGTACGGGAATGAGAAAAAACAAACATGAGCTGCAATAAGAGTCAAAGTGTGTTAGCACACTTTCAGAAGGGCTTTCCGTTTTGATTCTAGAATTTTGGAAGGTTGCCAAAGTACAATTTTGTCTCACTTGACTGACAAAGCTTGCTACACCTTTAATTAAATCCATTACTGTATGCTGCCTCTGTCAGAAAGTATATGGAATTAAAAATTAATTTTCTAGAGCAAACTCCGTTCCCCCTTCCACAGATGCACAGAATGACATATTATATATAATGATTAGCTGAGACTATGTGCATGGCATTTCCAGAATAAAACTTATCAGCATTAGCAAGTCCTCTCTCACACCTCTGCATCTGCACTTTTTCCTAGACAGCTTCCACAGAAAGATGAGAATCAGCTTAAACCACAGAAGTAAAAGGACCAGCTACCATATGAACAAGATATTGATTTAAGGGGGATCAGAACATGCAAGAATGACCCGCTTCCATCCTAGGTGATCAGACAACGGTGATGAGCAGGATGCATTCACTGCCTAGCTAGAGAGAGGAACCCTTCCCTCTACCCTGGTAGATCCTGGTGGCCTACAAAAGCCATCGGGAGAAGTTTCATATCATGTTTTGGAGATACAGACATCAAAACAGAAATTGACATAGCTGTTTGTCAGGACAAATGTTCACACTGTGGTTAGCTCATGATATCTGGTGTTTCCCGTACAGTCCCAGCTCCTGGATTCATGTGATTACATTAGAATCTGAGTTTTCATTTTAAAGAAGTTACTAATCTCCATGGCTGCAGGGAAAAACCTTGAAAACCTATTTCCTAAGGGCTCAAGAACCAAAAGACAAATATCCCCTGACCACCAACATGTCAATAAATAAATGGAATGATTTTTAAGCCAATTCCATTATATTTGGGGGGCCTGTCTCATGGTTTTTGAGCAACGGGGACTGGGAATACTGCGTGCACTCTCCTGGTAGGAGAACCAGAATGCTTCTGGCTCTGCAACGGAAATGGCAGGACGATGCGGTAGAGTAAATGGACAGCAGGTCTGTTTCTCTCTGTGTGGGGATTCCCAGTTCCATGAAGTACCCTTCTAACCTCGCGGGAGTAGGTCGCGGCACAGACAAGTCAAAACCTGAAGAATCGCCCCAGTGCAATCCAACCCTCTCAGAAGAAGGAGAAAAGAAAAGCAGAAGGAGACATCCACAAGATAATGAGAAATTTGGAGAATGTCATGTCCCTCACTTTGCACCTATAATCTTCCTTGCCCATCCAACTCAAGACGTATCGAAGGCCGTGGATACTATTGTGACCTCAAGGCAGTGTAATAATTCTGCAGCCACCGCTTTGGATATCGGTGGAGAAGATAGCTGTCTGAGCTCCACTTATGGGGCACATGGCCTGGGACTTAGCCTCCACCCTAGCTGGGTGAATTTGCTCCCAAATGCATTACAAGTACTCATGAAGTGGCAAATATACTCTTAATAGTGGAGTTAATGTAGGGTGCAAGCCACACCATGCAGAGCTCCATCATTCTTCCCTTAGAATCATTGAGACCAAAGCAGATTGTGAAGAACTTCAAAAAGATCTCACAAAACTAAGTGATTGGGCATCCAAATGGCAAATGAAATTTAATGTGGATAAGTGTAAAGTAATGCACATTGGAAAAAATAACCCCAACTATACCTATAATATGACGGGGGCTAATTTGGCTACAACGAGTCAAGAAAAAGATCTTGGAGTCATTGTGGATAGTTCTCTGAAGATGTCCGTACAGTGTGCGGAGGCGGTCAAAAAAGCAAACAGGATGTTAGGGATCATTAAAAAGGGGATAGAAAATAAGACTGCAAATGTATTATTGCCCTTATATAAATCCATGGTACGCCCACATCTCGAATACTGTGTACAGATGTGGTCTCCTCATCTCAGAAAAGATATTCTAGCACTAGAAAAGGTTCAGAAAAGGGCAACTAAAATGATTAGGGGTTTGGAGAGTGCCTCGTATGAGGAACGATTGAAAAGGCTGGGCCTCTTCAGCTTGGAAAAGAGGAGACTGAGGGGGGACATGATAGAAGTATATAAAATTATGACAGATGTGGAAAAAGTGGACAAGGAAAAGTTGTTTAAATACTCCCATAATACAAGAACCAGGGGTCACCAAATGAAACTGATAGGTAGCAGGTTCAAAACAAATAAAAGGAAGTTCTTCTTCACACAACGCACAGTCAACTTGTGGAACTCCTTACCTGAGGAGGTTGTGAAGGCTGGGACTATAACAATATTTAAAAGGGAACTGGATAAGTTCATGGTGGCTAAGTCCATAAATGGCTATTAGCCAGAAAGGGGTTAAGAATGGTGTCCCTAACCTCTGTTTATCAGAGGATGGAGACGGATGGCAGGAGAGTGATCACTTGATCATTGCCTGTTAGGTTCACTCCCTCTGGGGCACCTGGGCACTGGCCACTGTCGGTAGACAGATACTGGGCTAGATGGACCTCTGGTCTGACCCAGTACGGCCTTTCTTATGTTCTTATGTGACTGGAAGGGACAATGAGAGGTCATTGAGTTCAGTCCCCTGCACTCATGGCAGGACCAAGAACCCTCTTAACCCATCCCTGAGAGGTGCTTGTCTAACCTGCTCTTAAAAACTTCCAGTGATGGAGATTCCAGAAATGTATGTCCTGTACTGCCCAGCCATTGCAGGGACAGTCCAAATACACAAGTCTTTTACTCCTATGAGGGAATAAAATACAACTTGCCACCCGGAATGGAGTACTCAAGACGCTTCACACTGGATTAGATAAAAATAACAGAACAAGTTCATTAACTAAAGAGAGATTTTATACAAGAACACACAATGAGGCAGAAGAATCAGACAGCAGTACAAGAAAAATAAAGATAAAATGCTTTTTACTGCCTAACAAACAATATTAGATTTAAAGCAAAGTTTCTCAACATTGCTGACCAAACTCCTCAGGTCAAGACCTCTTTCCTAGAGTCCAATGGCTGCTTCTTTTGTCTTCTCAGCTGAAAAGACTGAGATTCATGGGTACAGAGAGGAGAGATGTCCTGGGGTATTTGCCCTTCCTTTTCATAGTTCAGTCCCTCTTTGAAATGTTTTTCTAGCAGAAAGCCAAGAGACAGGCGGTCTACAGGTGGGAGACCAAATGCTGTTTCTTTGCTAAGATCCAAATGTCTCTCCAGACCCTGCATCTCTTTCTTGCCAAAGAGTGGCCACCTGACAGGTGATGAACAATTGATTTTAGCAACACCTGCTGGCATCTGCTTTGTCTTTTGAGAAACTTGTTTAGTCACTCCCTAGGATTATTTGGGGAACAGTCATGATTAAGCTTACCGTCACAACTTTACACTTAATGTTGATGCACACATTTTACCAGGATATTACTAATCAGCAAGTTTTGAGTTTTCAAATCATTCCTCACAAGGCATGCCTTGTACAAAAATTTATTACAAAAGTGCGTAGAGTGAAAATACAGGGCTGCATTTCATCACAGTTAGCTCTTTAAGCGATGCAATAGAAGTCCTGTGATATCCATTTTAAGAAAAAAGTTCAGAGGCAAGCTTTGTGGGCTTCTGTAAGGCTTCACAGCAGTATTTGCTAAATTTGATATCAAACTACTGCACCAGGTAGATTTCCTTAGTGTACATCAAAGGCAAGCTTCCACATGCAAAACTTCTCTTAATAAATGACGAATGAATTCTGCATATTCTGTAAGTCAGGGACTTCTTATGGCACGATTAAGTTCATAATAAAATGCCCTATCATGTAATAAAAAAAGATAAAGCACCATTTCCTCCTTGAAATTCTCTGCTAAAACAGAGGCAGAATAAACTCATGGTAATTTGCCTGTCCTATGGCTCTGTCTTTGCAGTTCTGCACATTATTGCAGTGTCTGAGAGCCTGTCACATAAAAGATGCGCACCATTGAATTGCTTAGTGGACTTCATGGAGACTCTGGTTCTCGCCCTTTTCTAGTTATAAAAACGTGCATGAGATGTGGTCTCTTTTTGGCTGTGAAGGACTAGGAAGATTTGATATCACTGTCAGTCTGATTAGGGGGCGGAAAGTTTGATTAAATAGAAAGAATTTTGCAGTAGTTCCTGCAGGTGGACAGGCTCTGGATGTATCTAATCTCCTCTGGATTTCTCTAATCTCCAATTCCGTATTCAGATAAGAAGACAAACACTGTTCTGTTAACTGCTAGGAACAACACTGATGAGGGCTAATGTTACTTGAGTAGGATTACAGAGTGTCTGAGAATTTTCAAACTCAGCTGCCAGATGTAGAAAGCAAACCCTTTAGTGTGAGGATAGGAAAGGGGCACATATTGGTTTAAAATATGCTGCTCCTGGTTCAAGGATGCACTGGACATATTGGGAAGAACTATACAACTGAGCTCTCTAGACTTTTGTTCCTGATGAACATAATAAGAGCAAGCTTACCAAGTAGATTTCCTCTAAGATTTCATTGATATAATCCATTTTTATTAATCTTTGATAAGCCATTAAATTTCCTATTTTGGAGCCTTGACCAACTGTGGAATGCCCTCTCTGATTTACAGGAAACCTTTGTTAGGATGACATATTGCTTGTACTCTTAATTCTTTGGTGGAATTGCTGCACACTGAAAACCAAAATAAAAGCTGTGGAAAGTATAGTATGTATGCTAATTTTGTATTATGTACAGATGCACAAGAGATGGAATTTAGAAAGAAGAAATGAAGAATTCTGAATAAATTGGTACCTGAAAAGCACAGTCTTTGAGTCTGACCTTTTACACACTGGTGCAGTTTGCACTTGATTTTAATCAAGATTCTGCAGTCTTCCTACAGTACTAAACCAAACGAAAACAAACCACTTTTTCACTCTTCCTCAGTATAAACTGAATTATTTTCACTCTTATGAGGCTGATCACACTATTCTCTAGAAGGAAGCAGATTACCGGTGCAGGGATTAAGAGCCGTCCATCACTGACATAGCTTTTATGCAGAACTAAGATTTCACCCTTCCAACAGGTACCCAATTCTAAATTATGAAAACAAACCTCTTTTCCATTCAGCACAGGTTTGACCTGAGAGGTGATTGCACTAAGAGGGTTCTGAAGTCAAACATGCCCCAAATGTATCAGAACATTTTATACAATCTGCCTCTTCAATGAGCCAGCCAGCACTCATCTTCCAACTGATCCGATTGTCCGTCTTTACATCATTCAATCAAATATGCATACTATAATTGGATTCTCTGGCTAGTCTCCAGAGAGACTGAGCACATAATGCTGAAGATCCACTTCAGCTCTCATTCTCATCCGCTGAAGTTTGCGGTGGTTTACATTCTACGATGCACAAGAAGTTAGCAAGGGAGCTAGCAGAATGAGAAGTATATGAAATACCGTATAGTGACTTGTCACAGATGGTTGTCGTTGAGAAAAAAAAAAGACATTCTGTCCCGGAAGATAACGCATTTCTACCACATGCAACAACAGTAAACACTGACCAAAAACATTGCCTTACCAAGCTAATAGACACCCATAATTAAAGTTGTTCAGAGGTGTCAGCATTCACTTACAGAAGGAGTGCATGGAATAAATGGCACGCCAATCAATCAATTCCAATCAACCTGTAACCCCATTATGTCATCTTTTTTCCAACAGTCACCTTTGAGAGCAAAAATGTATGTTTAAGTCATCAGGAAAACCTGCAGCTCTTTCAGATACTGAGTTCCACTTTCTTGGGCCAGATCCCCCATGGTGTCTCCTGGGCGAGACCCCACAGTAGGTGCAATCCAGGTTGTGAAGAAGGCAAAGTCTACCATACCTCCATCTCCAAATTCTGGTCAGGCCTGCCTGGTTTCCAGTACACAAGACAGAAGTGCTGCAGGATGGTCTGCGATGGCAGCTATCCATTGCCCACTCTGCATCACTCCAGCAGCTCAGAACAGCCTGTGCCCGGGGCACTCTGGCTACACCCAACACGGGGCCAAGAGTAAGTAGGAAGCAGGATGACAACGGCGCAGTCAGTGGAGAACTCCCCTACACAAGAGCATTTCTCAGCTACCCCTTTGCTGCCAGAGGGGCCCTTGGGCCTCATCCTGTGAGCAACTCTGCATATGATTAACGCCTGGTTACATACAGTCCCGGGGTAAGAACCACTCACAGGTAAAGTTGACCCATAAACCTAAGTATGGATCACGTTCCTAGTCAGCACACTGTCCAGCCAGTGGCTTCCTATTTGTTTAGCCATTTTCAGTATTTTATTACAGAGATAAAGGCAATAATTTTTCCATCAAACATTAAGACAAACAAAAAGTAAGTTCTCTTTCAGTACAGTATTTCAGCACAATGATTTGTAAAGGACAATGAAACGGAGGCTTCAAACAGCTAAAACACCTCCTTGGGAAAGATGACTGGTTTTAAATTTTGAACCCAAAAATGATGGGTGCCTGCCAGAAGTCCTTTGTCCATACTAAGGTGGCCAATGGGAGATATAATTATTTAGCTTCCTTTAAAGTGACTCTCTCAGCATCTCCAAGTGTAATCATTTGAGTAAAGTATTGATCAAGACAAAGGAATTAACAAGCGAATTCACAACTTCCTGAAGAACCTTGAGAATTCTATAATACAGTGCCTGAACAAATGCCTAAATTTGGAAACAAGCCTGCTGTTACAGTCTGACCTGATCCTATGTCATACACTCCTCTGCATTTAATTTCCTCCCATTCTTTAAGTTTCCCATCTTCAAAGCATCTGACGAAGTGGGATTTTCTCCCACGAAAGCTCATGCGATAAATAAATCTGTTAGTCTTTAAAAGTGCCACTGGACTAGACTAACACGGCTACCCCTTTGGAATGTGAAATTAACTAAGGGATAGTTTTTCCAAACATTACATATGTTTATATTATTCTCACTCACACACACACACAAATCATGCCTTCAACCTTGTACAGTGCCACTCCACATGTATGCATGAAATTATCAATGATTTTGCATCTTATTGTTGAGCTAAGCAACATGTCAGCTTTGCAGTTATTTAAGATCTCATATATATATATATGACTCTAATATTTTTTGTATTTACTTAGAGCAGTTTCCTTTCTATTTCCTTTAAGATTGACAAATCAAACCAAGTGTTTCTTTCAGGATAGGTTGACTGTATAACCAAGGATCACAGGGGAGCTGTTCTATTAAAAACAGACGTGGTTTTCATAAAGCTTAAGTTTTTGCATTAAGCTTTACGTAAAACCAATATTTAAGGCAGAAGATAAGGGAGCAAGCTTTCCAAAATGGCAGAACAAAAGTCAGGAGCTGTGGAAGGACCACCATGTGACCTCCCAAAAAGCTGTACAACTAGAGGCAGCCTGTGATGGACAAAACCTCTTTATTACAAGACATTATAGCAAACACTGGGCTTGCATGTCACAGAACCCTGCATTAGGATGGGTTACGTTCTTTTAACTTACTGCCCTGTCATGCTGTAGGTTTTAAACCTTCAGTCTTAAGCTGTGGCTTGTGCCCAAACCCTCACTTCTGAACCTATCAAGCAACTAGGGCAATTTCCCCCGCATGAGACATGACACCAACGTAGTCCTTTCACATGACGATCTAGAAGTCAGAGTAGAGTTTCCACAGTGTGTCATGGAAAGCCTCAGGCCAGTCTAACCCTAAGCAGGCCACATCTGAAGATATTACCAGCCTGCCCTGAGTTCCAGCTTCTTGGATTGATGGTGGGGGTGGTGGGGCGATAAAAGGAATTCTGCCAAGAGGACATTTGGAGACGATGCATCACTTTTCCTTCTTTAAAAAGCCAGTCGATACAACCATGAGACAGCTTGTCAACAGATTGCAATATACAGACATTAGGAATGGGGTCATTTCTTCATGTCAACCACCCAGAAATTTGGGGGTTGTTTTTTTTAATCTCCAACTCCATCCCATCTGCTAAATTGTTCTGCTAACATCAGAATGGATGTGCTGATCTCTTCTCCTGGAAGCTGCACCTCCTTCCCTAGAAACACCGCACTCATGACATTTGTGAGCATTCAGAACAGGTTGCATCATAGAAGCAGCCTATTTGCAACTCAACCCTTTCCCATTTGCTTTGTTATTTTGTATTTTCACACATACAAGCCTGCATCTTTCCCTTCCCTGTTGTAAGCAGTCCCTACAACAGAAGGGCATAAGCAATGGATGTGCTGTGCACGAGTCATGAGCGGTATATGCCACAGGTAAGAGTCTTTCTAGAAGTGTATATTATAATTAGAGAAATCATCCTCAAAGATCCACTCTTTCTATCCTAACAGCTTCCCTCACAGATGATGACAGCTACTAAAAAAAGATACACCTCTCAAATTAACTGACTATCATCAGGGTGTTGACCACCCACACAAATGATCATGCTTAGGGTACAGGATGTTACTACTTTATACATCTCCCAAAAAGTTCTCACTTTGCTTGCCAACCGATTTACCAGAAAGTAGCTTCATGTACTGTAATAGTTTATGTTAGGAATATGAAGAGCAGTATCTAAACACACCGAGGCAGAATTCCTAAAGATTAGTGAATGGGGATGATGGCAAGCTCTGTCACTGTCTTTTTAGGGCACCTGGCTCCACACCAGTGGCTCCGTATCTGCAGTCCAAAGACCACTGGTGGTAGGTGGAGGGTCAACTAGTGATCTAGAGCAGCAGTTCTCAACCACTGTGTTGGGACACATTACTATGTCACCACTCAGCATTAAGTGGAGCCTGTATTCGGCTGGGGGTGGGGAGGAGAGATTGGTGTGTCCTGCAGGGCCGTGCATGCCACCAAAGTGTGTCGCAATCTGCAGAAGGCTGAGAACCACTCAGCTAGAAGAAATCAACTAATCAAACAATTCTGGCTCTCCTTTCATCTAGACAGATGTTGTCACTCCAAACTGATAAATTGAACAGTAATAAGTCTCCAGGACCAGATGGTACCCACCCAAGAGTTCTGAAGGAACCCAAATGTGAAATTGCAAAAGTAACAACTCTGGTATGTAACCTATCGTTTGAATCAGCTTTTGTGCCAGATGACAGAGGGATAGCTAACATGATATCAATTTTAAAAAAGAAAAAATAGGGACCCAGAGTCAAACCCAGAAGTTACAGGCCATGAAACTATTAATCAGACACACAGATTAGTATGATTTGTTGCAGAAGAGTCAGTGTGGCTATTGTAAAAGGAAATCATGACTCACCACTCTACTAGAGTTCTTTGAGGGGGTCAACGAGCATATGGACTAGTGTGATCCAGTGGACACTGGATATTTAGATATTCAGAAAGCCTTTGACAAGGTCCCTCACCAAAGGCTTTTAAGCAAATTAAGCAGTCCGAGAAGAAAGAAGGTCTTCTCCTGGATCAGGAACCAGGTAAAAGACAGGAAACAAACGATAGGAATAAATGGTCAGTTTTCAAAATGGAGAGGGGTAAATAATGGTGTCTCCCAGGGACCTGTACTGGGACCAGTACTGTTCAACATGTTCATAAACAATCTGGAAAAAAGGGTAACCAATGAAGTGGCAAAAATTGCAGATGATACAAAAACCACTCAAAATAGTTAAGTCCAGAGCACATGGTGAACAGTTACAAAGGGATCTCACAAAACTGGATGACTGGGCAACAAAATGGCACATGAAATTCAATGTTGATAAATGGGAAGCAATGCACTTTGGAAAACATAATCCCAACTAGGCATATAAAATGACAGGGTCTAGCCTAGCTGTTACTACTCAAGAAAGGTCTTGGAATCACTGAGCCTATGTCTCTGGAAACAGCCACACAGTGTGCAGTGGCATTTAAAAAAGCTATCACAAGGTGGGGAATCATTAAGAAAGGGATAGATAAAAAAAAAATTATCAGGAGTATTGAAAAGCTTTCATACAAGGTGAGATTAAGACTGGGATTTTTCATCTCAGAAAAGAAACAAACAAGGAGAGTGATATGACTGAGGTCTACAAAATCATGACTCGTGTGGAGAAAGTAAATAAGGAAGTGTTATTTATTCTTTCTCCGAACACAAAAACTAGGGAGCAACCAATGAAATTAATATAGACAGCGGGTTTATAATACAAACGCTCATACAATACATACAATACAATCACCACCGACAGCTTGTAGATAGCACAAAAATTGGGGGTGTGGTAAATGACACACAGTAGGCTGGGTGCAAGCAAAACCATATGTTTTAATATGGCTAAATGTTAACGTCTACATTTACGAACAAAAAACCAACCCAACGTAGGCCACATGTACACAACGGAGATTTCTATGCCGGTGTCACAGTCGGGGCGTGGGCATTCGGCCCTAGTGGGCAGCGCGAGAAGAGTCAGAAGCCAAGCCAGATCAGATGAGAAAACCAAGTCCAAAGCAGGCCAGAGGGCAATCAGGAGCCTAGAGCGAGACAGTGTTAGTTTACTAGAAGAGCAGGGTCGCACATTAGGAGCAGGGAGCATGTGGGAGGCTGGCCTAAGCATGGGAAACCCAGCCACAAGGAGAACTTCCTGTTCCTGTGTCTGGTTTAAACAGAGGCAGGGAACCAATCAGGACCCCTGCCATTCTGCCAGTCAGATCTCAGAGTACAGCATTAGTTCTGGTGATTTTTAACACGTCACTAGGTGACAAGATGAAAGTTACTGGCTCCTTAGTGCCCTGTAGACCAGCATTTCAGACCCATGGTCCATGACACCTGGAAAGCAGTGATTCTGAAAAAGATTTGGGGGCCAGGAGGCTCATCAGCATGACAATACAGCCAAAGGCATTAATGCAAAGATGGGATGCAAAAACAAGAATTGAAAGTAGGCACAAAGATGTTATTTTACCTCTGTATTTGGCACTGGTATGTCTACTCCTTGAATACCACGTCTAGTTCTGGGGCCAGCAATTCAAGGATACTGAAACACTGGAGGGGGTTCATAATAGAGCCATTTATAGTGATAAATTCAAGGACCTCAATCTATTTAGCTGAACAAAGAAAAGATTAATTAAGTTTATAAGTACCTACATGGGGAACAAATATTCAATAGTAGGCTCTTGCATCTTGCAGAAGGAGGCAAGATCCAATGGGCTGGAAGTTAAAGCGAGACAAATTCAGATAAGAAATGAAAAGTACATTTTTAACAGTGAGTAATTAACCACTGGAACTGTTTGCCAAGGGTCATGGTGGATTCTCCACCACTGACTGTTTGAAAATCAAGATTGGATACTTTTTTCTAAAATATATTCTCCAGGAATTATTTTGGGGAAGTTCTATTGTCCGTGTTTATAAAGGAGGTCAGACTAGATACAACGGTCCCATCAGGCTTTGGAATCTATGAGTTACCTACCTCATGGGGAAGTAAGGTGTTTAATTAAAGTTGAGATCCCCATGGTTTGCCAAATAAAGAGTGCACTGGGAACATAACATGGCTTCCAGAAGCAGACGGCAAAGTGAACCCACCCCTAGATTAAAAAGGTCCTGTCAGTCTTGCGCACAACACAAAGGGCTGAGCCTCAACTGGTACACATTGGCAGAGCGCTACCGAGTTACACCAGCGTACCCACCTGAAGATCCAATCCTGAAGGAGAATTTAGAGCCACACAACCCTAGCTAATATAAAGCACAGAATAACGATCAAAACATAAATTTGTTGAAAAACATAGAGGAACCTACGGACAAAGATAGGTAACACTCGCAGAACAAAAAGCACATCATTGCAAAGAGGCAAACAGACAAAGCCACATTAAATTCTCAGGGAGCATCACCAGTGACAAAAATACAGAAGATACACAGTTAGTTAAGACTTGGGGGAAGCAGTTGTCTAACGTCAATCCTGAACCAACGTACTTTCATCAAATATTAAAGCACAAAAAGCCTCTCTGTCGTGTTTCAAAACAGAAAGCTGTAAGAGCAGCACTACCTTGACCAAAATTTGGAAAAGACAATTTTAAAAGACAAAATTACTTTCATCTATTAAAAAATTGTTTTAACCATATATGATTAAAGAGTCAGCTTTTGTAACTCACATGTATATTGACACACATGCAATTATTTTAGCTAAATACAATGTTATTTCCTCTGCTTATGAAACCCATTCCTACAGGGATTTGTGCCAACAGAGTAAATTGCAGGATCAGAGCTTAATTTACGAGTGCTGCAATACAAGATGTTAGCCTAATTGTTATTTCTTTATTAGAGACTTTTTGGCTTCTCTTTGTGCCTGAGCAAATCACTTGCCCGTGCAATGTTTCAGATGCTACCTTTTCTGTGGGCACAAATGGTTTTGTGCAAGTAAATTCTAACCTCTGCACTCAAATGATTGAGGCTGCTGGTGTCACCAGACAAACGGGAACATTCAAGCTGAGACCCCACAGAAAATGAGGCCTCTGATGTATTTCAATGTAGTCGCTATGAAATAAGGAAATTATTAATTTATACACAAATGTGTTCCTACCAGGATGTCATATTCACTGTACTAATTTGAACAAATTATTTTCCAAACATTGGATCTGAAGTTATCTGTGGTCAAAAGCAAAAACAAAGCACATCCATGTTCCAACCCCTGGCAATTACAAAGGCCTTATTCAGATTTATTTGCTGACCAGATAATTTTATCATCACAAAAATTAAGCAAAAGAATAAAGTGCCTGAAGATTCAAATATAAAGGCATTTCTGGACAGTCCTCGTTACTCTCTGGACACGTTCAACAGTGACTCACTTCCCATGGAAAGCCATTTACTTAAATGATCTGTAAATCACTGCAGAACTTAATCCCCCCAACTCTGAAAGGAAATTTAAAATTAAACCACATGGTTTTTATTATTTTATTGTTTATATACCTCTGCAGATACATAATGCATTCCTATAGCAATGTACAATACAAAATGTGAGTCTCTATCCTGAAACGTCTATCTACAGGGAAGGGACCTCTTTATTGAAACTACACTTAGGATTAGTCCCACTACATCATTAAAAGAAATACTACAGTTAATTCCATGAAAGCAATGTGAAGGGTCTAATTTAAACATGTAAAACCAGCATGCTTAGATTTTTGCATATAGGTCCCTCTTTAAAATTACAGGCAACCTCAGTACCATAATTTAATATGACCCACTGCTTGGAGACTCAGCAAAGAGAGCAAGCTAGGGTTACTCGGTATAAAATCGGGCAGAATTTAGTCAAGAGTTCCAACCCAATTGATTTTCTTCCAGCATTAAGTGTTTAACTTCAGGTCTTGTTATTTTTAACTTTGCTGTGTCCTTAAAATGGAGTATTAAGGGAAAAAAATGTCAACAAATTGTATTGACCTGAGATCGCTTCCGACACGGACCAAGCTGTCTATCCTGCATTGACAGGACAGATGACAAGGCTGGACTCTTCAAAGTCTAACAACTCAAGGCTCAGCTGACAACTTCTTAAAAAGATTACTGGCCAAATGACACCATGGGCCATAAAGGTGCTGCCACACAATAATCCGTGGCTCAGGGAGTGTCCAAGAACATGGATCTAAACAACTCCAGAAAGAACTAGTTCTGTCTGCTGGGCCCATGAATCAGGCTTGGAGGCATTTCTAAATCTGCATTACTATTAAAGGCCATAAGCACTCTAAAGGAGCTGTTACAGGCCACAGCATCAGTGATCTCACATTAAAGAGCTTTTATAGAGTCCTTAATATGATAGCCTTGACTGTGTCATAGTCTACGTGGGAACACTTTAGTTCATGGATCACTTAAATGAGGCTCAGTAAACCTACCACACACTCATGCATGGACACTAACACCCTAGACCTCTATATAAGACGGTCAAATCTTCCCCATTCCCTCTAAGCTTGTTTCTGCTGGTAGAAAGTAGCTGATATTATAAATTAAATAACTTCCCCCACCACACACATCCACACCCTAGCCACCAATAGATGACAAGAATGTAAAAATACCATTAATAACTAGCTCCTTTGCTGTAATTAACACCTTCACAGCCACCTTAGCGTGGAGAGATTGACACACTTAAACAGCTCAGCAAGGTGTTATTTACTTAAGGAAAAAGAAAACATTCAGGCTTTATGTGAAATAAAATTATCCGTTATCTCACAGTTCTCTCGAATAGATTTGCAGTGGTGAATTGTTTCAGCATACATTTAAAAAAGGCTTTTTAAAAAACCCACTAGAAATTTAAATTATTGTCTATCACTTCATCATGCTCTCTTTTGGGGTGTTTACTATGAAGCCAGCAGGCAGATCTCAGGGTTTCTCCGAAGGGTGTAATGAAGGCACTAGTGGAGACTGCGCTTGATGACCAGTGACTCAAACAGATGATCTTTCTGGACTGACTCAGGAATTCGTGGCTGCCATTACGACAAGGGACTGTCTCTACCCATGGAGCTGACGGCACTGTGGAGCTAGCGTTAGGGACTGGAGCATGAAAAGTGAACACTACTCCGTCACGCGGACTGGTCATTAATTTCATCAGGGGCTTGGACAGGAGCATTCCCATCTTGTTAGGGTGTGTGTTTTGATGGACCCCGTCAGATGACTGAATCAGTCCATTATCGGTCACCCCAGATTGGCTCTATCAAAGCCCTGGTCAGACTTTATGATGATCTTTTATTGAGGACTACGCAGTACCCTCCTTCTCCTGGTTTTGGTCTTTCAGAACAGTGCTACTCTGCTGAGAGGCAGCTCATCAGCTTCCAGGTAGAGGAGACATTGTCAAAGAGTCTGGGTATGTTTCTCAGAGCGCACCTTGCTTTACACACACATCTTCAACAGTCTGGGAACAGAGGCGGTCAAACTGCATGCAGTTTAACCCATTTTCATGGGATCTCAGCCCCAATACCAATGTCTGGCTCCTGGGGCTACTCTGCTCCAAGAACCAACTCTCATACGAGAAATAAAAAGCATGGAGCAAATTCTCTTGCCTGCCACTGCTCCCCCAGAGAAAACCAGCAATAGCACAGCATTTTCGTCCAAGACAACTGGCTTGCAGGTGAAGAAAAAACCATGTAAGATGGTACTGCCCCTAACAGAACAAAAATAACGTTAGCAAGTTTCACCCAGTGTAACTTGCCGAGCCCTGGGAAGCATTAGTGGTGTATTAAGTTATTAGATGGAAGGGTAAGAAATATCTCCAAAATGACATCTGTCAACGTCTGCTTTGTGGAGCCAGAGTGACTATTTATTTCCAGTGTCTTGGCCATCCAATATTAGTGCACTGCTCAGACAGCCACGAGACCCTAGGAAATGGAAGCTGGGCCAGAACGCTCATTTGCTGATTAGAGCATCAGCTGGCAGCAGTACCTACCTGTGCTAGACTGAAGGAGCTGGCTTTCACTTCCAAAGCCCTAGCTCGCTCTGGGACTGTAGCCAGCAATCCATTCCACAGAGCCAAGCCAGAAGGACTTGGGCAGAGAGGGTATGATATTCCCATGCAGCCCAGCCATGTATTTATAAAACAGAAAGCCAAAGTATCTTTTTCAACAGAAGGTGCAATACAGAATCCCTTTGCATTTAATCCATTACCCTCCTTTTCTGTGCTGCAGGGGCCTTTGCAGAGACCTATTTATCTGAGAAATGGTCCCTTTTCTTTGTGCTATTCTACCCGAGTTCCAGTGAACGGAAAGGGCTTGACATGAAGCTTCCTGGCTCTAAATGAGATGGAAATATGCACCAATCTTTCTCCCTGGAGTCTGGAACTGACTTCCCTCTTGCTCCACTGCCAGACCTGGATTTGTTCTCTTTTTATCCCAGTGCAAGGCCCAGCTCGTCTAGGCTGTGGGAGTATGGGGCCTTGAGATTTGTATAGAGTTTTAAAAATCTATTTCTGGACAGCTGAAAGGTTGGCTATCAATTTACTGTGAATGGAAGTAACTTTGGGGTATTTTATTAACTGTCTCAAATCTAGAATGCTAACTTTTAGCAAAACACAGGTTAGGCATTTGCTAGCTGCAGTATCTTTTTGTTAATAATAAGCAAATACCCCCTTATAGCAAAAAGTCTCTGTCCAGAAGGGATAAAAACCAAAATATATTTTTAACAAATCTGCTTACTTATTTCAGTTCACTCTTCACTGTAAAATAATTGCATTCTCTTTGAAAAGAGCTTTTTCTTCCTTTTAAAAAAAAAAAAAAAAAAAAAGAATGTATCCTTTATGCACATAAATCTAGAGAAAATTCCTCAAGAGATTATTATAATTCAAACACTGACTCTAAGATGTTTGATACTGTACCTTTTTAGTTCCAAGAACACCCCCCCCCATCTAATTATATGGAAATTACAGGACAATGAAATCTTATTTTACACAACATCTTCCGATAAGTAAGGTAATTCCACACTAGTGGGGGTAAAGGCATGGAAGCATAAAACAACTTTCTTTTCCCCTGACTGCCAAACAATTACAAATGACAGGTGGTTGATGACTGCTTCGAGTACCTGTCAAATAGCAGTGAAGTTCCCGCACGCCCCCCCCACCCCACCCCCCAATGCCATTCCACTCATCAAAAGGACTGCAAACAAGAAAACTGGGGGAGAGGAAGAAACGTACAAAAATCAATATCTATTTAGATATTGTCTTCAGAAAGTCTATTTTTGATTAATTTTCCTGACTTTTACAACACCCAGTAACAGGAAAGGAAAAAGAACACTTGTATTTATGAATTGGTTTGTCTAAAATGCTTTAAGGGTCATTTTGTAGTTTGGGGGAGGGGTTGTTTCTTTGGGTTTTTTTTTGTTCTTTGTTTGTTTTGGGGCACTTAAAAAAAAGAAAGTAATTCTAGCCCCATCCCTGCTGTAAAATATTCTCTGCCACAACCTCCAGAATAAGGAACGCTTTAAATGGAAAAGCATCTTAAATAAGCGGCTTCCTGTCGTTGGCATGGGACTGCTGCTTGCGGTTCCCATTTCCAGCAGGCCAGTAGAAGGATAGCTATCAGGTTGTTAGCGCAAGGGTGAAAATAAATCAGCTGCTGTAACGCTTATGGGCCTGGTCACCCTAAATCTTTGGCTACACCTATGACAATGGCCAAGAGCCTGAGCATGCTCCATCTGCCAGGCTGCTCATGCATGCTGGGATAAAGGACCCTGTGTAATTTCAGTGGGATTTGGGTGCTTAGGGTCAGATTTCTAAATACTTTTTGAAATTGCACCCCACTTCCCATGGGCTCTTTTGAAATCTGAGCAGCTAACCATTACCACAAGACAGTACCCATTGCCCACAAAGGGCTCCTTTCTCAAGGCAGGTTCTCGGAGGTTGCATGGAGGGGTGAGAGGAGGACAGAGTTTCTTCTCCCATATAGGACAGTATAAATACACAGCAAAGGTTAATGCATCCAGCTCAGTCTATTTTTATTATTCAGGCACTGTAGAGAGCTTGGCATGTGATGCAAATATTTCTGACTACATAAGGATTTTATGGAAGTTTTCCCAAAGCAAAGATTTGCAAGTAATGCGTTTCATTCTTTGCCCTGTCCAGAGCTAATCAAGAGGCCATCACTGGTTCTGGGTTGCTTTGCTACAGAACACAGAGAGGTTGGAAACACAGATTAGTCTTTGCCAGGAATTTACCCACCTTCATCATGGCTACCTCTTTATAAGCCCTAGCTTAATCTTTCCGTTCATTCCCTGGGGGGCAGAATAAACTCTCTTCTCAGACCCAAATAAAGGGATTTAAAGAGCTGGATGACAAGCCACACAGCTTTTTTTTTTTTTTAAACCGTGGAGCTTGTCGTCAGTTGTTTCGTCTATTATGTGCCAAAGAATCCCCCTGCCCAGGCGGCAAACACAGCGAGACTGGATGGTGCACCGTTACTCTCCTGAATCCCAGCCAGCATTCTGCTTTGGGAGCCAGCCTGACACAAAAAAAGAGGGAAGTGAATGCTGACCTGCAACTGGCTCCATTTGCTAATAATGGCAGCGATATGTAATCGGCATGTGGTTAAATCCCAACCCAGGCCAGCACACCTCTTCCACTCAGGCGAACTCCTTCTATTAGACCCAAAACAAAAGAGGAGGTCTGTGGCACTTTTAAAGACTAACAAAATCTCACTTCCTCAGACACATGAAATGGAAACTACAGTACAGAAGGGAATACAGAAATGCAGAAAAGGGAAAGTCACAAGGTCAGTTCAGATTTTTTCAGCAACCCAAGCAAGTTGTTTTGAGTCAACCAGTGTGGAACAGCAGCCGTGTGTAAGAGGGAAAGCCAGAGCTGTAATAGAGAGTTGAGAAGGGCGATCACCTTTTGTGATGACGCAGCCAGTCGGGAGTTTTATTCAGACCCAATGTGAAGGTACCCAGTTTGCAGATGAATTCCAATTCTGCAGGGTCACGTTCTCATTTCTTTTTGAAGCTTTTTTGCTGCAGCACGTAGCCAGCATGTTTTTACAGAACGTCCAGGGAGATTGAAGTGCTCCCCTTCTGGTTTTTGACTGTTACCATTCTCAGTGTCTGATTTGTGTCCATTTCTTCTTTTGTGCAGAGACAGTCCAGTTTGGACAGTGTATCTGGCAGAGCGGGATGGTTGGCATATGATGCGTACATCACGTTGGTAGATGAGCTGGTGAATGAGCCCCTGATGGAGTGGCTGATTTGGGTAGGTCCTGTGATGGTGTAAGAGGCTCCTCATGCACACTCTCTTCCCCAGCACCCATGGCTCTTCTGTACCACAGGGTCAGCACTCAGTCCTGTAACTCGAGATACAGCTAGGACTCAAGGATTACACTAAACTCGGTACCCAGAACAACACTGAAGGACAGTATAAACCTACTGCATCTTCCACTGCAGAGCTGTCCAAATTGGCGACAGAAAAATACTGACATGTGTTAACATATAAATGATCCAGCTCCTTTATTCACAACAATGGAATGGTGCAAGGGCTATCAGTTCCTCAGGAGGACAGCCACTGAACTTTCCTTTTCAGGGGGATCCAACACGCAGCCCAGGAGCCGCGAACCTCTTCCATCCGACCCATGACTGCACTCCATGGGACCACACTCTCCCTCACAGAGAGAGAGGGTGGTCTCGCACATCCAGCACTCTGCAAAGCCACAGGAGAGTCGGGTCTCGCGACAGCAGAGCACTGGGTGTGCACGACTGCGCTCCGCGAGACCACTTTCCCTAACACAGAGAATGATCTCGTGGAGCAGTTTGCATGCACAGCACTCTGCGATCCCGCGAGAGCATCAGGTCCAATGACATCACGGAGCTCTGGGTACGCGAGGCTGCACTTTCCCCAACAGAGAGAGATAATGGTATCGCGGAGCACAGTTTTGCACACACAGATGTGACGGGATGCACATCTGTGCACTCCTGGAGCATAATCTAGCTAACTTTTCTGTTCAGTTTTGGAATGTAATTTGAAGCCAAATATGCTATGCCAGGTTCCTTCGTGAATGCTCAGAACATATTCTACATAGTTGCTGTGATGGTGCCATGTTCCCTACAGCAACATGTGTGTACAGCTGTGAAGCATGTTCCATAGCACAGACCCTCAGGACAATCTCTAGCAGACAGGCTGGAGAATTATATCTCAAAGGCAATGCTAATACCCTCCCTGGCTCAGGGAGAAGTAAAGAATCTCACAGCAGCACAGAGGGCGGGGGGACTGTCAGGAGTTTAAAATACGAAGACACAGACCATTCCGAGGAGGAAGCTGAAGGCTTTTGCCTGGGAGCCTCCATCTTGCAACCAACTACAAGCAAGATCCAGGCCCTGCCTTGTAACAGGCAGAGAACGGCTGCAAAACACCAAACAGCCGAACACCTTGCGCATAATCTTGGACTACGAGGTCAGTTTAGGTAGCGATGTTAGATTAGTATGCGGTTTGTACCTTTTATGTGATAGTGGTCACTCCTGACTCCTTTATAGTATGATTCTGCCTTGATTGGCCATGTTCTCACTTGAAATCATAGTCTGATCAATAAACTAGTATTTGCTTTATCTAAAGCTGGGTGGTCTTTAGAGGGTGTGGATGTGGGACGCAGAGCAGGATCCACTAAATTGTTAGGTGGTCGGATTTGGGACTAGGGTGACTGGGTCCCAATCCCTGTAGAACAGTGGCTCCTGTAGTATCTGGGGCTAGGGGTTCTCGCTTGGAGACCAACACCTGTGTGGCTAGTGGATTTACACCCACTCGGACCAATTACCTGGTGGTGGTGGGTGTGGACTGACTCAGGAGTGGTCACCGAGCAGGGCAGGGTTAACTGGGGTTCGAGGGCTCAGAACGGCACACCAGACCCGATCTGGGGAGCCGACTGTCACACCAGAGCTCTGCAGGGCCGCAGGAGTGCCCTAGTATTTTGATTTATGGTGTGTACAGCCCCCTTGGAGTACGTTTAAGTAAAATCTGGCCCACCACAGCAAAATGAGTGTGACACCCCTGCTTTACATCTTCTGGATTTAATAATCCATCTCTCTCTTTCTCAGATATCTGTCAAAGCACAAATATACTTCTACCCCACATAATGATGTCAGATAGCAACAACCTATTGATGTACAGTGACATTACCTAGCCAAATATGAATATTACATTAGCCGTGTTATCACTACAGGGTTCTGACCTTCAACTATGCAATTTTAAATTCATTCATTTTCAAACTATTACATTGTTCTCAATCGCATCATGGGTATTGATGGTGCGGGGGTAAGTCTCCTGACAATGTTTAAAAATCAAACAAATCCAGGAGTATTAACAGAATTCCTTATTTTATATTTCTGGATTTAAAAAATGGCAGGGGGAAGGGGAGGCGAGTGGCAGGGGAGACTCTGTAACGCATGGTCAATTTTTATCCGATCTTGAGAAACCAACTGGTGGTGTAGGCACCCAGCACTTCCTCAGGTTCGTGTCCGTTCTGTCCTCACACTAGTTATTACATCAGGCACAGAAGTGCAAAGCCTACTATTCGCTGTTTCCCTGATTACATCTCTAATCTGTGAAGTATGTTCTCCAGCCTGTTCTCAAGTCAGGAGTGATTGACTGGCAGAAATCATGCTAAACTAAAGACGGGACAGACCTAAATTAAATAGGGAATTTCAAAACTTCACACAGTGTTGTATAGGCCAAGCTCAAAGGTGATCCAAAGAGTCAAGCAAATGTTCTTCTTCAGTTTGATGCCATCAGAGATTTCCTAGCATATCCCCAAAGGTTTACCATGCTTTGCCTTACATTTTGTTCTAGCCTGATGTTAAAAGTTGGGAGTTGAATTGTTTTTCCCAACTCTCCAAATGGTTTTAGGCAATCTTTCATTATTTAGCTGTAGCCAGCTGTCGTACAAGTGTTGACTATGGGTCTCTACTAAAAGACTGACAGCAAAACAGAAAATGTCTCACAAACAAGCATATTTACACAGGAACTTTCCGACACATGATAGACAAACATACAACTTTACCTTAAGTATAATTAGATTATACTTAAAGGAAACAAAAAAATGAAAGAAAATACCATTGCCACCTATTCCATCAACAGCCCCCTGGCATCCGCACGCTGAACCCAACAACGGAAATTAGACCCAAGCGTTACAGCCCACAGGAGGCCAGACAAAGGGCAAAGAACAGGGTAGACGGATGTGTGCCTGTGCCAGAAGCCTCTGCAGTGATTATGTGAGCTAGACCCCTATAATCCTGGCAAGTAACCTGCACCCACACACAGCAGACAACGGCAAAATACCTGAAGGTCACTGCCAATCTGACCTAGAAAATTCCTTCCTGACCCCACACACGGCCATCAGTAGACCCTGAGCACGTAAGCAAGGACCAGCCATCCAAGCACCCGAAAGAAAGACTTTGATGCCACCTCAGAGCCCTGGCCCTCCCTGCCAACATCCCATTTCTGGCCTTGGCCGACCCTGATTGTTTAAAGAAAGGAGATTTAAAAAATCTACATGCGGAGGAGGAAGAGAACCCTTGCTGATCGCTGCAGCATGGATTGTTAGGAACGTAAGACAAACTGGAAGGGAGTCCAGTGCCTTGTGACTGTTCAAAAAGGGCACAATGCCTTTCCAGGGGCCATTTTCTCCTAACTACTCATCTGGAACGTCTTCTCTCCAGAGCCAGGTTAGGAAGAGCTGCACTTGCCCAGTAATGCCTTCCATTAATTTAAGGAGGTGTTCCTGAACCAGCAAACAACTGAAATCCTGAATTCCCTACTGAACATTAGCATGGTTCCACATGAAGATTTATGAAGTCCCAGCACCAAAATGGTCTTCCCCAACCCTCTCCACCAGTTTGATTTCTTAGTTTTTATGTCTTTTTCTAAAAAGGTCTCAACTTATGCCAGGAAAAACACAGCCTGTTCAATGGCATCATTAGACTCACTTGACTTCTTGTGGTGCGTATGAAGTTGTCAGCCTCCTGCATACCAAATGATCCTTACCGTTGGATAGAAACTGGGAGAGACAGCTGCTTTATTCTGTGCTCTGATAATTAAGAAAAAAGCCACCCTCACTGAGAATGGCAAGCTGTGCTCAGGGTAAAAATAAATGGGTAAGAAAAAAACCCGAACAAGTTAAATTAGCACTTTGCCAAGATGAATGCGTGGGGTGGGTAGATAGGCAGGTATGTTTCCATGAGTATATCTCCATCCTTACAGCCTACTCCTCACGTACTTCTCCCACAGATAATCCCCTATATATATCCTGTGGTAGGAGAAGAGGCCCACCAGTATGGAAAGGCACATATTACTCTCTTACGTACAATCTGAGGTACAGTATATGCCACATTTCAGGGACTTTTGCATGCCAGCGCTCAAGTATTGGGAGAAAGGGGCATCGCCTCCCCCATGTCCGGTTCACAACAGGGAAGAGTTGAAAAAGGGTGGAGGAGAAATTACTTAAAACTGGATTTTTGGGGGGAGCAGAGAGGGGGCTGGGTGGGGAGCGGGGTGGAGAAAAAAATAGCCTCTTTCGATTCTTTCAGTCTTGGCATGGGTTCTGAGGAGCTAAATCCAAGCATGTGCCTGAACCTCCAAGTCTGCCAAAGCAACTTGTCCACACAATTAAAAAAAACATTCAATCAAAACTTCTTGTATCCTTTTGGCCTGAGCCAAAGCTTCTGAGAGTCAATGGAAAAGCTCCCACTTACTTTACATCCTTAAACAGCACAGGAAATATAGACTACATTTTAGCAAACTTCCCAGAAGTATTTTTTCACTTCTGGATTGAGAACCAGCCTGAGAAATGTCAGACCAAAAGAAGTTTGGTAGAAAGTCTGAACATTTCATTTGAACCATAACTTCAGTCTGGCTCCTACATTGCTGTCATAAGAAATGATCAAACAGTTGTTACAACACACACAAGAATCAAAAGGTCTTGCATCTCATGACACAAACAACCAAGATTTTCCAAAAGTCATGTCATTTCAATGCCTAGCTCATCACTGACTTTCGACTTTCCTGGTGACTTTCCATAGGAGTTAGGCAGCTACTGTGAAAATCTCTCATCCAAACCACCATCAAATGGGAGCCCCTCTGGTGAGAAAATGTTGGGATGGGGCCAGACATTTCAGCAGTCCAAAGAAAAACAAACAGAGTCCTGTGGCACTTTAAAGACTAACCAATTTATTTATCGCATGAGCTTTCGTGGGAGAAAATCCCACTTCGTCAGACGCTTTGAAGAGGGGAAACTTACAGAATGGTAGGAAATGAAATGCAGGGGAGTATATGACACAGGATCAGGTCAGGCTGTAACAGCAGATCAGAACAGGTGTTGGGATTATTACATGAAAGGGAAACATTAGGACAAGATTAACAAGTCAGTGATGGAAACAAACTCGCTTCAGTAGGCTGTTTACTCACATACACCTATTTTGTGTTATTTCCTTTCCCCAGACAGACAACTGTTAGTTTGCTAACACCAAATTTACCTGTACTGCCTGAAGCCTCCCATTATACCATCTGGATAACTTGGAAGGTCAGGCCTGCCACACATTTTCAGCAGATGAAAATATGATGATGGTTCGGTTTAAACCATCGCCACCCCACACCTCAGCTCGAATACAAAACCCAAATCAAAGAGCAGACGCAGCTACACAGACTATATGCTGATGGTGAGATGAACTGGCTTTTAAAGGAGCTGTTGGAAACACTGAAACAGACCGCCCTGGGATGCCGTGAGAAGGAAGTGTCGCTGCTTGAGGGCTGACAGATGTTTTGCAAACGTTTCTTCCATCACATTGGCAAAGCACCTGGAAGTGGACTGTGGACAGCCGGAGAGCCACTGGATTCAAGTCTTTTGTATGAAGTACTCGTTTATTTTTAAGCAAAGACACTTTTCAGTATGGGATGGATCACTTGATGATTGCCTGTTCTAGTCACTCTTTCTGAGAGCGCTGGCCACTGTCAGAAGACCCCCTCGGTCTGCCCCAGTGCGGCTGTCCGTATGGTAGCTCTGCGTAGACATTCAGATTAAAAAATTCTCTGTGCAGTTCCAAATGAGCTAATCTCATTACTTTGCCCTCTCCCCACACCTATGACTAATCAGGCAAGATTTAAGCCATCACTAATACTAAGAATAGATTTTGCAATTTTCTTCAAATTACTTCCCACGGAGGGTTTTTAAAAAAAAAAAAAAAACACACCTTAAATAACTTAAATATAAAAGTATCTGATCAGCAAAGTGAGATTGCTATACTTCACTGAAAGCTCAGCGGGTCACCTTCATGGAGGTTATCGGAAATGAGAAGGTTTGGCTCTGGGGTTTCAAACAAAGAGTTTTATCCTGAAAGAGCCAATTATACGAAAAGACACGAGTGGCCAGTCCTGCTGCCCTGGCTCTCCAAAGTCGGGCTAGTTGAGCGAATAAGCCCAGAAGTTTAAAGGCATTTAGGTATTGTTCTGCTTAGCGTAACACGGCCCAAATGCTTTTCTGGCTGTGCTTCATTTTCAGAAGTGACTGAATTCTCATTGATCTGTGAGTTGTGGGTGCCTAAATGCCCAAGTCACTTCTGAAAACGAGGCTATTGTGCTCCCAACAAACTTTCTCAAAACACCAACTGAAGCCAAAAATCCTTGCAAATAGGGGCTGCATTTTTACAGCTCACAGTGTGCATTTATCTTATTTTACTTTTCTTTGGATTCATACAACACTCCGTTTCTGGTAAGCAGCATTGTGTCTTGTCACCTATATGGCAGTCATTTATCTAATTGGAGATTTCGATTAAGATTTCTACTAAATTCTCTTCTTCCACTAGCAATGATTCATTCAAATTCATCTCCCTGCAAGCAAAGTCCCATACATCCTCTGTATTATCATTTCCTGGGGGAGTTATTGATATCACTTTGGATTAAGTAAGCAAGAAAATAAAATCTTCACGTCTATGCAATTCATTTAAAGTATAAGATTTTGAAAGACCCTTAAGTGATTGAAGGTGTGAAGCCTTCCTAATCTGTTTTTAAGGCTGTGGAATTTGTACTCCCCTGTTTGAGCAATTGCTTTGCTTTATGTCTGATACCCATATTCCGTTAAAAAACAGCAGAAGGACTGAGTAATAGAGAGGAGATGGAAACTGACCATCATAGTTTAAAGTCATTTATTTATGATACGTTTCTTATACTGAACACACATTTTTCTACTGAAGCATTAAGATGAAACACATGCATCAGTCCATTTCAATGTATAAATACCAGGCGCTCAATAGCTGAAGAAAGTGAGCCCCAAACCAAAGATTCTTGTGTTAGATTTTCACCCAATGACCCTCATGTGCTATGATATGGCAGAACATGTGTGTGTCAATCTGACCACCGCCTTATTTTCGACTCCTCCTCAAGTGTTTTAAAGATATGTGCCCTTTGAGAAATGGATCACACTTCTTGACGGACGGCCCAGGAGTTCTACATGCAATAAAACAGTGCTCATAAACACTGCCTGTGTCCGGGCCATTCTGCTCTCAGTTCACAAGCCCTGTGCTCTTTCAGTGGCAGGGAAACTTAGAGTTGCATTATGATAATGTATCAAACCTCCATCACAATGAGCTTAGTTTGCTCTTTGTTCTTGTTCCCAGAAGGCACACTAGATCCTGAAATCGGCAAGACTGGTTTCAAAATGAAACATTAAACCTTATATTGACAGAATAAGCTTCCTATCGACAGCAAATTTAGAGTAAAAACTGTGTTAAGAGTAATAACCTTACAGAAAAACTCCTGTTAAATGACTATTTATTTGCTATTCATTCTAATTTTGATATAATTAACGGTAAACACAATTGTAGCTTTTCTTATTTAGAGCTGGGTGCGCACAGAGGAGAGGCGCATGTTATACGCCTGACAGGACGCTACCTTCCCAGCTCAACTAGCCAGGGGCAGGGTGGGAAGAAGAGAGGCCCATGGTTTCATCCTTGCTCCGCTTCCTCTCCATTTCAGGCTTCACTGAGAACTCTAGAATTCCCTGGTTCTTTGCATGTTGGGAACATAAGCAGCATGCTCCTGACTCGTGTACAAGGGCACCAAATGTGTGATGGCAGAGGGAAGAGTATTTTTTTTGGCTTCTTCCTTTCTTCGTCTCACTTTACCCAAAAGTGCAGGACCTGGCATAATCAAGTGCCAGCTCTCAACAGTAATTTAAAATCAATATAACTACAAAGAACTTTGTCATCTCAGCCTCAGGGGAGTGGATGTTTCATTCATTTTCCTTTCCATTTTTCTCCCTGGGAATATGTTCTTCAGTTTCCACTGTGCCCTGAAATGGGCCTTAGTGCTGTCGGTAAGCACCCTCATGAGGAATGCCCAACGCATAGAACACTTCCGTCATCGTTTCTACTGAATATGTCCTTTGACTGTAGGGCCCATATATTTATTTCCAGTCAATTAAACTGACTGTTATGCATCCTCAAGGGAATTCTTATTCCCCCTGAACACACAGAAGAACAGCAAAGTGCACTTCTGATATGGATTCTTTATTATTAACTGTTTATCCTTCAGTAGCATCCTAAAGCCTAAACCAACTCAGGGTTTCACTCTGCAAGGTTCTGTAAAAACATGCAGCAAATGACATTTGCCTGCCTTGAAAAGCTTGCAAACTAAAAGGAGATAAGATGTAAACTTGTGGATGAAACAAGCAAGCAGGCTTTTTGTCGCAAACATCTTTGCATCTCAATATGTCTGTCGATTACACTCCTGAATCATAAGCATAAAATTCTAGTAATAGTATTTACAACAAGCTTTTTATATAAAAGCTATCAGCCATATTTTTCTAATCATGGTACTATCCTCCAGTCCACTCTACAGTTAAACAGTTTTCTTCTAAAATTTCAAAAACCAATACTTGAATTTTAAACTAGAATATGAACGTACATTTTAAAACATTACGTAATCCAGTATAGGAGACTGGAATGTAAAAAAGAGCATTTCTTCCATCATTTACATTGAAGTTGAAAGTGCTTATTTATTAAAATAAGCAGAGATGTCCATATGCCAGGAAATTAGCATCAAAGAATATGAAAAACACCCAGTACCACTTAGAAGGCTGTAAAGTATTACGGTCTTTTTAAAATGGTGCAACTCAGCAAAATTACATCTACAGTAAGTACTTTTATTCTACTTTGATAAGAGGGATCAGAAAGCTCTTTTCTGTGCTTTGTGCCACATAGTTTGTAACTGCATATTGAAAGAATGACACCTGATAGGAAGTCATCACCATGACCTCCACAACGTAAGGTCTAATCCTTCGGTGAACTGGTGGATTGCAGCCTCCACATGGGTCCTGACTGACTCCCTTTCTGCAGGCTCAGCCATTGGCCTCCTGAACAGGAGTGGTGTTTTCAGCTTGGAAAAGAGATGACTAAGGTGGGATACGATGGAGATCAATACAATCATAACTCACGTGGAGAAAGTAAATAAGGAAGTGTTATTTCTGTCTCATAACACGAGACAGGAGGGAAGCAGGGGGCACCAAATTAATTAATTTATTTAATTAATTACATTAATTAATAGATAGCAGGTTTAAAATGAGCTAAAGTAAGCATTTCTTCACCACAATTCGTAGTCAACCTGTGGAACTCCTTGCTAGAGGCCATTGTGAAGTCCAAGACCGTAACAGGGTTCAATAAAGATTCATGGAGATTAGGTCCATCCTCAGCTACTAGCCGGAATGGGCTGCGATGCAACATCATCCTCTGAAGTGTCCCTAGTCTCTGTTTGCCAGAAACTGGGAATGGGTGACAGGGGATGGATCACCTGATGATTAACTGGTTTGTTCTCTCAGGCACCAGGCACTGGCCACTGTCGGAAGACAGGATACCGGGTTAGACAGACCATTGATCTGACCCAGACTGGCAATTCTTATGTTCTTAAATCTTCATACAGACTGCACAGAATGGGCCAGATTTTCAAATACATATAGATGCCCAAAGATGCAGTAGGATTGGAAAAAAAGCAGAAGTGCACCTTTGCTTTTTTGGGGATCTAAATATCCTTGAAAAAGTGGCCAAATGGACATCTTATCTTCTTTGGACCTCTCTAGATTATACCAATATTTGCAGCTTGATAATCGCATTTATCAGCTATACAACAATTACAATGAATGTCAATTTTGGTTTTATTGGGAATCAAGCTCTCAAGTATTTTAAATTCACATTCGAACTACGGATCATTACTTCGAAAAATAATCTAAATTCATAAAAAATGTTATCTGGATAGCTATATTATTCTGATGGTGCTCTACACAGGACTGGTGCTTAACAAAACAGAGGATAGGTCTTGGGGACAAGTGAATAATAAAAGGGCCCAATCTTTCAAAAACAAAAGTTGCAACCACAAATGCAGGCTGCTCCTGCATGGCATCCAACAGCAATGTTGGAAAACATGGTTTACTCAAAATCAAAATTTTCCAGGGGAAAAAGAGCATTTTGCCAGCAGTTTTCAATTTGTCACAAAATGTTTGACTAACTTTGATCTTAACATGTCTTGCAGTCTTGAGAAATTGGTGTGAGGCTCTCAAATTGCAGAGACTCCCAGTGGAAGTCTGGGGCAGAACCAGCCGTACTTTCAGAAAGACCATTTCCAACAGAAATAAAAGTTGGCCATTTTAGAGAATGCAGCAGAAAGAGGCCATAGCGGATGGGTCAAATGCGCAGGGAATGCTTAAAAAAAAGCTTAAAAGAAGGGGGAACTCGTCTGTTTTTTTCCATCTGTCTATAATTTCATTGTTACCTGTACTTCCCCCATCTGATGGTTGTATCTACTCATGTCCCTTGCTCTTCACCTGTAAACTCTTCAAGGAATAAGCCACCTTACTACATGTTTGTACAGCACCTAGCACAGCAAGGTTTGTACTGTGTTTGGTGGCCAAAGTACTACTGTAGCTCAAATAATAATCTGCACTACAAGTACGGGAAATCCTTAACGCAATCCTGAACTGTCAAGTCTCAGATCCGTGAGTGATTATTCCATCTTATGTAAAAATGAATTCACTTCCCTAGGAGATCGGAATTACAGGGTATTTGATAATATAGTATCACACAGAGAGCTCTCTCTATTTCTGGTCCTCAAAAAAAAAAGTCTGAAGAGTAGAGGAAGCTTCTAAGTAGGAAACTATTTTGAAAGTTAATGTCACCTCTGATTAGAAGCAGATCAGCACCTAGAATATAAAGCCATTTTCACACCCCAGGGTGAGCCCATACCATGTGATGCGAGCCTAGCAAACTAAGACATGACAATACACCTTTACAACGAAGATGACAAGCAAACAGAACGTGAAGTGATTTAAACTCTCTGTGACTTTACAGTGGCCTTGCCCTCAGGGGTGTAAGCTTGTTTTTCTACTTGATAAAGACACAAAGCAAAGCATATTCTCTCTCACACACACACATACACACACACACACACACACACACACACACACACACACACCCCTATCTAAATAGATTTTAAAAAATCATGCATTCCTATGGGATGTGAGGGTGCTCAGCACTTGCAGGATTGAGCCCACAACGCCCAAGACTCGGAGACATCAAATATGAGAAATAAGCCATTTAAGGCTCTGATCCTGCACGATACAGAGCAGTCAAGTCAATGGCAATTAAAGGCAGTTGGGATCGCCCTCAACGGCAGCTCTGGCTGGGCTGGAGGGAGAAAGGAATGCAGCCACAGTTTTATTACAGGAAGGAGGACAGGAAACACAGTAACACTTTTTGTTTGTTTTTCGGTGAAGGAAAGAAGTAACAGAGGTTACATTAGCTGAGTCCACCTCTCAGTATCAGTCATCTTCAGTCTTCTTTTTCCAGGGTTGTCTTCTCCACTGTTGAATTTGTAGGACATTCATATGCTGGGCAGGTGAGACTGCCTTAAAAATAAGGCGAGAAGAATGGAAGTCCAGGCTTCTAGGCCTGCCTGCCATAAGCAACATTCTAAATGTAAGATTTTGGGTTTGAATAGCAAATAGAGAGTTACGAGAAGGCCGGCCAAGCTGGCTATCTTTGCAATGTATAATCCTGTGACCTTAAGCTGTAAAGCCTTATGATTGTAAACACTGGTCGGTAACAAACTGTCTTGGTAAATTTTGTTTTTAAAAGCCGAAGGAACACTGAGAGCAACTGATAAGAGTTGTTTATTAAAACTGTAATGCATCAAGGATCAAAAGAATAACACGGTACCATCTTGAGCAATTTCCCAAGATTGTAAAATTCAGGGGAAAGACTCTCCCGTGTCTGTCAGAATTTATGAGTTAATTGATTAGCAAAGAAATTAAAAACTAGTGTATTAATTTGTGTGATTAAAGAGTGAATGTGAATAGAGGTTAAAAAGTGATAAGAGGCTGCAAGAGGGAAGATGTACCGGTTCCCAGACAATGACGATCCAGATGGCTAAAGAGTGCGAGAAAGATTAACAACAAAGAGCAGAGGAGGCAACTTCTGCCCCAAGGACATGGCATGATAAAGCTTGCAACAGGAACCGAACAGTAAAAACGTCATGTTTGTTACATCTGTGAGTGATAGATCATCACATCAAACATGAGAATGACATAACATAGAAGTTTTCATAGACTTGTATGTAGTCCGGACCTGATGAAAAGGGTGAAGAAAGTGAGAGACTTTGGGTTCGTTCTGCAAACTCCAAGGAGCATCGTGTCACGACCAACTGGACCTCGCTCCATCCCTCAAGCTCATCTTCCTGGCCAGTGGTTTGACTTGAGCGACGCTGAGGCTGGAAACTCTCCCCCTGGCCTGGCCTGCAGAACAGTGTGTGAATGAATCAATGCATATGCTTTAGAATGCTTTCTGAATCCTTGGATTCACAATAAATGTGGAATAGTGCTTTGTCCCCCGAATAAGATCCTGTTGCTCATTTATTAAGCGTTAACAGAAGTACCCAATTGTTCCTTAAATTCTTTTTGGCAAGTTAAGATTTGGGTGTGTCCCTGGGCGTTATGCCAGCAAGATGACAGTCATTATTGCAGTGGGGTAAAAGCTGCATCCAAAGGAGAGTGCTGGTGGAACTGGAACTTCACCCTACAAGGAAATCATTAGTATGAAAGACAGGAAGATGGTTGGTATTGGCATTAGCCCTGAACTAATATTAGCCTCACATATGGGTGACCTGAATTCAGTTCTCTGCTCTTGCCACATACAACCTGTCTGACCTTGGACTTTGTCACTCTTTGCACCAATTCCCCACTGGAATAAACAGAAAAATAGCTTTTCCCTGCCCCACAGAGATCTCGTAAGGATAAGATACTACGGTGACATGGGCCAGAAATTCCTGTGATAGGACAAAGTATGCTCTTGGAAAAATTCACTTCAGTAGAATATTAGAGACACTAATTCTGAGAGAGACCCCTTACAGAGACCAGACAGACTGGGCCTGGAGGAAGTTGACAATGTTGTGTAGAAGATGGACATTCAGGAACTCCCTTGAGATAAAAAAACAAAACAAAAAACTCAAGACTTAACCCAGTACCCACTGGCACCAATGGAAAAAGACTCCATTTGATGGGAAGACAATCCAAATCCTTCCTTTCTGTCAAACATCATTTAGGGCACAGACAAGGCCCTGCAACCCCAGTCTATCCTGAGCCGCTCTTTGTACTTCCTTGATGTCATTTCCCATCTGTTGTCTCCCTCCAAGTAGGCTTTGATGGGGCAATTCTGTCATTCATCCCTTCTGGGCTCTTCCAATAGCCCCATGTTGTTACGCTGTAGCACTAAAGATGAATTTATACCATAGAATTGCTTCAAACAATGGAATATTCATTGATAAAAATACCATGCTCATTCATTCACTTGTAACTCCATGCTGTAACCAAAACTCCACTTTGATTGGTTTTCTTCATTTTGTATTGCCCAGCCTAAGTTTTGCTGAAACTTCACTTAGATGTGTTTTTAACTTAGTCTGGATGTGCGAACGAAGGGGGTGTGTGAGATGGGATCAGTCTCCAACTCCAGCCTGTCCTGATGACAAACTGCTGGCACCCTTGATGGCTGAAAAACAATGCAATCAAACCCTGCAAAAGGGAGAAGAATCCACCCTAGAAAGAAAGGGACAAAAAGCCCCATCAAGAACAAGATCAAAGTCACATCTGCCATTAACTGATGACTCCGGTCATATAGTACCCTGGGGCCACATGACACAGGAAGGTCCATGGATAAAAGATGGGTGAGACTGCATAGCTTTGGGTAATGTTCTGCACAGTATCCAAGAGCTGTGCCCCCGACAGAGACCCCGCTCTTCCTCATGCCCAGCTTCCCTGGCCAGGTAGCTGTCATGAGCTGCGAACACCAGCCATGAACTCAAGCAACAATCAGGACTAGAACTTCTGGGGTGCATGTGTGAACGTGTGCATGTGCACTAGATATTAGCTATGAACGTAATTGTGTTCTCCTCACAATAAACGTGGCACATTGCCTCGTCCCCTGAATAAGATCCTGCTAGTTTTTCCTTTTTTAAGTACAACACCTGCCATTGCGGATGATTTGGCACCCTATGATGGCAGAACGTGATGTGTGTTCAAGTGTGCTACACCTGCAGGGCTACCCAAGCCAGACACGGCAAAAGGCGGGGACCAGACAAATAGCAAAGTGGCTGGCTTACCCCTCCAGATGGAAACTGAACGACAGACCAAGGCCCTAGCCTCTAAACGAGCCAAGTTTCAGAAAGAAAAGGTGGCCATTCTGGCAAGCAGAATTGGGAAGACTGCTTCCCAGTCAAACCAGAAGACTGAAGAATGTTTAGGTGGCTGCACATGGCTGGAAGGCATTTCTCGCTAGCTGACAGTTCAGCCATGCAGAATAACAAGGGCCCTGTGGGTCAATAGTTCCCATCACTTCTCACAAAGCAAATGTCAACAAGAGTTGGGGATCTGCGTCCTGTACAACAGCGACAGAAACCGAAGGCTTCCTGGTCTTCACCAGCCAACTGGGCTAATTAATTCCTCTATCCTCATCAGCAACAAATTAAACTCTCAGTCAATCTCCTCGCCCAGTAGAACAGTGCAGTAAGCAAAGGTGGGAATGGGAGCAGAGGACAGATTATTCCTAGGAAACCTGAATGCAGAAGACAGGAGCTTCCTTTTGCTTTAGACCCACTTGCCACTCCAGTTTCACAAAGGCGTTCGCAGAGAGGCTTGATGTTATCCTTATGCTGCAGATTGACGTACCTCTGAAAAAAATCATCCCACCGCCAAGTTGGTGCCCGTGGTATCCCAGGGCCTGCGCAGCTACACAAACGACCCATAGGAGTTCAGGGTAGAGCTGCAAAACATTTCACTCAAGGGCTGTTTTAAAATGTAATTTATATGCACAGTTCTGCACTCCACTGCAGGATTTCATATTTATTTAATTTCATGTTTTAAAGTGTCCTCATCCAATTCTGTGGCCACATACAGGCTTGAATAAAAACCTAACCATTGAGTCAAGTTCCAAAGGGGCAGCTGTGTTAGTCTACTGCAGGAAAACAAAGAGTACCCATGTTCATTGTTCTGAGCCACCCTGGGGGCCCCTCTTATACCTGCTCAGCCCTTCCACCCATATAGAAAAAACTAGGAGCACCCCTGGGCTCTGCATCATGACTTGAGAGTCAAAGATCAGGTTTCCCTAACCGAAGTAAGAAATGCACCCTACAACTTTGGATCCCCTCGAAGGCCTCCTGTCCCTTCACAGCTGTAATACCATGTCCATTCACGAACCTCTGAGCTGCCAGGATAGCCCGCGAGTAGAGCTCATCACCACGGAACCCGCACCTCTGTATGTATCACCTGGTAAGGCAGGAAGGCTGAGCTAGAAGAGAAAGTATTTGGAGTTCAATTCCCAGGTCAGCCACAGACTTCCTGTAACACCTTGGCCAAGTCACAATCTACCCTGCTCCTCACTTTCCCGTCTGTAAAATGCAGATAGTAGGCCTTGAGCCACAGAAATGTTGTGTGGGCTGAAATCCATTGAGTGTGAGGCACTCAGATGTTACAGAGAAAAGAGCCACACACGTAGTTTGCTAAACAGAGGTGACACCTGTTAGTTCGATAGGCAAACACGACATCCAGCCAGGAAGGAACCTGTGACCATTTGAAGAACTACTTCCAACATTACAGTGCTGTATTTGCTTGGCTAATTCCCATGGTTACGAATGCACGGAACAGCTACATTCCCTAACCAGGCACCGCCTGCCTTTTCCAGGGTCATAATGTTATAAGTGCAAGACCTCTGAAGTCCCGTTCTGTTCTACCTTGAGAGCAATTCCCAGGACAGAGATACTCTGAGGAAGACTCTCATATTTGCCTTAAAAACAAACCATCACCACCACCATGGAGACATTGCACAATAGCCACCAGAGGCCTCAAAAATAAAAGTAAAAAAGCAATGCTCCCACTTCGCCTACAGGAGCATTTGCACCACTCTATCCATTTCTACAGCATGTGGGGATTCCACTTATTCTGCAGCTGAAACTCTGATTCATTCCTTGATTATTTCACGCTTCCACTGTTGCAACAATTGTCGGCAGCAGACAACTTCTATCCACCCCATGCAGACTACTCACCATTGTCTCTCTTGCTTTGTTTCCACCATGGTTTCCTTGCTACTCATAAACCCATCAGTTATTTATTCTGCTGTATTTATTCAGTTATATATTAAGGTCAAGGTATTGCTGCAATCTTTCAAGAACCTCAGGGCTTTGGCACGCTTCTACCTGCTGTGTATTCTCCAGCACGTTTGTTAAGCGTGTGTTAGCATTGCTTTCTGATCATGTCATCTCTCATTTGCACACTGAAAATACAGGGCTATTGAAAATGTATCTCCACAGCACTGGTATTTTCCTTCGAAAAGACCCAGGAATATTTTAGACCTGTTCCCTTTTAAAATAACAAACTCAGTGGTCCGTTCACATGGATGGTAAGACGCTGAGGACTTGTTTACTCATGAAAGCTGGAGCACTTCACTGTAGACACTCCCTACTTGCGAAGAGCAGGGCTTCTCCCATCGACACAGGTAATCCACCTCCCCTACGGGCAGCAGCTAGGTCAACTGAAGAAGTCTTCTGCCAACCTAATGCTGTCCATAGTGGGAGTTAGGTCGGCTCACCTACACTGCTCAGAGGGGGTGGATTTTCCACACCTGAGTGACGAACTGAACCCAATGCAATTTTTTAGTGTAGACCAGGCCAGAGGCAACTTGAAATTGAAAAGAACGTTGTGTCTCTCAAATGTCAAGTCAAGGAGTGTTACCACGTGACTGTCCATGAGCGACCATGGACCGGGGCCGTGTTGACGCTAGCATTTATACCAACAAAACTTTTCTCGCTCAGACAGAGGGGTGGGGGGGGAAGGAGGGAGGAGAAAGACGCCCTCCTGAGTGACAGAAATTTTGCTAGCGTTAAATGCTCGTGTGGACAGTGGTATGTCGGTAGGAAACGCTCTCCCACCAACATAACTGCTGCCACATCTTTAGGTGGTTTTATTATGTCAGCAGGAAAGATCTCTCCTGTCTACGTAACACAGCCACACAAGCGCTCTTACAACAGCTCAGCTGCACTGGTACAAATGCACCACTCAGTTTTTAGCATGGACTAGCCCTAAGGAGGGTTTTTTAACGAGAAGGTGGGGGGCATCCCCAAGGCTGGACGCCCTCTGCAGCTAGGCAGTTCACTGGGAAACAGAGAGAGAGAGAAGGTGGGTGCGGTAATATCTTTTATTGGACCAACCTCTGCCAGTGAGAGGGAAGCTTTCCAGTGAAAAAGAGCTCTGTGTCAGCATGGAAATTTGTGTCTCTCACCAACAGAAGCCGATCCATTAAAAGATATTATTTCCTCCCCCCACCGCCCCCCGCCACTCTAACATGTTGGGACCAGCAGGGCTGCAACACTACTGCCTACGTCAAAGGCAAGAGGTAACTCTTATTAGAAAATACATTTCATTTAAAGCCTGAGGTTGCGTTTTCACGTTTGCTTCCTTGCAACTCATCTGCTTCTGCTTCCCCCTTACCATTCCGTCTCTGAGCGTGTCGTTTTTCTGTTTAACGTTTTCCTGCATTTTCATCCCACGCCAGTCTGTGGTGTGCGAACTGTGTGGTGTGAGCATGCGACAGTGAACTGAAAACCAGGGGCTGGAACTGTCTGGACGTCTCAACTAAGAATTCGCGGTGACACCCTTGGGGTTACCTGTGACCGGAATGGCTGCTGACCTCACCCTGTGAAGAGCAATGAGGCTGGGGAGAGTCAGGGGGAGACCTTATGCTTATGGACAGAGAATTGAACCCTAGCTGCACGGTTCACACACCAGCGAAACCCCTCTAGGACCTGGGTAGACACTAAAACGCCACAAAAGGTCCTTTGAGCGTTTCCAATCTTTAATATACAATACAGAGATTTGAGGTCACCAGTTCCTTATGGCCACCAGCCTTCCAGCTAATGGCGTCAGGTTGACATTCGACGGCTCCTTGTACAGTAGCATACCTGGGGGGCCTGCAGGGGAGTCCTGCCCCCGGGCACTAGCCTGGGAGAGGGTGCTGGCCACTGCGTGGAAGTGTGTACCCTCCTGGGCATCTGAGCTAGTGGGTTAAGAGCAGCGGGCAGCAGCCTCCGCCCCTCCACTCTGCAGATACAGACCCCCATGGGACAGCTGGGGGGGGGCGCCCTGTGTGTCAGGGCGGGGGGAGGGGGAACGGCAAACGTAGGCTTGGCCCCTGGGTGCCAGAGACCCTCGGTACACCTTTGGCCTTTTATAAGTGGTTGCATCCTGCTCTTGGAAATGGGCATGGAAAGAAAAAATCCATCAACCCTTTTCTACCTTCCAACTACTTAAAGGAACGTTTGTTAAAAAAACAACGAGAAACAATCCACAGTTCTCCCCACCCACACAGCACCACCAGAGACAGAGAGGGAAACGCACTTCTCCCTGGACACCCACCTATGTTAAGGAACCACACAGAACAAATGACTTCAGTACAAGAGTCGAATCTCCTTGTTTGAAAAGCCAGAGCTCACACTTACACAACAATTGTGAGAGTCTCAAGCCATTTGATTTCCATTTCATGAAAAATGGAAACGCTGATACCTGAATTGACGGTTGCAAAGACAATTGGAGTAGGTAAATGGTGACATCACAGCTGGTTTTATCAGGGCTCAGCACTGACAACCATTTGCCTCTATTGCGTAGAGACTGCATATACAAATCTCGGTCTACCAATCAGATCAAAGATTAATAGGAGTATTTTTCTGATCATTTAACTTCAATTCATCTTTAGAATGTTATCTTAGGAGAGGCAACTCTACTTTTGAAATTCCTGGCTGTAATGCAAACGTTTCTGGAATGTGTTCAGAAATGTTACAATACACAGAGTGTACAGACTTCATATTTTTGGTCAACATCAGGATATATACCTCTCAGCACAGTAAGTCTGGGTATTCACCTCTACAGGAGTCACCATGTAACGATTGTTTCTGGTGCAGATCATATTAGCAGTTTGTCTATTGAGAACACTCCAGACCCAAGTAAAGAGCTGGAAATTCACGCATTTACAAAGGAGAAAACCACGATACATTTATCATATTTAAAATCACTTGCTATTCTTACAGGAAATAACCTTTAGTGATCTTTTCTGCTCTAGCGCCAGCCAACTGCTTTTAAGATAAAAAGCTCAAGTCTTAAATTCAAGGCGTGTACCACTAGTTATATTTTAAATACTGCCTCTTAAAGGACAATAGGAATTGCCATTTGATGACAGTCATATTCATATGCAACAACGGCTGCTAAAATGACAACCATGAGCAAGATTCCTTTTCTTAATGGACTTTTTTCATGGCCAACTCTGAGCTAGGGAGGCCTATTTTTCTCTTCCATTAACGTTAATAGCAGTGGTACGTATATCCAGGAGAGAAAGGACCCTAAAACGTTTAGAGCAGAGAAAGCAACACTCTTTAGGAATTGCCGCCAAATAAAAACCCTGAAGAAAAAAAAAAAAACTCTCTATTTCAGACAGGGGGAAGGAGAAGAAATCATAACCTGCATGTCTAACTCCTCTGACATTTTAGAGCTATTGGAGGACCAAAGAAAGAGTTGCCTTGAATGCACTGCAAGATGTAATACAAGAGAATATGTATTTCATGCACAGGATTTTATTTGTTCTCTTTACAAAAGAGATCAGGTAAACATACAAGCAAGTAAATAATATTTTTAACAACTCGGTCCAATCCCTGCCTGCCTTACTCCCCAAGAATTCCCTGTAGTTTCACCTATTTCATTGGGGGAACTCACAGAATAAGACATACAAAGGGTTAATTCAGCAAAGATGACATCAACAGAGGGAAAGGCAATTACCCTTGCCTTACCTGAAACAACAGCAAGATTTGAAGCTGGAGTTTCCAGATCTGGAAAGACAAAACTCTGGAACTTGAGTTGGTAAGACCAAATCCTTCAGGAGGAAGCAGCAGAGGCCTTCTGCTACAAGAGGATTGGCTCTGATTCTGCCCAAGCAGTATTAGAAGAGGGGGGTGAGGGGAAAAAAAAGAAAATCCAATACAGGATAATACTTTGGACATTTCTAATTATCCGGATAGAGGTTTCTGGGCTGAACAAGACAGCAAGGTGCTTTAGGTTTGTTTTGTGTTTTCAACTTGCTGCTACTTTCTTTTATGTACTGTGATGATCTCATTAAACCATTCAGTAAATCATCCTTTCTCCATATCTCACTTACTTTCCAGATATTTGTCTGGACTGTGGTGTGGCTCTACTTCCAGTGAACCCTTTTTAGATTACTACTGATTAACTAGTATCAAAGACCAGAAGGCTGACAGTGAAGTCCCAGAATTGGATCAAAACATCCTATCCATCATATCCCATAGGCTACTGAGTGATAAATGGGGCTGGACATGAGAGGGGCCAAGTGCTCTGAACACAAAAACATTAACGTTTGAGAACAAGGAATATGTTCTCTCTTGTGAATATTATTCTTTGTGAAATACCGTAGAGAGCCTAAGGAGCATCATTCAAGAAGCCCAGTACACTTTTCCATGCTGTGTATTTGTGAGATATCTTTTTAATTGAGAGAAAGAGACAGGAAGAGTTATGAACTTGCCAAGAATTTTCCATATTACTAACAAGCCAACTGAGTCACCTGCGGTCATCACGGATATTGGGAACAGGCTACATTTAGCACATCAAATATGAGAATTGAGGGGGTGTTTAACAGATATTCAAGGCCCTAGCCTTGCAATTCATTGAGCACAAGCAGAGTTGCTGGTCTCATGTGATAAGATCCTATACAGGTGTGACTAGTTTTCATGGAGTTCAGAGGAATTGTTCCTGCAAAGATGCACAAATGCTTCCAACCAATCTCTTTTGAAGTTCTCTGGCCATATCTGACCTGTGCTCATGCATACAGCGCGTTGCCAAAACACACCAAGGATTCCCCATAGAAATGAACCTTAGAACTTTATATCAAAAATGTCATTTCCATCCATTCTTGCGATTTTAAGAGGAGCTGCTATCGATTCCTTTTCAGTGGGCTTTCATTCATTTCCGAAGCTGATTTAAAGAGCTACTGGCATACATCTTGCACAGTTTCTTTGATACATGGTAAGCTTCTGCTCTGCGGTTCTGACAGAAGCCATTAAAAAGAGACCTCCAATTCTCACTTCATTTAATTATTACCTGTTCTTTTATCCACCCCCCCATTGCCATTTCTCTCATGCAAGTTCAGATTTACCCTTTTGCCATTACGGACATACAAGAATCGCACAAGAATGGTGTTCACAGAGTATGGAATTCACCATTTTGTAAGGATTTAAAAAACCTGGCGTGTGTAACTGGATTACAAGGCACTAAGAGAAGAAAGATTCCTGGACCACAGAAGAACTCCTGTGTGGACCATCTTCATGCTCTAGTTGGTGCAAGAGCAGGGATCTGGTCCCCAAAACATTAACCATCTCATCCATAGTGGATATTTATTCTCAGAAACCCCTATGGGTAGGGACATGTTATTCCCATTTGATAGGGTGGCGATTTGCTCAAAGTTACTCAGCAAGACTCCAACAAGGCCAGGAATGGAGCCCAGATCTTTTGAATCCCAGCTCAGGATCTCACCCCCTGGACCATCCTTCCTGCCCCTGGCTCTGGAGCAGCAGTGGAGTTATTCCACAGCCACCTCACGGTTTGATGGCTGGACCCCGTCCCGAGGAGCCCCTTCCAGACTGCTCTACCCTGGTACCAGCAGGCTGGCTGTGCCCACCGCTCTGTTACTGCTTTCAGAGTGGTCACTGAATGCTTTGGCCTGAAAACACCACCACTCCGCATGCCCTCTGGCAGGGAAAGATTCAGCCTCGCTCCCCTGAATTCAACAATATCAACATCTGCCCAACAGGCACACAGCTCTACGTGGAGCACCCGTTCCAGCATGGATCAGCACTGTGACCTGCACGCTGTTAGTTGCTGGCAGGAGCTATCTGGATATGCGACGCTGGGTCCTTGTCTCCAGCTACTAATTACTGTAACATTAAAAGAAGCTTTAAAAGACACCATAAAAAGAGTTGCTAGCATCACTTTTCCCTATCACCAGCAATTGCTGTGGTGGCCTCAGAGATCTTCTGTGACTTGAAACAACAGAAGACCAGGCCTGACTCGTTGTGAAGGGGAAGGGAATTGTTTCACCAGGCATCTTCTTGAGAAAAGCTTGAGGACACCTCCCCTCCGACGCGGACTATCATTAGTCACTGGGAAACATTGCATGTGAAAGCTGAGCAAACTGCGTAGCCAGGCCCTGCCCAGCCAACAGCCCAAAGCAAGTGGGGAAAGGAGAGAGAAAGTAGACGGCTTTCAGCCTCCACCTCATCACACTCTACTCGGACCATGGGCTCCCTCACCTCAGCGCTCTGTAGACAGTTCTCTCTCTCTATCTGCCCCCACGTCATCAAGAACAAAAGCGGAGAAGAGATGTTAGATGGAAATAGCTGAGCTGGCTGAAAATCCCACATGGCTGGGAGGACAAGCAGGCAGGAGACATGGGAGAGGGAGAAGCAGAGCAGCGATAAGTAGACAGCATCTAGAAGACTTTACATGCCAATAATATAGTCACTCCTCTGCCTTTTCTTTAGTTTTTGTTTTATTTTATACACCATTAGTTTTCCTTCCTTAGGCCAATCCCCTCAGACTCCCGAGTCAGCAGTGCATGGGTGCTTTTCCAAGGCTGGGATATTTATCCGTCTTGTGAGAGCTGTTTCTTATTTCATCTTCTCTTTTTCATTCCGCCTCACAAGCCTTCTTTCATAAATGATGTCCCTCCGCTCACACACCCGCTCAGCCTCCCAGAGATGTATGGGCCTGTCCTTGAGAACAACTCAACCTGCTCCAAGCATGCCTCCAGTGTAGCATGTGTGCTATCTGGACACTTCCCTCACGCCTATGTATTGCGCGCTGACAGCTCTCCACACACACTACCTTAGCCTCCAGGTCTGGGGTTAAACTCCAAACAGGTTGCTGCTGGAATGGAATTTCATATTATACTGCTCAAATAGGACACTTGCCTGGTACCAGGAGTGCAATTTAATAATAAAGCCTCTAAGTTCCTTGGTAAGGAAAAGGTAAATATTTCATTTTTGCTAAAAAGCCACTACAGTAGCATTTTACTTCAAAAAGGGGCATGACCAAAAATCAGAAAGCTAGTGAAGAAGAAATTAAAAGGAACAGTTACAAGGGTGAAATGCCTGCAAACTGCATGGAGACTATTTAATAACAGACTCAAATTAAATGTATACCACAAATTAAAAACAGTAAGAGGACCAAAAAAAAAAAAAAAAAAAAAATGCTATCATGGCTAAGCAGCAGAGTTAAAGAAGTGGTTAAAGCCAAAAAAGCATCCTTTTGAAATTAGAAGTCAAATACAATGAAGCATAAAACTGAAAATTCAAAAATATAATTAGACAGGCCTAAAAGAATTTGAAGGGCAACTAGCCAACCACAAAAAACTCAACAGCAACATTTTTTCAGTAACTCAGAAGCCAGAAGACTACCGAACATTCAGTGGGACCACTGGATGACAGAGATGGAAAAGCAGCATTTCAGGAAGAAAAAGGTCATTACAGAGGAGTCTGTCTTCACTGCAGGAAATGTGGGAAAAGATCCCCACTCCTGAACCTCAGATTTTCCACCCAAGAAGATCTGAGCCTGAGGTGCCAATAGAAAAGACTTTAGAACAAAATAATAAATTAAAACAGTAATAAGTCACCAGGCCCATATGTTATTCACTCAAGAATACTGAAAACAAATACGAAATTGCAGAACTACTAACTGTGGAATGTGTTCTACTGCTTAAATCAGCTCTTGTACCAGATGACTGGAGGGTAGCTAAAGTAACATCAATTTTTTAAAGACTCCAGAGGCGATCCTGGCAATTACAGACAGACAAGCCTTCCTTCAGTACCAAGCAAATTGGTTTAAACTATAGCAAAGAACAAATTTGTCAGACACAAACACATCATGTTGGGGGAGAACCAACACAGCTTTTGTAAAGGGAAACAATGCCTCCTAAGCTTATTTGAATTCTTTCAGGGGGTCAACAGACATGTGGACAAGGATGACCAGTAGATATAATGTATAGGACTTTGAGAAAAACTTTCACAAGGTCTCTTACTAAAGGCTCTTAAGCAAAGCAAAGACAAGAGGAAGATCCTCTCATAGATCAATAACTGGTTAACAGACAGGAAAAAAGGCTAGGAACAAATGGCCAGTTTCCAGGATGGAAAGAGTTAACCAGTGGGATCCACTAAAGATCCATCCGGGGACTATGCTGGTCAACATATTCATAAGTGATATGGAAAAAAGGGTGAACTGTGAGGAGGCAAAGTTTGCAGGTGGACAGCCAAAAGGAGTAATGGTGTATTATCTGCAAATTTTGCTTCCTTACTATTCACCATTACGTAAGGTAATCAAGTCCAAAGCAGATTGTGGAGAGTTACGAAGGGATCTCACAAGACTGGGTGACTGGGCAACAAAACGAGAGATGAAATTCAATGTTCGTAAGCGTAAAATGATGCGCAGTAGAAAAAATAATCCCAACTACGCATATAAAATGGATAGGGTCTAAGCTAGCTGTTCCCACTCAAAGATTTTGGAGTCCTGGTGGATGGCAATCCAAAAATGTCAATTCAATGAGCTGTAGCAGTCAAAACGGCCAACCGAAAATCAGGCACTATTAGGAATGGTATGGATAAAAAAAAACCCAAAACCATCATAATGCCAGTATTATACAAGAACCCGAGTCTATAAATATATTAACCAACAGAAGGTTTAACACAAATGTAAGGAAGTACTCATTGGCAGCACGTGACTGCTGCCTTTGGGGAAGTGCGTGGGGTGGGAAGTGCGTGGGGTGGGGACACAGCACCAACCATGGCCCTGCCCCATTCCCCGAAGCCACAGGCCCCTCACCTGAAGCTTCTCCACCTGCTGCTCTCACCTCTTACCCCCTTCTGCACCCACTCTCCAGGAGCGCAGCCCGTGCTGAGCAGGGTGGTGGCTTCTGCTCCCTCTGCCATTGGAGGATGCCCCTTTTGCACTCCAGGGGCAGGCTGGGCCAGCTCCTCACGCCCTAGTTTGTGGAGGCCGAGAGTAGCGTACGCTGTGGCTGTGGCCATGCGGTTCTGGGGACACGCAGGCCCCTTATGGGATGTCGCCAACCCCACAGCACTCTCCCCTGGGGGAAGTGTGTGGAGGCCCTATTTGCATCTCCTGGGGGGTGTGTGAGGCAGGCACAGTGGTGTCCCGCTCAGCCCTGGCACCCATGGTGGGGGTAAGGAGCCCCCTATACCCACATTCCTAAGAAGCACAAGCCAGCAGCTGTTTCAGGGGGCTAAGCCGCCCCAAGCCTATTGTTATTGTACCACCAATGGAGGTACTTTTTCAGGCAATGTACCATCTGTGGAACTCTTACCCATGCAGCCCAAAAGTGTAACGGGGTTCAAAAAAGAATTAGATAAGTTCATGGAGGATAGGTCCATCAATGGTTATCAGCCAAGACAGTTGGGCACGCAACCTCATGCTCGACTGCCCTGAAAGCACCAAATGCCAGAAACTAAGAACGGATGATGGGATGGATCATTCAGTAAACGGCCCTGTTCTCTTCATTCTTGCTGATGCACCTGGAAGTGGTCACTGGCAGAAGACAGGGTAGAAGGGCCATCAGCTGCCTTATGCCTCTGTTTCTCCATTTTCCTCCTTTCACCAGCAACAGTGACAAAACGGGTTCTAATTAGTTAACTCTAATCACAAAGAACCGCATGTGACTGACGACTCAGAAGTCGTTATCTGTTCTCCATAAAACAAAAACAGATTGGCTATTTTCCCTGTAGAAGCAGGAGATTTATCAATAGACAAAACAGTGCAAAAAGCCAAATGCTGAAGTGTAATTAAAGATCAGGCCTGTATATTTTACACTGACAAATCTAAAATGATCAGTGGGCATTAAAAGCTTTTATTGGTGATAAGGTGATATTACTCACCAAAGAAAAAACTGAATAGTCATGAAAAAAGAATTTCAAAAATTGTCATACACAGAGAACTTCCATAAACTGCAGGACTGATTAAAAACAAAATCCAATAACTCAAACCAAGAGTTTTCATATCTATGACAGCAGACTAATCCCCACAGTGTTTCATTTGTCTTCCTGAAGCATTTTCGTTTAATAGGCTGCAATGAATAGTCCAAATACATTTTTAGACAGCTAAAAGCAAAGGAACATGACAAATATCACAACCTGTGTGCGCGCGCACGCAGGACAAATCAGAATTGATAGACCATCCATTTTAACATACAGATGTTTTCCTTGATTTGTTTCCTTCTAGCTAACATTTACTTACTTTAAAATCCAATGTGGAAATAAAACTTGGGACAATATTTTTCCCATTCATTTGCTAGCATTCACAAAGTTTAAGTGGAAAGAGTTCATTTGACATTTGTTATTGAAGTGTATTTTGTTTGTTATGATCTCATTTGCAAATGAGAGAGCATTTCTTATTACAAAATCAAATTAAAGGAAACTGACGTCGGATGTTTTTGTATATTAATGGATGAATTCTAATCTGAATTAGCCATCAACTGTCAGCGAAACTGATCATTTATTACTGATGGCAGAATCAGCATTTTGATCCAGGTTATTATTTGCCTATTTAGCTGACATCCGTATTCAAGGTTCTTAGAAACCCAACTTCAGCCTTCAGATAAAAGCAGTTCTACACACTGTCTCCCTCAAGACTAACATCCAATGTTTAAAATACATCACTAGTCCTTTCAATACAACCTGGAAATATTAATGACACAGTGGACCTTCAGAGAAAAGTAGTGTGTAGAAACTGTTTCTGTAAGTTGAAGCACAGCTACCAACATCAATTCCTTGGGGGTGAGAGAAGGGGGCGTATTTTTTCTGCAAATAAACTGGAGGGCTAGAAGCGTCCAAGCCTGTAACAACCAGTGACTTGCACGTGCTGGTAGGTTTGTACAAGTTACATTGCACCTTAATGCGTTGACTCAGAACTGATCCAAGCTATCAGGGTTTTCTTAGGTCTTTTCTATTAAGCCAAGAGGACAAACAAACCAGCCATCCACTAAATCCTGTGTTCTCTGCACCTCAAGTTCCTTCAGTTTGTCCCACTGTCATATCACACAAAACTAAGACACAGACGTGCAAAGAAGTAATTTGAAAGTCCTAAGTGGTTAGGGTTAGGACTTCTGGATTCTCACACTTGTACTGAGAGATGGCTTGGGCAACACGTGATAGGCTAGAGAAAATAGTAAGGTGGGAGTTTCTGGGAGCATGGGCTTCCTGAAGAACTGTCCGGGGTAAGGAAGACAGAGGAGGAGGAAGCAAGCTTGCGGAGATCAAGTAGTGGTGGGAAGATCTGTGCATGTCCTGGAAAATCCTGGCATGGGAAATAGATACAAGTGCAAACTAAGGAAGGGATTTCTGCCTGGGAGTGGAGTGCAGGGGTTGAAAACCTAGGGGAGTACAATCTGCAAGAATGCAGAATTAGAAGCATGCACACTTAATACACAGTACTCGTATGATCAACCAGTATAAGAATACCCAGATCCAGATATGGACATTCTGATTATGAAAGACTATCCCGTGAGGTCCTAAAGGGAAGTCAGGCACACACGAGTCATTAATATCAACGTAAGCTGTACGGACAGATATCACGTAATAAGTTAATGTGTCTACTGGAAACATGCTCCTGTCAAGGCAGAACTAGCCAACAGATTTTCTGTCAAAGAACGTTCATTAATCTGTCTATGAGACGTGTAAATTAAGCATTGTAAGCCAATACAAATTTACATACAAAGCTAAGAGGGACACGTGAACACAACAGGATAAGGAAACCCATGTAAATAAACCTTGGCGTTATCCTGAGGTGGAGTGCAAACAATGAACTTCGGGAATAAAAACAGATGTCAAAAAGCACACTTCTCTCGTGCACCTATCAGGCAGTGAGATGACATTCACGAAGCCAGGATCTCAATCAGGACTGGCTGAAAATGCTGCAACCGACATTTGGGGTGAGTTCACTTAGGCTAACCGTCTGTCCAAGTAAGTGTGAGTTTAGTCTCTAGGAACCAGTGCTTCCATTGTACCTGTAACCCTGCTGTTCCGATGATCCTTACTCACCCAGGCGCGAGTTATCTTTGATAATAAACTTGTGACAGTTTTCACGATAAACATCTCTCAGTGCTGTGGCATTAAGTAGCTGATCAAGAAGGGAATCAAAGCTGGTGCGTACATTGTTCCCCCAGGGACAGCCGCCCTCCTATTGCTCTGAGTGGTCAGTGGTTAAGGAACTGATTACTGCAGGGGAATGTTTCGAAAGGGCCCAGAGGTGAGCTGCACCTACAAGGCAAAGGGATGCTGGTATAGCCCAGAGCAGAGTGGAGCTGTCAAGGAGCTGACAGCCAGTTAAGCACCAGCAAGCCTGTCTTGCTCGAGGCAGGACGTTAACAAGAGGACTCAGTCCTGGGCACCCAAGACCCAGCACAACTCTTCAGTATCATTCTGTGGAGCGCAAGTGGGGGTGTGCAGTAGCTCCTAAAGCAGAGCCTCAGTTGATATGCAACCATGCTAGTGTATGTGGAAGACAAGCATCAGGATGGGTCCGTCATGCTCCTGAATTTTCAGGAGACTCAGTACAAAAAAAAAAAAAAAAAAAAAAGTTGTCAAGCTTGAGAAATAAAAGTTGAATTCCTGTTTTATGTCCCTGAAGTGGAAGTAGCAGCAAAAAAACTCTCCTAATAATCATTTTAAAGGGGTAGTTTGATAATTGGCACCACCCTGATCCCATTTCACTCCAAAACAGTGAGTCAACTTACCTGAGTAAGCCCAGTAAGGATCCCCCGAGGCCTTACGCCGCCGAATTTGCACAGAACTAGCATGTCTGTTTTCATGCAGCGAGCCGACATACCCTTCAGACAGAGCTGAAAAGAGAAGCAGCAGCAGTTAGGAAAATGACGTTCACACTCCGGAAGACAAATCTCTGAAAACGTTATTTGCCTTGCACAATCGGGTCCCAGGCCATGACTACACTACGGATAATAAATCAGACAGCACAGTGTCGGCCTGGATTTTGCCTGCCCAGTCTTGAGTCAGACATGCTCCCTCTGAAGAGGCAAGAGTGGGTATAACTGCAAAGACCTGAAATACTCACTACATCAAGCACCTTACAGAATATTTTTTCTTAAATAGTCACATGTAAGGATATCAACAGAAAGCCCCTGATTCGCAATGACTGGCTACAGTATGTACAGGTAAATATTTAAGGAACAAAACCTTTGCATTAAAAGTATGTTTTAGGGATTTTGAATTTAAAATATAAAATAAAAAAATTAGTCAACGAGGACAGTATGTCTCAATTATTGGAGTATTGCCAGCAGATCGAGGGATGTGATAATAGCCCTCTATTCGACACTGGTCAGGCCGCATCTGGAATACTGTGTCCAGTTTTGGGCTCCCCACTACAGAAAGGATGTGGACAAATTAGAAAGAGTCCAGCGGAGGGCAACAAAAATGATTAGGGGGCTGGGGCACATGACTTACGAGGAGAGACTGAAGGAACTAGGCTTATTTAGTCTACAGAAGAGAAGACTGACGGGAGATTTGATAGCAACCTTCAACTACTTGAAGGGTTGCTCCAAAGAGGAGGGAGCTAGGCTGTTCTCGAGGGTAACAGAGGACAGAACAAGGAGCAATGGTTTCAAATTACAGCTGGGGAGGTCAAGGTTGGATATTAGGAAAAACTTTCTCACTAGGAGGGTGGTGAAGCATTGGAATGGGCTATCTAGGGAGGTGGTAGAATCTCCATCTTTGGAGATTTTTAAGGCTCGGTTAGACAAAACCCTGGCTGGGATAATTTAGGGGGAGTGATCCTGCTTTTTAGCAGGGGGTTGGACTAGATGACCTTGTGAGGTCCCTTCCAACCCTATTATTCTATGATTCTATGAATGATGGCCCATTCAAACAGGCCAACCAGCACTGAAATTCAAGGCTCAGTTGCTTAGCTTTGGGAAATCTCTAGATTTTCAATGGAAAACCATCAGACAGCAGCAAAGCACTGAAATCTCTAAAAAAGAGACATGGGGGTTTTCCATGCCAGTGCTGGGGCTAGCCACGAGAGAGTGACTCAGAGGGTTGGGTCTCAGTGACTCGGCAGTTGAGGTACACCATTTGTTCTCCTGCCAGGTGAAGACAGGGCACGAATAACCCAGAGGAGTGAATGAAAGATTGATAGTACGATGGAGCTGTGCCCCAGAGAGGCCCCTTCTCACTGGAGGCAAGCGGGGAAACAAGGTGATTCACGGTCCTTGGCTGCCCTGAGAACTATCACAGTTCCTGCTCTTTCCTAAGAAAACCTAGGAGAGCTGAACAGCGGGAGCCCATTCTCATCTGGCGAACATATGCACAGCTCCTGTGTCTGCGATGGGGTGATTCTGATATACACCAGCAAACTGGCTAGCCCATGACAGAGTCTATCAACAGGCTGTATCTAGCCACACACCCCCAGGGGGCCTTATTATTCATACAGAAAACAGTAACTGGGCCAGAAAAAGGATTGGGGAGCCAGATTCGTGAGAAACATACATGCCAGACTCCAGCTCATTCTATACTGCATCTAAAAATCCCCAAACAGGGAGTCCTCCTGTGACACAGAAGTTCTCTCTCTAGCACTGCGCGAAGGTCTTTGGCGAGGTGGAAATTAATTGGCCACCATGGTGAAGGCTCGAGACCTTCATTGATGGGAAGTCACCTTAGACTAAAGCAGCTCGTGCCATCCAATCCAGCAAAGGACATCAATACACCCTTCCAACCCAGGAGAAAGGAAGCCACCTTGGATGCAATCCCAAGACCAGCATGCACCCAAACAATCATTAAAAAGCAGTCACCAACCTCGCTTGGTTTTACAAAGTAAGGAACTCGAACCCACCAACCAAAACACAAGAGGGAATACTCTACATCAGGCCAACAGAGTAATTCTTCGCCCCGCCCTTAACAGCTGCGTTTTTCTTTTAAAGAAAATGCTCGGCTTTCAGAAGAGACCAGCCTGATATATCAGATCGCGTGTGCTGCTTCTGTACATCTGCCTGCGTCAGTTCTGAGCCGGAGAAATTCACAAGAGCCTGAATGCTAGTCTGAAATGGAATTCAGCTCTCTTTCACAGGACACCACACCTGTAAACCTGTATCTTATAACAAAGGCACACAAAACAAAAATATAAAACCTGCTTTTAAAGCCAAAGAGAACTGTCTAGACAACATTTGAAGAAAAGATGAACATAGTCTGACTCAACAGCAATTGAATATGGCTCTTCTCGTCAGAGTTATTCAATCAGTAAACTACTATCTACGCAATTCCAAACACTTACACTTTACTGAACTGTCCAAAAGGAGTAGCCGTTCCACACGTGTTGTATGCCCGTCACTTCTCAAGCCCAGCATAGCAAGGTAACAAGCCTTCATGGAACAGCAAGTGTTGGCCGTTCAGTTCAAGTCTTCCCACTGAAATAATGCCTGAATGATACCAGCTTGGTACCGGGAGCTTGCTGCATTTCCGTAATGGCCGTATTAAGCCGCCTCGGCTACAAAGCAGCGCAAAGAGCTTCATTCTATGAAAGGACTGCTTGATTTCTGAAGCGCAACCATGCTAAGTTTTGTGGCAAATTGGAATATCTATGGCAGCATGAATGGCAGAAAAGAATGTCCCTGAAACATACAGTTGGGTTTCCCCCCTTCCATGTGAACAATATTGATAGACTGCATTATGCAATCAGAAACTCTGGTTTTGAGTATTTTTCTTGACATTTCAGCAGCTGTCAAATTCACTTGCAGGAGTCAATCAGGAAAGCTCTGTAACTTCAAGAAATAATCAAAAATTTAAAAAAAACAAAAAAGTCAAGGGTCCTGCTGCAGGATTTGGGTTCAATACACCAGACTCCTTCCTCCTGGGAGAGAGTCTATTTCTCCTTGTTGCTGGCAGGAGCGCAGGGGATATCAACATGAAGGAGAAGTTGTGTGGGAGCCAGAGGAGGGACATGGAACTTCACAAGGAGCGAGATGACAAAGCATCTGGTGGATATGCAGGTGACTGGAGAGAGTGAGAGGTAGCAGCCCAGGGGAACAGGAAAAAACACGGTGGTTCAGAATGACTACAGGAAGTTCTGACTTGGAACCATGCGTGCTGGGACTTATGCACTGCAGATGGTTGCAACTCTGAGGGATGGGGGAACATTAGATGTCCATAACTTCTTTGAGTGTGCACTAGATACAGAAAGGCTGTGACATTAGACAAGTGGGCAACTGATTTTCTAGAGAAATCTGGACTTACTCACCCAGAAGGAGAATTCTAGACAGCCACTTCCCACCAGAGGTCAAATTTTGCTACTAATTCCACAACCCCCTGGCCCCAGGTCTGCCCTACCGGCCAAACAGGAAGGGGACTGGGTCTAAACAATTTATAGATTCTGAAGGGAAACTCGGCGAGTCAGCACACAAAATTTAAAATCAATTGTAGAACTCTCTGTACTCTGAGCTTGAGCAGTCGAAGAATGGCAGCATGGCAAATCTGCAGTATGGCTATGAACCACGCTATGAATCACGCTATTGATTTTCAGTATCTCCTAGGCAGAAAATTAAATTATGCAAATCTAGGCCTTTACAAATCTCTTATTTGAATGTGAAATTGAACATTTGCTGAAGTCAGCATCTTATTTATGCAATTAGAAACTTGACATTCTTATGAAAATATGCAGTTTTAGTCTTCTAAATAGATTTATAATTGTAATTAGAGTCTGTCTATATTTTTAAGAGGTGAGCAGCCATGTTATGCAACTATACAATTCCACTGAAAAGTTCTGGCAAAATAAGCCAAGGAAGGAGCCCACATGTTTGTCAATGGAACTGCAGGGTGGAATTTGATTGAGTTACACTGGTAAATATATTTTGTACTATACAAATCAAGAGCAATAATCTTGAAATGCAATGTGCAAAACTTCTGGTATCTACTGAGCAGCAATTCAACAGTTATGTAAACACCACTTTTCTATGGAATAGCTGGTCATCTAATGTACCAAGCTTTGGGAATTTTCAGATGATTGACAGTAAAATGCAAGAGAAAAAGTAATACAAATGGAGGAGTTCTGAAGGAAGGGAATTATTAGAGTAGAGCTCCGAAAGCTTGAGTTCAATTCCTGAAATCTCCTACAAACTTTCCATGGGTACGTCTGCTCTGAACCAAAGAGCCACGGTGAGTCGTTGGGTAGCCTATATCAATTAAAACCCCATGGCTGGCCTGTGCCAGGCAACTCGGGCCTGTAGGGCTAAGGTTAGGGGCTAGTTAATCCTGGAGGAGGAGCCTGGCCTCCAGGACTCTACAAGGTGGGAGGGTCCCAAAGGTCAGGATGCAGCCTGAACGTCCACACCAGAATTAAACAGCCCCTCAGTTCGAGTCGGCTGGCACAGGCCAGCAGTGGTTTTCAACTGCAGCCTAGACATACCCTTAGAACCTAAGGCAACTGACTTGGGATTCCAGAGCACATGGGACGGGCTAAAAATAGCAGTGTAAACACTCACACTTGGGCTCCAAAATCTGGCACGGGGGGCTAGGTCTCAGAGCCAGGGCAGGAACATCTACACTGCTACTTTTTAACCCCCTGGCACATGCCCAAATCTACTGGCTGGGGTCAGACTCATTGTGGCAGGTCTTTGCAATCTCATTACGCTTCCATTCTCTAGCGGCAAAAGGAGTTAGTCATCGGTCCTCACCTCACAGAGATGTTCATGTTCGTGGGGCACTTCCATGTATCATGGTTATGGGATCAATTCCAGTACCTGCCCAGAAAGATGGGTGGTCTGGTCAAATGGATGGAGATGAGCCCTTGTGCATCCCAACAGAGGAAAACTAAATATCAATGGAGCTAAGGCATTAACACTAATCACTGAAGGTTTCCATTATTCACACGGGCAAGATGGTGAACTCTCATGCTCTGAGGTTCAACCAGTTCGGAAGCAGAGAGCAGCTCCCTCGTTCCCCATTGTACTCAATGAGAACGGGTTTCTGCAACGCAACCAGGAGTATGAGGTCAACACAAAGGGGACTTGGGAAGCAAATCAGCTTGAGAGTGGTTCATGTTGCAGAAGGGTGCATCGGAGAGTCAGGCAGAGAACACCTCCACCACTGCTCTGGGAAGGAAGCCACAAGAGGAGAAAAGAGGGAAGGGGAAGCATCAATGTTTAAGGGAAGAGAGAGAGGCTTGGTCTACACTTACCTTGAAATTTGGCAGCAGTCGACAGGAGTTATGCAAGCTATGCAGAGTAGCTTGCGTAACTTTCGTCAACCTCAGAACCCCTCTTCTACGCAGATCTTTACTGTGCTGTGCAAGGGGAAAGGCATCCCCATTGACATGGCACTATGCCACTTGAGGGGGTGGTTTCACTGCATCAACTTCCAGATCAGTTGAGCAGGTCTTCACTGACCACTCAGTCGATCCAGAAAGATCGATCCGACAGCAGTGAAGACATATCTATTGTGACACAAGGAGACACACAGCAAGTGTCCAATCCAGAGGGTGCTGGGTACTCACAGGGCTGTAGATACACCATGCCATTGCTGAAGATAGAGATGCACACCTTTATTCATACCAGCATGTGGGGGCTGAGAACTGTAAATGCACATTTAAAACAGGCTGGGTTCAATTTGGCTCCCAGATGCACTGATGTAAAATTAAACCCAGAGCAACTCCCGACTGCTCCTTTACTACTGATGCCTATCAGTCAGAACAGCTGCAGTCAGCGGAGTTGTGGTAGCTCCTACCATCACTACCTTCTGTAAGATCCCCACAGGAATAGTGGTGAAAATCCCTCCTGCCCAATTCCCTCTAATTTTAATCAGCACTAAATCTCAAATCCTGAAGTGACTCACAGCCCATGTTGCACTTCCACAGCCAGCAAATGCAATGAAATTCTGTGGTGTTTATTTAATATTCTGATCAGCTTTCCATTTGTTCTGTCTCAGTATATTAAGTTTTCAACAAAATGGATTTGATAAGTGCCCTCAAAGGCACAATAAGGTAATTCCTTCCTGAATACTCCAGTGATATTCAGAGTTCACATGAAAATACAGAATTTTATCCCCATCTACCTTCTATATAAAACTATTATAATATTTGGAGAGATTATACTCTGGGTTTCAGTGTTCAAATGATATCAAACACTCATCCGTGTAAAGAAGAAACCCGATATTTCATTACTAATGATTTCATCAGTCATACATTACGTTAAATTGACTCAAACTACTATTACGGGACAAACGCTGATCATTTTAAGCCTTGTCTGCATTAGTAGAGGTGCACTGCCATGACTAACTCAATCCGAAAGCGTTCGGACAAAGTGGTGCAAACCCCACAACCTAGACCACTTAACCCATTTATCTTCATTCAGTAATTTACCCACACAGCCGATTTAAGCAAGCGTTCAATTGGTTACGTATGTCTACATTAGGGACATGCGCTACTTTAACTAAATCATTTAGTTAGAGCAGTGTGACTCCTGCAATGTAGACAAGCCCTTAGAGACTATTTGTGAGAGTGAGGCCATCAGAACTTGGGCCTCCATTATCATGTGAAGTCTTTAAGAGCAGAGTGAAAAATCTCATTAGTTTTTAAACCATAAAGCGACTGTCGTTCAGACTGTTAGAAGTAAGTCCCCTGTTTAATTTGGCTGCAGAAAGATTTGTGGGGCTGGGTTCTGGGTGTGCTAGATGTGTGTGCCAAGAAGGTATTTTATTCAAAACTACATACTTTCAGCTAGAGAGATTCACAAATTTTAGAAGGTAAAAGATCAATCACATTTCTTAGCATAGAGCAGGCCTACGAGAGCTGTGTGGCAAGACAGTTAACTATCTGTAAAGCAACCCTCATCTTAGACAAGGTGCATTGCCTTGTTTTTAACAAACTACTGAAGAGACAGGTAACATGTGCCCACCGCAAACATTAACTCTTCCACATGTTCAACGGCAAGAGCGTTTAGTATTTCAGATGATGTTTTAAAATAAACACTGCACAACGGGCCAAAGGGGGAGGAAATTTTTTTTAAAAAAAAAGAAAACAATTGATAGAAAACAGATTTATAATGGTTAACCGTATATTTGTGCAATTAAAATAAAAAATGACTCTATCCATCTCTCTAGTCCCTCTCACAGGAAACTGCCTAAACAGAACTAGGCCATTTGCCTCAAATATTTTATCAGCCTCTGACAGCAAATAAATCTACAAAACATTTCAGCACAGCTAGTCCATTTTAATACAGTATTGCTTTTAAATAGCTTTCTCAACCACATAGCCCCATGTTTTGTCCAGATGATTTTATAGCTTGCCAAAAAAAAGATAAAAGTCCAACGACATATGGTGGTCAGACAGTACCAAAAAATTATATTCCAAGTTTCTTCCTTTGATTATACTACAGTGACTTTCCCGTGATTCTCAGATAAAAGGCAGTCTATTCGCCAGTGGACCAGCGGATAATTTTCATGGATCGTGTCCATTAATGAACATTAATGAGTTACGCTCAAAGCCCTTAGAGCTCAATGGAAGCAAACCCCTGAGCTGTGAATCTACAGAGTGATGAGGACTCTACTGCACGCGAGAGTCGCCCAGGAGATCCCCATCTGATTAATATAATCTACAGGTCTGTTCACATAAAGGGCATGGGACCTTTAGCTCTATTCATTGTTTCTGCTGCTTCTGTTCCTAATATACGATGTGGCTGGAGTGCAGAGGCTGAGAACAAGAGCATAAATGCAGAGCACAGTGGACCTTACAGGAACAAACCAGCAGATTGCAATTTGAAGATGAAAAATAGTTCAGGGAACAGAGTGTCACATTTTGAGAAATAAATTAACCAGTGGAATTAAAACTCCCCGAACCAAGCAAGAGGAATGCAGCAGCTAACCCTTTGCAACCTGGTGAGTTAGAAGTCACTGAATTAGCTCTAATGCATTTTCCATTATCCCAATGGATCAGGAAAAGACAACTCCCATAAGCACCAAGGAGCTGGGAAGAATGAACCCAAATCCACATGATCGTTGCCAGGTTTTACGGACCGCTCTCCAAGCCTGTCTGGGTCTGAGGGAGCCTCATTGGTGAGTCCGCCAGGCACTGTCAAGTTGTACTAATGACCCCATTAAGGGACTTGCCTGGGGAGGTCAGGAGACAGAGAGATCAGCAGTTTTGTCCAGGGAGGAGGCTGCACGATTACAAAGAGTTTGGGTTTCTATTATGCGGTTTACAACTCAGTTGGCTTCAGCTGTGCAAGACGCAGAATTGCTGGTAATTTTGGACCGCTGATCCAAATCATCAGATAATTGGAATGGCCTGCAGATCTAGCAGTAGGCATAAGCAAAGCTGGTCAGATACCCAACAATTCACTGTCGTCCCTTTTTACAAAGATAAAAAACTCAACTGACCGTTTAGGGAGCCACACTCACCTCCGGAGGATTTTGCACTGGGACCTGCTTATCCAGTGAGCTTGCTTCAGCACCTTAGATCAGTGGTTTGCAAACTTAGGGTCAGGACCCAGGACTGGGTCACGGCACCCCCTGCTCCACCACCAGAAAACGGGAACGCATTGCTCAAAGGTGTAATTGTTGGGTCACCGGCATAAATGACTTTTTTCAACTAGGTCCTGAGGAAAAAAGTTTGAAAGCCACTGCCTTAGACCGTCCTTGGTTATCAGAAGCTGCAGACTAAGCCAAAACCTTAAGGAGAGCTTTGTTTTACCCAAACAGAGTCAACATCGGTTCCATTGGGCTGTCCCCCGCAGCTTCCACGTGTGTATGTAAAGACGCTTCGTCTTTAGGCAATCCAGGTCAAATATAACGAGGGGTTTGGGGTGCCTAACTTGAGACACCTAAAAGAGGTTTATTTTCAAAGGGCAAGTGCACAGCCCTTCCTGACAAAATCTCACGTTGGGCACTCAAACAAAAAACTCAGAAGTACTGGAATTCACAAGTCACTTTGAAAGTTTTTGGCCCACGTGTCTGGCACAAGCTCTGTTTTGTTTATTTTTACTTCAACTGCCATTATCTGCATTTCCCAAAAGGGGTAACCCTCACAGAGGCCCACCTCCTCCCGCTACTGGATCTCAGGATGAAGTCATCATCAGACCACATTTTGACATTACGGCAATTATTCTAACAGAAGCAGGGTCAACAGGTAACAGGTTTTCAACAAGCCAAAGGAAGAGGAGCCTAGCTCCTCCTCACACAATGGACAGCCCAACCGTAGAAATTGGTGCTGGGAAGGTTGTGAAGACCAAACGCATAACTACGTCCCAAAATGAATTCAATAAGATGGAGGACAGATCCATATGGCTATTAGCCAAGATGGTGAGAGATGCAACTTCTTGCCCTGAGTGCCCCATAACCTCTGGCTGGCGGACAGGGGATGGGTCACTCAATATATCGTCCTGTTCTCTTTGTTCCCAGTCACGGTCAGAAGACAGGCTAATAGGACATTGGCTATACGAGGGCAGACTGTTCTCATGCTCTTTCGTCAAGGGAACAAGATTAACTTATAGAAGGGAAGCGGATGCTTTCCTTCCCTTCCATACAGACAGAGTCACTGCCGAAGGGGACCGTTTTATTTCCGTTCTCGTTCTGCCACGAGCATGTAACCTTAGGCACTTGACAAATACACTCAAGTAAGGGAACACTAAGCTATGGCGGAAATGTGATCTCTACCTTTAGTTCACCCTGCAGTAACGTGGTGCTGTAGCCCAGGGGTTTTCGAACCATGGGTAGTGACCCAGGACTGGCGCCTCCTGCTTCCGCCGAAAGACTGGAATGCAACGCTCATAGATGTAATTGGCGGGTCGCGGGCATAAACGATTTTTTTTCAACTGGGTCTCGAGAAAAAAGTTTGAAAAGCACTGCTCCTTACATGGTGTGGCAGCGCACATCAGAAGGGAGTAAGCTGTTTCGTGCTCTAATGGCCCTACATAGACCCTGCTGATGCTGAAATTCTCTCACCTTTTCAGAATTTGCTCTGTTTTCAACCAGGTAAGCCATTTGCTTTTTCAGAAGAAAAGCCAACCACTGGCTGGCAGCAGTTAGGGAGAAACTTCCTCTAGGGGCAGATTGTTCCACAATTCTCCACCATGCTGGTTTTCACACCTTCCACCCCAACAGCCGATCTGCGGCAAGACACTGGACTTGATCTAGGGCGACGATTCCTCAGTTAAACTCACTTGCTGTTCACTGGTTGTGGTGTATTCAGGGGAAAGGCCAGTTCTGGCAATCTAGCAGCAGCAGGGTTCAAAAGTAAGAGTTCACTTATTGCCTTCCCTGGGAACGGGATGAGTGGAAACAAGACATTTCTTCACAGGGGCACGAGTGGGGAAGGCATTTCCTTGCTCGGCAGCAGTCTTTCCAAGCAGCTTTAGAACCAAGCAGAACGAGAGCTGGTACAAAGATGATTCTGCTTACAAGAAGGCCAACGGCAGAAGGGGCAGAAGGGCTCAGAGGAGCCAAATAGACAAGAACTACGTTACTTGCGATAAACTGCTTTGTAACCCAGTAGTACTGATGTAGAGCCATCAAGAGGACGGTCTGAAAATGAAGAGAGGCATCAGGTGGGTCCCTGCAGCAATATCTTTCCCTTACATCCACAGAAGAGTCTGGAAGACAACGTGAACTCCACATTCATTAAATCTGTGGATGATACCAGGCAGGAGAAAAAGCAGATACCAGAGAGGTTACATCAAATGAGCTGGCAAGCTCAGAGAGACGGGCAAATGCAAGTGAGATGACCTCCTATAGGTAAATGTAAGGTAATGCACCTGGGGAGAAACCGTCGCCTGTGGAAGAGGGCAGTTTTGAAAGCAGTAATAAGGAAAGGCTGGGGGTAGGAGTGGAGGCAAGAGAAGGGGATGGTGGATAATGAATCGGAAGAGAATTCACATGACAAGGATATTGCCAAACCCCCAGTACTAACTGCAGGGCAAGCACAAAGGCGCTGGAGAGACTGCCCCAGCCGGACGCTTTTAAAAAGGCCCTGAATAACTTTAAAGGACAACACACTTGGCACTTACTCAGCACAGAGCCCCTTCCACGACACTGTCTGACGCCCTTAATTAGCCCGGCTCTGTATTACCAGCCACACGGCCTATCCGGGGAGAACAGGCACAAGAAGTACCCAAGGTATCCCTGGCAGCAAGAGGAATGAGGGTCAAACTGATTTGACCTCACCTTCCTCCATGCGCTGTTCCCCAGCGTCTGAATCCCAACACCTCTTCTGATTTGCTGTTCCAGCTGACCTGATCCTGTGTCATACACTCCCCTGCATTTCATTTCCTCCATTCTGTAAGTTTCCCAGCTTCAAAGCATCTGACGAAGTGGGATTTTTTCACGCGATAAATAAACGTGTTCGTCTTTAAAAGTGCCACAGGACTCTGTTTGACTGGACTAGACTGACACGGCCCCCCTCTGGAATCAATCCTCTTGACCCCCACTCCTGTATTCTAACCACTAGATCATGCTGCACCCCTCCATTGGAGGGCATCTGAAAACAGGATTACAGGAAGGAATCTAATAAAAAATAGAAAGTATTGGCTTTTATTGATATTAGCCTCCTGGGCTCTGATTGGCAGGTACCATCTGGCAGGACAGCATGCAGGGGCAAAGACACAAAGAGAGCAAACGAGAAGGAAGGGAGGGTAAGACCGGCATTTCACTTTGCCCTAGGGCGGAGCAGCACCTTGGAATTACTTCTCACGTATGCCTTCTGTGCAGACAGGTTTGCGCCAGAGGCAGCGGTGGTTAACGAACGCCCCACTGAACGACACAGGGGTTTGGAACTGAGATATGTTTCAATCACCGTGTGAATCGGCTCTGCACTATCTGAATGGCAGCTGGCAGGGAGTCGTGGCATTCCAGGCGCATGTGGGCAGGTTCCATACCACAAAAAGGCTTCTCCCCAGCAAGTCCTTCCCCAGCTCCCAGAAAGATCAGTGCTTGCACGGCCCTGGAGAATGAACTGCTCTCTTTACACAGTGGTCTCTCCAGAAGAAGCTGGAGGCACATTAGCAGTGAAAAAAGCTTGCATTCCTGCAGCCTATGCGTTAATTAGTGTGTGAAGGGCATTCAGTTTCCAGTGCTATTAATCTGACAATTACTAGGAGGGCTTAATTCATTTAAAACAAAATGTGCTAAAAGAACAGTGGCCATGTAATAGCACCGTATTTAATGTGCAAGTCACATCGGCCTTAAGAACATAGTTACTTTCTTAAGCCTCTGTTCACTGCTGAAGCTCGATGGCGCGCTCTGTTACATAACCTCACAAAAGCGGTGGTGGATCTAGCTTTTGCACACAGGAAATCTTTCCACCAGGAACTCTGCCAACTTTCAGAAAGCAAGTTCATTGACTACTGCAGGTTTCTCCCCTTAAAAGAAAACCGGGCTGGATGTTTTATTATAAGATGACTTTTCACTGTGGCCCCACTTGACTCAGAAGACCCGAAAACGGTCCTCAGTATGAATGGAAAGTTTAAGTAGAGACAAAAACAAACTTTCCCTTAAGAGTTGCGTGGCTATATCTAGCTGGCAAATGCAGGCCGAGTTGTTCCGAGCGCGTGACCGGTAGGGACTGAGTGCTCCTGTATGAGTGATGTGACTTACCCACAGCAGGGGGATTTAACAGCACGGCCAACTTAACTCAGAAGCGCCTGGCTTTTGTGGGTTGCACAATTACTGGTTTTGTATTCTGTACTTCTGTTCACTCTAAGCTACAACAATATTTCTTCCCCTTGTACCTCTGGTGTCAGTATTAAAAATAATTTAATCCTTTTATACAATGCCACAAAAGGACTCTTTTAGGGAACATCCTAGTTTGCCCCCAAAAGAGCTATTAACTCAGGACCAAAAGAGTTACTGGGTTTTACCATAAGCAACTTTAAAAGGCATTAGAATTTGAAGTAAATGATTTTCTTTAAATAAAACCCTAATGCATTAAAACCTGACAGCATGTCAGTGATTGTACTGCAAGAGAACTATTCATAGCCACCTGAAGTTGCTACAGATGCAATGCTTGCCACGGGAAAGCAGAATTTTAAACAATACTGCGCAGACTACCAAATGCTAATTTTCCTTAAAGGAGTTTAGAAGCATTAAGTAAGCGGTTATTTTTTTTTTTTTTTTTTTTAATTTGCCTGACATTCTGCATATTATATTGTGGGCTTTGCCAGAGAAGTCAAATCTCTGGCTGTTCTTATGACTTCAGAAATCTCAATGTGAAATTGAAAGTTATAGCTCCTTTTTTATTTTTATTTATTTATTTACCACCAGCTCAATACTTATTGGGTTAACAAGATGCTGAAGTCGATTCCAGCCAGCCTTTCCAGCTTTAAATATAAAGTCTTTTATGACCCCTTGAATATGACTCAAACTTTCAGAAGAGGAGAAAATAAAGGTTCTTGACGATGTAATTTTATTTGTTGAATAAACTGATGAAAACAAAAAAGGATCCATGCACTGTAACTCTTTGCTTAGAGACAGCATTCTGTGACTCGACCACATGGGTAATTTGATTTTAAAGAACTGAAAAAAATTAATCGCACTACACTGCAGTGAAGCAACATCCCACCACTAGGTGTGATTAACTTCCAAGCTACAGAAAACCCGACGTTTTGTGCTGTCCGTCCCTGAACACGTGCATGAAATAACAGTATGCTAAGTAGCCAACATGCTGAGCGCTGCACACGGCAGGCACGGACAGGCTCTGTCCCGATGTAATGGTCGTCTTATTACACTACAACGCTGAAGGGATACAACACAGTGATCTAAGCATCACGTTTGAACTTGATTTGCTAGCACTGCAAATTCAGCTCACAGCAGGCCTGGGACAACCCTTTACTCTTCTAAGAGGGACACTAGAGCTGGTCCAAGAATTTTTCCAACACCGAAAAGAGACAAATATATCAAGAGATTTCACGAAATAATGTCACACTTTTCAACCATCCCTACTTGCAGTGTGCCTGGAGTGGAGTCATTCGGAGAACCTTAGAAAACTGACATGTACCATTTTTGTCTGTTTGTATCTCTGCAGTGCCTAGGCCAGCACTCCATCAGGTCATTCTATTTAAAACAACAAAGAGAAGGTTAAGGGGTGACTTCCTTACACTCTAGCAGTACCTACCTGGGGACCAAGTATTTAATAAAGGGCTCTTCAGTCCAGCAGGGTAAGGTTTAACACAATCCTGTGTGTGTGGAAGTTAAAGCTAGATAAATTCAGATTGGAAATATGGTGAGAGTAATTAACCACTGGAACAATTTACGAAGGGTTAGGATGGACTCTCCAACACTGACAATTTTTAAATCGAGATTGGCTGGTTATTCTCTTAGAATATCTGCTCCAGGAATGGTTTTGGGGAAGTTCTCAGTCAAGCTGGATGATTGCAATGGTCCCTTCCAGCCTAGGAACCATGACACCGAACAGACAGTCCCTGCCCCCAAAAGTTGACACTAAGTGTAAGACAACAGACGGACAGACAAGGAAACAAGATGCTATTGGTCAGCATCACAGGAAATGGAATAAGTACACCAATAACTAAGATAGAGGTTTTTGTTACGGAAGAGAAGAATTTTGGAGAATGAGGTAGCTTGGAGACGCTTACGGGGAGCACAGAAGGCCACACAGGAGACAGTACGAAGGTGCTAGTTTGAAGATTTAAAAAGGGAGTGATGGAGGCTGATATTGCAGGCCAGTCAAAGGCAGAGGACTATCTTCATAGTGATTAAGAGATGAGAGGCAGGGCAGGGATAGGCAGGGAAGAGCCTTGGAAGCTAAGACAAGTGGCTTATGTTTGATGCAATGGACGAGAGCCAGGGAAGGAACGCAAAGGAAGAAGTGAAAGGGTCAAAGCAATGAGACAAAAGACTGTTTCAGCAGCAGAATTCTGAATGGATGCAAGTGAAGAAAGACGCAGAAGGCCAAAGGGGAGGGTGGTGAAGCAACTGAGACATGAGATGAGAGTTTGAAGAAGAGTTTTAGCTGTGTGGATGGACAGGAAAGGCTGTTCACCGTCAAGAACCTATAAAGAAAAACTCGTCAAGATTTAGCCATAGTCTGTAGGCGTGAACCAAGAGAGGTCTTCGGTGAAGAGGATGCTCAGGTTGTGGTCCAGAGTGACGAGCAGGATAGTGGTGATGTTCTCCGTGCTGGAAAACGGAGGTAGCAAAGAGGGGAGACAGCGAGCCAGGAGTCAGGATCAGACAGGAAGTCTGATGTGAAGGAGTAATGCAGATGGTAGAAGATAGCAACATGGAGCATTGTCATCTGCTCCCAGAACTCACTGCACCTCCATGTTGTCCCCATTGTACATCTCCGGCAGAGACACAACTCAACTGAGACTTGGCGAAGGGGGCAGCAGAGGTCCCAGTCTCAGGTTAAAGTACTGGGAGAGGGAATGGTACGTAACATTTCTATTGCAGTCCCTGCCCCAAGAGTTCACATGACACACTTAGTTCATGTGCTTTCTGGCCTTAATTCGAATGCCTCGTCCTCACACCTTCGACATGGCCTGATGTTCAGAAGTCATGAGCTTCCATGGCTCCCTCTGGGATCTGTGCATGCTCATCCCCTGTGAAAAATCAGGCTGTGTTTTCTTAGTCTTCTTCCTGGTGCAGAGAGTACAGACCAGGGGGCCATGCAGGCTGGCAGAGGGAAAAAGAAAGGGCAAGCATTCTCTTCACTGCAGCGGGACAGCCAGACCAGCTAACGAAGTTCAGCCAATGGCACAAAGACACTGAAAGATACTTTCTCATGGACAGTTGGGCTATGAAGGTTTAAATGAAAAACACCCAGAGCAAGAAGCTGGCTGTAAATCGCATACACATTCCATTCCAGAAGAGTGGCATTAACTAAAGTGAAATGAACCCCTCATTACTTCGGAAACAGTGAATTTGAAAACGTTATTTGCTGTGTCAATGTAGTTTAGCTCACAGTGCAGCTGTTAATAATTACCTGGGTGGGGCTGTAAAATGGAGCAGGGAGGCCGGGAGAGATAAAAAGCAGCCAGACCCATTCTAGGCCTGGGACTTAACTTATCCCCATATAAACCTGCCTTCAGGGCTGGATTAACGCAGGGCTATAGGGGCTGCAGCCCCGGGCCCCGGCTAGAAGGGGGCCCTGGACTGCAGCCCCCTAAAGTCCCTGAGTGATCCAGCCCGGCGCTGGGGTGCTGGCCATGGGGTGGCGGGCAGGCCCTAGGGCCAGATAGGCCACAGCTGCAGTGCTCCCTCCCACCCTGCCCGTGGGCTGGCTGGTTAGCCCCCGGGAGCAGGCCCAGCTGGTGCATGGCCACGTGCTCTGGAAGCGGGGCTGGCCAGGGTCAGCACTGTTGGGCTGCTGAACTGGGGCCCCCATGGCTCAGGCTGGTGTGAGTCTGACAGTGCTGCAGATCTGGAGGGCATTGGCTGGCTCCACTCCGAGAGCGTGCCGGCCAGCCCCACGCCCGGAGACCAAGAAGCCGCTCTGGGGACAGGAGCACCCCAGCCACCTTGCTGCAGCCTCTGGCTCCAGGGCCATGGCCCGTCCCACCCTGCCCCAGACCATGGCGGTGGGGGTTGGCCCGGGACCCCAAGCGGGGGGAACTGGTGCTGCATTCAGAGGGTCCCATGGTGGTGGTGGGGAACCCATAGTGGGGCCCCCCAAAAATGGACAGCCCAGGGGCCCTTAATCCAGTCCTGCTGGCCTTGGGCAAAACTCAGATCTCACCACTTTAAAAACCAAGGGACCAATATTCTGCTGGCGGTAAAGCACCTGTGACTCTGGCTGGACTGGGGGACCATTTCTGATATTATTTCACATCAAGACGCCAACATTACAGCAATTCATACAAGATAGGCCACGTCAGGTACTGTTAGAGAGGTCATCGCTCGCCAGGTATGATATTGCTCATTAGTATGCGTCAGCTGCACCGGAATTGTGGGTGTGTTCGATGTATCTGTACATCAGCTTGTGCTGTGTTTCTGGGAAACACCCCAGACAGGACGGCTGCAGCAATAGCCTGCTTAATGGCCCATTATGAGAACTCCCAGGTGCAAATGGGCTGCGGGGAGAAGCCAGGGCCACAGAAAATAGGGGATCATTTGCCAATATTTTAAGAAAAGAGTCAGGACACCTCTGGGAGGTCTTAGCATGGGCCATATGGTGTACCCCAATACAGCCCCAGGGCTTGCTGCACTATTGGGGGGGGTCAGGTAGGCCCCCATGATGCCTTACTGGTGCCAACTCTTGGTTCTCGACACCTTCTCATCCCTCTCCACGAAGAGGAAAAAGCTTCTGTTTTCTGTCTCACTTGGTCACAAAAGCTCTGCATCAATACCTTGCTGAGTCACTTCTGAGAAAGGGCCTTGCATACTTCTGAAAGCTTTGCCCTTGACGGCTGCAAAAATGCTTGAAAATGGCTTGGAGGTATCATACCCCTAGCTCTTCTACAACGCTTTCCTCAGTAGCTCTCCATGGGATTTAGGAGGAAGGTCAGCACCATTAAGCCCATTACACAGATGGAGAAACTGAGGCACTGAGAGAAATGGCAGAGCCTGGGTTAGAATCCGTCTATGATTCCCAGTGCAGTAATCTATCCATTAGGCAACGCTGCCTCTTTCCACCTGAAAAGGGATGGTACAGGGCTCATGTGTGATCTACTCCCCTCTGAGTAAGTGAAATGGACTCAAGAAAGTGCAAGCTGATAACGGAAGAATACGCAAGAGGGAACATTTAGAGATGGATAATCTAGCCCCACAGTTGTCCTCTGGACAGACTCCACAGCGCCCCCATCTCCCGTTATGCTGTATGGGACCAGTGGTCCAACCCTCCTAGAAGCGGGAAGTAGCACTACAGACACATTGCCGTACTGCATCATGCTGTGAGACGCCCTTTTGGTCCTGTGAACTCCCACTGCATCGTCTAACCTGTCAGTGGGTTCTAAAAATAAGCCTGTATTGGTTATCCCAAGAAAGATTACACAACAGATCACTAATTTGTGGTCTGAAACAGTGCCAATGTCAGAAGAGCAGCCCCAGAAAACAAGAGACATCTGTGAACGGTCTGGAAAGCCACTTCTCAGAATAAGACGGGCAACTGAAGCCAGTAGCCATTTGTCATTTAGTCCTAGGAGTGTATTATAGGTAAAAGCAATGATCATAATAATCACGTGCCATCTAAGCAGACTTTAAGAAGCCATCTCATGGGCAATCACTCGCTAACAGGTTTAAAAAAATGGAAATGAAAAGGGATGTTTTCCAGCTAGTTCTTAACTGGGCCTTGAAGGTCGACAAATGTGAAAGAGACGTGCCCTGTCCGAAACATGGAGGGTGGAGCAGCTGGTAACTGTTATTGGCAGGACACATCAAATAGAGCCAGGCGTCTACAAGGGTTGGCAGCATTATCAAAGTCTCACGGAAAGCAAGGCACGCTATATTTTCAGCAAAATCCTGTAAGGGGGCCAGAGAATTGCCTTTTTCTTGGTTTGAGAATGGTTTAGTCACATCAGATTTTATACTGAAATTAGAATGATTCTATCTGATACTTTCTCCTCTTACTGATTTCACAGATAGTGGTTATAATGAATATGAAAAAACTACAAATTATTCACAGGACACATCTAGCTAGCACTCCTCTTTGAGCTCACAGAGAATAATGTCAGATCAGAAAGCAGAGAAATCTCCCAGCCCAGCTCAGGTATTTCTTTTCCCTTCCCTGTCCTCACTCTCTCAAATGTCAGCCTTGCTTACCGGTTATGGAGAAATGCAGAGACTCGCACTGCAATCATGAGATGGAGAGAATAAGAACGATCATATGCTAAGATCCCACATTACTATAAACTCAAGTTATGTTTGAAAAGTGCTTCCTCCTACAGGACTCTTCCTAGGCTTTTCAGGAAGCAAATATTAGTTACAAAATAGCTGTGTTGTTTTCCCATCCTAAATCAGATCCGCAGCCCGCAGAGCCCAGCATACCCCCAAATAACACAAAGTAAATTGCTTGACTAGCTCCGAAGACTAACTAAGGCTTCCAAGGAGAAAGTGGCTCCAATTCCAGACCCAATGCCTTGCTAACAGAGACTGCTGCTGCGGCGTAGAGTAGGGCTCTGAATGGGGGGGAAAGGAAACACTAGGGCAGGGCCATTACCATACATAGCGATTTTTTAGCTTATTGACTATGTTGCAGGTCCTTCTTGTGTCAGGGTTAGGCAGGAAAACATCACAGGTTGAGAGGACAGCCCAGAAAGCAAGAGCCATTTAGAGCTACTTCAGTTCTCTCTGAACAGGGAAGGGTTTTTTGGATTTTCTGATGGGAAAACTTTTTTTTAATTGTATTTTTATTCATTTACCACAAAAGGCTCCTGATCAAGACTGCCTTCGCTTCCGATTACGCAGTCCACATTTTCGCCATAAAACAGTCGCGCGCACAACGCAAAAGGGGCATCAACATTCCTTAATGCGACAGGCAGCGTCCAGAAAGTGAGCCAGCATCCCAACAGGCTGAGCTCCAGGGGTATATCGAGTTCAATTTACCCTGAAGCTTTAGCACAGAAGAGGTGTCAATCTATATTCCAGGTGTAAAATACTCAGTCGTCTCCTGCCCTTCTCCTGTTGCTCTTAGAGGGCGGCTCAGGGAGCTGTGAGACCACACGGGTAACCCCAAAATACCCGGGCTGGCAGTCTCAGAGAGGCCGGGTACCAATGCCACCCAGCAAAGCCAGTGGGAGTTCCACCAGTCACCGCCCTGGATCAGGTGCAGAAAGAGCGCAGTCTTCCCTCGCGGTGTGCCTTCCAGAGCCAGCCTTGCACCACGCTGACTTTGGTAGCGGAGACCTTGGGAGGTGCACCGCCTACGCTCCTCTCCACAGACAGCGAGTGCCATCCCGCAGGCTGTACGCAGAGGGTGCCTACAGCACCGGTGACACCCCCAGCTAGCTCTGACCAAGAACGGTGACGGTGCAGCAGCAGGGCAATGCACGCCTCTATTTTTTAGAGAGCGTGCAATAAAGGTCATGTACTGCTATACCCACGTCACTGGCTAGCCCACACTGCTGTAGCTTCTTGCTACTCTTATTTGAGCTAGCTACATCAAAGCGTCTACACGTGCTAGTGACACCTCTGATGGCAGTACAGATAATCCCCTCAGTCTGGCAACTTTCAACCGTTCTCACTTCGTGGTAAAGCCCTACAAACACAATCATCCAGGGGTACACAGAGAAGACACTCAGCCAGGAAAGCAGATCTGCTTCTATAGGGCTCCCGACACCCGGGACCGTTGTGTTTCGTTTCCTGAGTGACTGCAATAAAAAGAAGAAGAGGGATAATCTTCAGTCTCCCACGTTCGCAATGGAGGCCAGCCTAGGTACAGCTGAGCCTTAATGGGGAAAGGGCTAGCCCATATCCAAACCCGGGTACCCTGATCGCCAGGCTAGAGTCTACAGCTGAAATCAAAGAGCCAGATTCAGAGAAGATAATATTTTCAGGACTTTAATCGGATTGGACATTAACAGAGTTATGTGCATATAAAGATTTTTACAACACTCTAGCATTTTGCAGTTGACTGATCTCCACAAAGAGAAATCTGATCACTCTGCCTTTGGGAAACACTTGTCGAGGTAACTTCAGGACTAGGCTTGGTTAGAACGTTACACGCTCTTAATCTCCTGGATCCCCATTACACTGACTGCCAGGAAACACACTGCAAAGAGTCACCCCATCATTAACAACTGATAGGGTCATGCAGGAAAATAGTTCTGAAACACCTAAAATACACGTTCCTGTTTCAAACGTCACAACGGAAGTGTTAAGGAGTGAAACTCTATTACCCGTGTTACACAGAAATTCAGACTAGGTGATCTAATGGTCACTTCTGGGCTTGTCTCTGCTGATTGTCCCTTTCCAACAACATTTTTAGAGACTGTAGCCATCCAAACTGCATTTTCAGCATGGGGGCACTTTCAACTTTTTGGCAACAAACAATGCAAATTGTGGCCAAGCCATCTCTTCTGATCCTTGCAGAAAACAGATTCCACCATTTGAATTTAATTTGGCTATTGTCAAAATAATCTACCACCATATGGTTTTAGTGCTTCACAGCTCTATTAATCGTATTTTGTCTTTCAGATAACAGGATATCATTGTTACTAAGTAATATGGCAATAGATTTTTCTCTAATATTAAAACATGCTGCATGGGCCCATTCTAATTAAATTGAGATTAGTACAGAAATAATGGTTCATTATTTTACTATAGGCAGTCTCCTGCTTTAGAACATCAGTTGTACTCAAAACTGCAATTATGACTTGTAGCAATTGACTATTATAGCATTATTCAGAGGCTAACATTTAATTGAGTGAAAGCAGATAATGCTTCCCATTGCAAGATCTTTGCCTTCTGATTTCTTTAAAAAAAAAAAAAAATCACCTTCAAAATATAGATTTTAGATTTAGTCAGTTTTGCCTCTTCACAGGAGAGTGTCCCATGAGGCTGTCCATAAGCTTAGTTTGCCTTAATTAGGGGGGAGAATTTTTTTTAAGTATGTCATGAGCTTTATATTGATGCCCTCCATGTAAGATTTGAACAGCCAAAACTCACTTTCCTCCCCCACCTCCGAACAGTTAAGAACACATTCAGCCTAGGTTTATTAAACGGTGTCACCATGAACTATTTTAATATTGATTTTCTTTGCTCCATTTCATCCCTGTCTGTACCCATTTGATGTGTTGCAGGATTCTGATTTGGGTTTTTAATTGAAATCACTTTGGAGAAATCTTTATTATTTAATAGCCTAAATTCTCATCTCAGTTTCCAGGACAGAAACCCACTGTGTTCCACAGCGTTAGGCTGATGTAGGCAAGTATAGCGTTTAGCCCAGGGAATGTCCTGTTTGATAATTAAAAGTAGTCTTTTTAAAAACTCCCAGGAGTAGAAGTATTCTAGGGAACACCTACTGAATACAACTCTTCACTCAAACTCAATGGGCCCTGGAGCATCTCAGCACAAGAACCTTAAAAGGACCAAGTAGCAATGGGTGTGGAAGAAGCATTTCCGAATGTAGCTACAGAATGGGGGTCCGAAACAGGCAGGCAGTCTGCTCACATACGGGCAAGCCAATGGCAAATGGGTTTATTTATTGGCTGCCCTGAAATCTGAGACAGAGGTGATGGATGTATAAAGAGGCAAATGGGACCAATATACACCCCAAGAATAGACCTCTAAGTATATAGAGAAGAGAGTACTCTGTTGACTGAGGTGGTACTACGGACAATACCTGTGCTTCGGAGCTCAAATGATTTTTTTTGCTCACGGGCTAGTGAAATGCATAGGTACAAATAAGCATTGCTCAAATCTGAAATGCTACATTTTACCCATCTCAGTTTCCTGGTTTCACTGGCTCAGTCAGATCCTTAGCATTTTAACGATGTGTGCATGTGTGTCTGTTATTGAGATTAATGGACAGAGCCAATGCCTTTCTAAAAGGAGTCAAAGGTCTGTAATAAGTTGTACAGCTGCTCTTCTAACTACTAATTCAGTTATAGGGACCCTTCCATTTTTACATTATGCACAGATTACAAGAAGTGCTAGCACCGAAACCATTAGTATGGTACGGAGGTGCTTTTAAAAATAAATACAAATAGTCAGTTTTGCACCTTTCTCCTGCCATCTGAAGTTTTGGAACTTATCAAGTAATTCCAACTTCAATACATGTTCCAAGTCAATATGCATTGAATTCCAAGCTTCTACTGCAACTGAGTACGGCCAAGCGAAGAATAGTATACGATGCCTTAGGAATCGAAATGATTTATCAAAGTGTATTTTTTAAATAAAGTACATTTCGTTAGCCATTTTCTTCAAGATTTAATTAAAATTCTTGTTATTTGGCTATTCATAGTTTGCAGATAGCTTTATTTCCTACATAGAATCAGAGGGCTGGAAAGGACCTCATGAGGTCATCTAGTCCAACCCCCTGCTAAAAGCAGGACCACTCCCACTAAATCACCCCAGCCAGGGTATTGTCTAACTGGGCCTTAAATATCTCCAAAGATGGAGATTCCACCACCTCCCTAGGTAGCCCATTCCAATGCTTCACCACCCTCCTAGTGAGAAAGGTTTTCCTAATATCCAACCTCGACCTCCCCAGCTGCAACTTGAAACCATTGCTCCTTGTTCTGTCCTCTGTTACCCTCGAGAACAGCCTAGCTCCCTCCTCTTTGGAGCACCCCTTCAAGTAGTTGAAGGTTGCTATCAAATCCCCCCTCAGTCTTCTCTTCTGTAGACTAAATAAGCCTAGTTCCTTCAGTCTCTCCTCGTGAGTCATGTGGCCCAGCCCCCTCATCATTTTCATTGCCCTCTGCTGGACTCTTTCTAACTTCTCCACATCCTTTCCGTAGTGGGGAGCCCAAAACTGGACACAGTATTCCAGATGCGGCCTGACCAGTGTCGAATAGAGGGGAATTATCACATCCCTCGATCTGCTGGCAATACTCCTGCTGGTGCAGCCTAATATGCCATTGGCCTTTTTGGCAACAAGGGCACACTGTTGGCTCATATTCAACTTCCCGTCCACCATAACCCCCAGGTCCTTTTCTACAGCGCTGCTACTTAGCCGATCGGTCCCCAGCCTGCAGCAGTGCATGGGATTTTTCCGTCCTAAGTGCAGGACTTTGCACTTGTCCTTGTTGAACCTCATGAGATTTCTTTTGGCCCCAATGCTCCAATTTGTCTCCCTCAATCCTATTCCTACCTCCAGCGCATCTACCATTCCCCCCAGCTTGGTGTCATCCGCGAACATACTGAGCGTGCAATCTATCCCATCATCCAGATCATTAATGGCTGGTTTCTCATTCCTAACAGGTAGTCCTCTGACATTGCCCTACTCTGCTCTAGTTAGAGGCTGCTGATCAATATGCCTTTAATTGAACCTAGTTTACGGAAAGCATTCCTGGGCGGGAACACTTTATGCTTCCTTGGCAAATGTAAAAACATTCTCATAAAATCTCTAAGTTTTATCATTAAGAAAAGTTACAATATCTATAGGCCAGAATTTAAAACAGCTATGCTGATATAAAACTTGAGAGACCCAGCTAGATCAAGGGAAGACCTAGCTACCATTGCTTGGGGAGGTAGCATTCCTCTAGTGACGGGAAAACCCAGCTGTTGGTGTACATTGCAGCTATGCAGACAGCCTGAATGTATGCACACACAGGCCACATCTACCTTATGGCACTAGACGTACCGTTCATCATCATAATGAGATTATGAAACTTTTTCGCAAGGATCATACTAGTCCATACTTCCGATCGTGTGGAGGTGGTCTTGGTTGGATATTAGGAGAAAACTTTCTCTGCAGAAGAGTGATGAAGCACTGAAATGGGTTATCTAGGGAGGTGGTGGAATCTCAGTTCTTGATTTTTAAAGGCCCAGCTTCACAAAGCCCTGGCTGGGATGATTTACTTGGGGGGTTGGTCCTGAATCGAGCAGGGGGTTGGACTTGATACTAGAGGATCTACCGAGGTCCCTTCCAATCCTAAATATCTATGATTCTGTGATTCCAATCACTGTTACTTGCAAAAGAAGGAAAAGACTTACGCTTGCTGTGAGCTGGTAAAAAAAGAAGTTTCATGCTGTGCTATGAAAGCATAGACAGAATGCCATCCATTTTCTGCACTGGCGCTGTACATGATAAGAGAATACTTGTGGCTTTTCTTCGTTTAAACCTAAGGACCTTCAACACAGCACCACATCTACCGAGAGACCGGAATTCCAAACCCCTACAGAAGGAGGGCCATTATAAAGCAAGACACCATTATAAGTTCCTGCCATGCACTTCCTAAAGATTCTTTTGGGTTTCAATCGAGTTACAGTTGGAGCGAGTCCCCCTCCCACCACACCTGGTAGGAGGGGGTCAATTTCTATTGCTTGCACAATGTTAAAACACTGAACCAGCCCTGCACAGTTGGCTACAAGGTACAAAAATCAAGGCTTTAAGTGGAAAAAGTTTCTTCGTCTACTTCACTTGGCCTTAGGGTTGTTTCTTTCAGATCATGTTCACTTCCTGAGTAAAAAGGAGAAACAGATGAGAGAACAGAGACACTCAGTCAGACTCAGATTCAGCTGCCCAGTGATTCCCCGCAGCACACCACAGAAAGAATTTTTTTTAAAAGAGCCAACAAAAAACAACTATTTAAATACCTGGAAGAGAAAAGAACAAAATAGGAAAATGCAGGTTCTCTCTCTGATGCTTGCAATTTAGTTGGTGCAAAAACAAAATAAATGACCCAAAATGTTCCAAGCCACTCTCTAGGATGTTGCAAATTCAGAGCAGATTTATAGCATTTTTAATTTGCCACTGTGGTCATGGGAGTGTTTTAGGAACAGCTTTATCTGGTTGGTTTAGCTAAATACTAGATGGTGGGAAGGGAGGGTTTTTAAAAAAAAAAAAAAAAAAAAAAAAGGCAGGAAAAAAATGGGTGCAAGTTGATCCCTTAGCTTACAATCTTCCTCACTGTGCCCAACTCAGCACATCCATACGTAGAAACTGGTTAGTCTTTAAAGGTGCCACAGGACTCTCGGTTTTTGCTGTACACAGACTAACCTCCTCTCAGACTTCAGTGGGGCCATGATTTCACCCTCCAAATGTCCTGAAGGAGGCAGTTCCTCCAAAAACATAGAATGGTGCACACGGCCTTTCTTAAATCACACCATTGTCCAACCAGCATAAATCTGCTGCAGTCTATACAATGTCTTAGGATTTACATCAACAGAAGAGCAGAATTTGGTACAGATTGTTGTCGTCTGTGTTTAATGTCTCTCAGGTCACGAACATTTCACTCATATGGCTTTTTATTGCCTCAAACAGGTCAGATTACAAGTAAGAGTTACATTTTCACTCACACACACACACACACACACACCCACATCCTCTAAAGATTCTTCACAGCTTCTTCTTTAAACACCTCAGAAGATGTTGCATTCCATGGCAGGCGGGGTGGTGGGAGAGGGGAATACTCCATGGACAGGTTATTCTATTAAATAAAGCCTTAGCTCCTACGTCACCCAACACATTACAGCCAGGGTGACTTTCTTCCTCTCACACCTGCCTGCTGACTCCTGCTTGTTGTCTGGCAGATCCAGACCTAACGCTTCTGTCTGGTGCCACAGAAACACCTGTGTGAAAGGACTGGGAAAGTAAACACTCCTAATTTACTGGCAAGACACTTGCTGTCCTTAAGTCTGGGTGCAGCAGCCGGCTGAAAAACTCAGCGGCATGACACAGCTGGTCTAGACAAGAAATAACCATTAGATCAAACAACGGGAGTCCCGTGGCATCTTAAAAACCAACAAATTTCTTCGGGTATAAGCTCTCATGGGCTGCAACCACTTCAGGTGCATCTGAGGAAGTGGGTTAGAGCCCACGAAAGCTTATGCCTGAGGAAATGTGTTAGTCTTTAAGGTGCCACGGGACTCCCGTTTTTGCTGTACACAGACTAACACGGCCACCCCTCTGGAACTTACCAACCTTTAGATCGTTACACTTTGTGGTCTATTGGCCTGAGAAAAGATACGAGAGCCACATTCATAAGTGTGTCCTAGTCCTCTCTCAAGCCTTTGTCCATGGAGACCTCTGCCTGGATGCCTGAGAGTCATGTGGGGAAAGTTGGGCAAGCAAAACAACTAAGCTAAAATGATAAAAGTCAGTATCTACACACTTCTTCGTTCCAACCAACTGGCCGTCTCAGCGCCTAACCGTGCCTGAGGCTGGTGTAACAATAAGGGTCTCAAATGCAGAGAGAATGTGAACCTGTCCCCACAGCAGTGGGGAGGACCCTGTCCATATTTAGCAGCTGTAAGTACAGTACCTTATGCGAGCCGCCTTTTCTGTCCTCTGCCCGCCCCCTCTCTGCTCCCAGCAGACAGCACAGAGGTCTCCCTTCAGAGAAAAAAGGGGCAGAGCATTGAAACGCTTTGTGATCATACGTGCCCTCCTGCTGGGCCTCAACTCTCCAATCACTCCAGTACCACATTGGCTCCATCCCTGTGATCAAGAGGTGTCTGTAGAGCTCGTGACTGATGTCTGGATCCCGTACTCCCTTTGTATCTCTACTCATTCTAAGTGGGGACATCAGTCTCCCCAATCTGCGCTATGCTCAGGACTTTTTCCTTCCCGTTCACGTTACTTGCCCCAGAAGCCAATAACCGGATAAAACAAAGTTCTTGCATCCAGACTTGTACAGGGAGGTCTACGCAGGGATCTGACTCCCTTTTGTCATCCATCTAGGGGAGGCTGTACTACAGTGGCTCGATATCAGTCTTCATGGACGTAGCATGCTGTGCCATTCTGCATCCCATTCTTCACACATCCCAGTCGTGTTTCGGCATTTTGACTCGTGCAGCTGTCCAAGCTACAGGCCAGCCGCACCTCTCTAAGGAGAGCATCCAGTTTAGATCTTGGGTCTCCTCAATCTCCCAAGACAGGTAATGCTTGCAAGCCAGCCTGGAACCTAGGGCACTCGCCTAGTCTCAGTTTGTCTCCAAAGGGTGTCTCTTTACCAGCCTGCTTTTCACTTTCGCCAGCAGAATGCAGTTCTCCCACAAAAGTTCACCTGCACTGTGCGTGTCTGGCCCCAATGACAAATAATGCTCAATAGTGCTTTTATTACAGGACCGAAGGCTGGGGTTTCAGAGGCGGCTTTCCAATCAGCCAGCCAGGCCATCTAGGAGAATGGCCTCATAACTGCGCCAGGCAATCTTAATGGATTGCAGTCACTGGTCTTCTACCTACTATGGGGAACTGCACTGCAACTGCCTTCTAACACACCAGTGCATAAATAACACTGGGGAGGTACAGATCAATGGCCACCGAGTGCTTCCGCATCCATTACAGTGGAACGATGAGCTACCCAAGGTGATGCCCATGCCTTTTCCCCCCAAAAGTGACTACAGTTCATTTGGGAGCTTGTACGGTGTATGAATAGGTCTAATTATTCTCCTGTGTCATCCTGCACTTGACAAGACTGAATTTCATCTGCCACCAGGCTGCCCATTAACCTCCCTCAGCGAGGGCCCCCTGAAGTTCCTTACAGATCTCTAGTCTTGATTAACCTACATCATTCTGGGTCATCTGCCAATTCTGCAACCTCACTGGTCATCAACAAATAGCAAACGCGTCCTAATATGCAACGTCGGGGCAAATCCACCATTAGCCTTTTACCCTGATGAAATCTGATCCTTTGTTATTGCTCCTTATGTTTCTATCTCTAATCCACAAACGGGCTTCAAAATAGTCATTGGGTGAAAAGATCACAGGCTTTTAAATCAACCGGAATATGTAACAAGGCGGAATTTATCACAGTGAGAGAGGTTCAGAAAGTGAGAGACGGCAGAAGTCCTGGTCAGCTCTTGTGACAGTGGTGATTGGGAAGAGGTGTTGACTAAGACAGCATTTTCTCTGGCATCGCACAGGGAAATTATTTTTCTTTGGGGAAAAACAGCTGTTAGAGACGATTTTTTGGTAAACCTTCAGCAGCACGATTTCACTAATTAGCCTCATCTGTACCCTGCTGCATAGCACACTGAGGAACCACATCACGCTAGTTGCTCGGTGCGAGCAGACCCAAGGAGCTCCACAGGCGCAGCAGGGTCATCCTGTACGGAACAGGTGGCAAGAACAGAGCCAAAAGGAACGGTCCACATGGGGCGTTAGCACCAATGTAAGGTGAGATGTGAGTCTATACTGCCAGAGTTATGCTAGTATAACCGTATTGGACAATTACACCCGTCTAGGTTTAGACTTCATTTTCCCGTATGGACAAGTCTTAGAGCGGTATAAGGCTTCTGTCTCTAGCAGAAATCTGGAGCTGGTTTCAATTTTACTGTATAATCTGTAGATGGATGTAGACTAGAAAGTGTGTATCTGGTTATAAGAGCTGACTTTTGCCTATTTGTAAAAGCGTCACCAACTTAAACCGAACACACAGAAGCCAGATATCTGAAAAATACGGAAATATACATTTTTCTTCTGGTTGGGAAAATATCACGTCAAACATCTTCCACTTGCAGGTAATATTCATGAAACAGATGAACACAATAGAGATATGGCATCTCGGGAAAAGCTACCTGGAGAATAAGCTTGTTTATTAGAATGAGAAGCTCACGGAGTATACATGGAGAGGTAGAGAAAAAAAATTAGGGCAGAAGAAGAAAACAAACATTTAGGAAAAAAGGACAAACATCTTTCAAGCAAACCCAGGAGATGCCAAGGGGCTTGATGCCAATCATCACTGATGCAAATGATGAGAAGTGTCAATGAGAGAGGGAGAGAGAATGTCATGTGGGAAATGTAATTAAACACTGCGGAAGCAAAGGTCAAGAGCTACCCAGCCACTCACAAGACAAGCAGCAGAGCCCAAGATGCTCTGCTAGCACTCCTATTTGCTCACTTGCTGTTTGACATTATTGTACTAGCAGGAATTATAAAGCTATCGACCTATCTCCGAACGTTACAGCTTTCCACTTAAGTGTCTTGACTCAGTCAGCTTCCTTCCAGCAAAAGAAGTTCAGCCTGAAGGAGGAGGGGTAGAAATCTGATCAATCTTTTCAAATTTGCTTGACTGACTTGGCAATAAATCCACCCCTTGCCTCATCAGGATAACGAGAGCCCGGCACGTCTCTGTCTAAGGATCCCTTCTCAACTTTAGCTCATCTTACTCCCTCGTCATCATCACTGTCAGGGCTGCCAGCATCTTTAAACAGCAATGGTGGCAGCATCTTCTGCATCATACAGCTCTGGGTCAGGTTTCCCACTTGTGGCACAGCGCGTGCATCCACAGTATGCACCCGGCTCCCTCTGCAGCGACAGAACCTCGGCTGACGCGCACAAAAGCTGGTTCTGAGTGCGCAGCGAGTGGGCACTTTCTGGGGCGTGCGCACCAGTTGCAGCCACAATGGACAGGCCTTCTGTACTCACCCTTAAAGAGTGTCTTTATGCATGGCTTGGAGACATGGAGAAACTTCTCAAAAGTCACGCAAGTGACACCACGGAAAGCCACTTTTGAAAACGGCACTTCAGTCCTCTTGGAGGTTTGACTATCAGTGACCCCATCCCACTGAAGTGCTCAGAAGACACCTCGCAGCAAGAAGGCTGAGCACTTTCCTGCAGTTCATGAAAGGGACCAGGATCGTTAACCCCACTCAGGAAACAGACACGGAGAGGCAGTGATTTGCCCAGGGTCACCAGGATTAAGAGTCAAGAATACAACTCAGGTTTCTTGAGTCCCAGTCTCCACTACGTCCTGCTGACTCCGTGACTGAAGACAGGAACGGGGGTACGGTGTGCAACACCAGTGACTTTCTGGAACGCGGGTAGCATTCGGCTCCAAAAAAAAGTCACACTTTTCCTGTGCGGCTCTGTTATTCTCCGCTCTGAGCCATCCTGTTCAGGCAAACCTACAGGAACTAAGAAAAGCTGCAGAATCCCCACTCATTACTTTACTCAGATTAGCTCTGAGCGACACCTCTTCTCCCTTCCCCCACTCATCTGTGCTACCATAATGGTCTCTAAAATCCTCACTCAGGTAAGCCAGCCAGGAGGTCGGGCGCTAGCAAGTGCCAGGAATATTTGGTATACAATATCCAACTCTCAAAAATGGAAAGATAAAATACCGCACGGCTTTAAGATTAATACGTTTCCCGGAGCACGAGTGAAGACGCAATAAGTCTGTACCCTCCCCCTCTGTGTGGTTCTTTCTGCAGCACTAAACCCTAGCAAAAGCCTGACAGATATCCTGCAGCCCTTCCTCTGGAGATGCAAGCTTTTTATTTTGTAGTGCCAGCCTAGAACACGGCTTTATTGTGCTTGCCACGGGACATGCTTACAGTAAGGAACAGGCCCTGCAATCTACGTAGACAAGACAGACAGCAGCTGTATTGTTACCCTCACTTTACGGTTAATGCTGCACAGACAGATTAAGTCACTTGCTCAATCACACAGACCAACCCAGCTCTTCTCAGTCCCATTTCAGTGTCTTGGCCATAAGTATCCTTCCTCTCAAAGATGTTCTTCTTGAGTCCCAATTCCATGGTTCAGGGGCCTTGGAATGTAACACTATCCCTGGTGACTCAAGGTCCGTGTTTTCCCACCACTACCTCCTGTCTGATTCAACGATCAGTGAGCACCTATTAATCCCACGCGTGCACACACACACACTCCAGCGGTACAAGTGTATTGTGAAGGTGACTCTGCTCAATGCCACCTGCTAAAGAACCTCCTGACTCTGTCTCCCTCATGATTCAGCTTCCCACTGCTCCTACCAAATGGAGCGAAGAATTAAGAGAGTGAAATCATGCATAGCCACTTTCAAATGTCATAAACCCTGACTCTACCAGAGTGGTGACGAGGGCTAATTCAGATAAAATTTGTTCTCAGAAAGGTGCCCCTATCCCTTTCATCCATTTTAGAAGAGTTACCTGCCTGGAAATGAACTGCAAATACTCTGTTTAAATGCTTCATTGCTTACAGAAATGGCGTAAAGAAGTACTGCTTAGCAACCTCAATGCACTGTTGTTCAATCATGGCCACACACACAGAAAACTTAGCGTAATTTACAGCAGACTCGCTCTTCTTTTCCATTATAGCATTAATCTCTTCATTTTAGTTACTTAGAACATCACTGTTTCTAAAATGTCACCTGCCATATCATAACCTTTAATGTAAGGAGAAAATGACTATAAGTAATTTGCTTGTAAGTACATTTGCCAAGAAACTGATTACATGCATCCATGAAACGTGCATTGAGCCATAACAACTAGTTCCAGAAAATGACCCAGGCAGCTTGGAAAACAGATATATACACTGCCTTTTTGAGAATCAGAGCTATGCATACATTCAGAGAACTGCTCTGTTTTTAACCCCCATACAATTAGGTTATTCTGCTGCCATTTGGGTAACATGTTTTTTGGTGGGTATAAATGTGCAGAATCTCACGCTGCAAAGCTACATGTTCAGAGAAGACCACAAACAAATATATACAGTCCCCAAAGATTCAGGAGCTTTTGCATGCAATCTTATTAAATTGTTAGAGGAAGGAAACCCTATGGCGTGATGGAAGAGTGCTCTGGAACACAGTAGGAAATATGTTGCTCACTGTGAACGCAACAAACGGTGCAGGACAGAAGACAACAGCTACTAAATTGTACAATCCATTTATCTATAGATTATTCATTAGAAGCTCAGTTACAGACTGGTGCATTTCTAATTGCTGAGATTCGTTAGCAGACAAGACTTTTTTCTGGCTAAACTAGAAAACTTTCATTCTCTTCATCGCAAGAAGAATTCAAGTCTTGTTTCCATTAAAGTTTAGACAATTTTAAATATCTTCCTTCTAGAATTTAACAGCATGTGATGTAGTGCTTACATAGGAAAGGGAATACAAATGATGCATTTGATACCTGATATACTCAGGGAACACCTTTTTCTCTTGGACACCTAGATGAGAAATATGCTGTAATTATGGCACAAGAAGTCATAAGACAGACAATAACCCTGGCCAAAATCCATGCCACCAAGGTGGGTTGAATCCAACCAAGATGCAAATTTGTTACAAAATTATGCTAAGTTTTATTCCAAAGGGGTAGCCGTGTTAGTCTATTGTAGAAAGACAACAGAGTCCTGTGGCACTTTTAAAGACTAACGGATTTATTTATCGCCTGAGCTTTCATGGGAGAAAATCCCACTTTCTCCCACAAAAGCTCATGCGATAAATAAATCTGTTAGTCTTTAAAAGTGCCACAGGACTCTGTTGTCTTGCTAAGTTTTATTGAAAGACAAATGGATAGGACAGGTGACTCACTGAACACAAATTCCAAACTCAAGACGCGGGCATACAGTTCTCCTGCTTGCAAATCCCTCCCCCACCCCCACCCTCTACCTTGACTTCAATGGGAATTACATGCATGAAAAAGCTGTGGGATTAGCAGGAGCCTTTTGTTCATACATTTTAGCAATTTTGCTCATTATTCTCCCCTTTATATTTTACATAAAAGCTAAAAAAGCATGTAATGAAGAAAATTAGCATTTCCAGTCTCCTTTTAAAGTTTAAGCCACATGCTAATTTCTCATTTTTGCTCAACGCTTCGATATGCTGCAGTGTTATACCAGCAAATCTCCTCATTCCTTAGTGTAACAAATGGATTTGTGCATTTAGCCCTTGTATTCCTACTACCCCCGACACACACATGGATGTTTGTGTGCATCAAGAGAAGCCCAAGAATGTGTGTTTTAAATATTTGCCAAATTGGGACCTTCCGTTTGGAAGCTAGTAAGAGACATGATCTGCCAGTCCAAGTCTCGAGTGTTAGTCCTGCATCGTTGTGTAGACAGAGGCAGAGAAGCCACATGAATTGCCTACATTTCCTATTTAATAAAATGGGAATAACATTTACGCATCTCATAGCAATATCATTAACCTTTTTTAAAAACCTTTGAGACCATCTTGAGTAGGGGCTGAATGTTCCATTTGAAAGAAATCCAGTGTCCTCCTTTGACTTCGTCGGGGCGAACATCCAGGGACGAAACTGCTTCTATCACAAGGAAACTCCTCCCCCCCACACACACTTTTTTGTACACAGCAGCCTTCCTCGGGCACCTGCTCCAGCCACCTGCCTTCCTGTATAGGGTAGGTAGCAAAAGCAAAGAAGTGGCTAGAAACCGCCTTTCCCACTAAAAGAAAGGAGGTGGGAACAGAGACCCAAATTAGGAATGCAGAGAACCTACAACCTGCCAGAAAATTGGTTTTGATCATATTTAAAGCCCCAACATTATTTTCCATTTCAGCCAGGGATTTTTGTTTAATTCCCATCAAACCTTCGGGCTGACATGCACTTGGCCTTCAGGACCCCTTCCTTTGGGTACTAGATTCTCACGCCATCACCTACATAGCACACTGCTTGCTATTACGATAAATAAAAGCCATTGTTGAAACAAGAAGTGTGAAGAGGATGGGAGGGGAGAAGGACCTAAAATCCATTCTTTGTGTTAACCTTATTGTGCGAGTTCTTTTCAAGTTGTTACTTGTATGGAAATCACTCCATGTTCCCTTGTCATCAGCAAGGCTCTTGGCTGTTCTGATGTTTTCCCCCTTTGTTCTCTTCTTATTTCAATGAGTTACGCTTATCTTATGCCTTTGTTTCTCTATAGTAGGAAAAAAAAGTCTATTATGATGCTTAGCAGACAATTTAAGCTACTGTGACAATCTCTTAAAAGGGAATCTGCTTTCATAAACCCTTTCTGCATAACTCAATATTCATCTTTGAACTAGAGGCAGGATAATATTCTGCAATCCTCGCCATCTAAGTTATCATTAAAAACCAAAAAACCCTGTATTTCTAAAAATGAGGCATGAACTGGCGGAACATTCAATGGAACACTTTTGAGAGGAAGGCCATCCTCTTCAGTAATACTTTGGCCCATTGTAAAGCTGTTAGAGATGATAGAAGTCTGAAAACTGTACAGTTCACACCAAATCTTACCATGCAGGAGAGCACGCACGCGTCATCCATCAGTTCAATCTGTAAGTAACAGTATCTGCCAACCCAAAGCGTTCAAAAACTCATGAGTCAGGCTAACAGACGTGACGAGCTTGGTTAAAGAATTATGAGGGTTGATTTTCTTGTTTGCTTTTAGAGCTAATAAAATGTTGAGTTCTATTTCATTTTCCGTCTGGGTTTGGAGCCTCTGCAGGTCACATTTTCAAGGTTCTCCCCACAAACATGAGTGCTGGAAAATTTCTCTCTCGCCCCCCCCCCCCTTTTTTTTTAAAAAAAAAAAAAAAAAACCCTCACATATCATATGGCTTCAGGAGCTGGGGCTTTAAGAAAATGGCATGTATCATGGGACTTGAAATAACATTTTAAGTGTTGGCAAAAATGAAATAAAGTTGTCTATCCATCGTAGGCTGTAGTCAGCGCCTACAGCTTAGATTCCACTGTCCAGCGGTACTGCATGAGCCCATGGGAACTGCACTCAGGCAGGGGTAGGCAACCCCCAGCACGGGGGCCAACAGTGGCACACGAGCCCGTTCAGAGCGACACTCGGCATCCTCTGTGGCGCCACAGAAATTGCCACTCCTGCCACCAAAAGACACTCCAGGTGGCTTCTTTCCACGAGTGGGCCATCGGCACCAGCTGAGGAGGGTCGAGGGGGAGGGGCCGGCACAGGGGTCAGCAAAGGTTGCCAACCCCTGGCCTAAGTCTTAAGATCATGGGCCTTGAAAGAGATGGTACCATCACAAGTGAGAGACCCTGAGGTTCCCAGGGCTGCCCAAACACACATTGGCGATTGGTCTACAGAGCAGCCACAGCTTGGGGCACCTGAAGAAGCGAGAAGACAACCTGCAGAGAAACTAGGGATTAAACTAGCAATTCATGATTAAATACATATAGGATCCTGTTTCTGACTAGCTATAAATGGCGTTCATCAATACAATGTTTCCCCTTTTTATCATCATAGAATCATAGACGATGCTGGTTGGCAGGGACCGCAGGAAGTCATCTTGTCCAACACTGGATGACTGCTTTTATTTCAGTCATACTCAAAGGCCCAAATCAAGACTGGAGGCCCATTGGACTAAAGGTGGTACCAACATTGAAAACTCACTCCCTGCGCAGAGATGACAATCTCCTTTAAGGAAAAGAGACAAGAAGTACATGCACCAAATGGAGGGAACTGGGGAAGGACAATGAAGGTAACATGGTTATAAATGAGCTCTGAGGACAATTCAGATAGTCTGAGTCATTTTTTAAAAGTGCTCTCAAATGCAAGAATAAAATAGGCAAAGTGGACATGAATCAAGAATCCACACAAAGCATTGACTAGTAGATTGTTAATGGACAGTTTCCTACAGGTGTTGTGATGGGGGGTGGGGAGGACACTAAAAAGAGGAGGCATGGATGAAAGCATAAAAAAATCCTGCAGGAAAAGGTGGATCAATCAAGCTAAGAATATTGGCAGTTGGCTGATAAGATGCAAAAGCACATAAATTGGAGGGTGCAGAATCAGGAAGGGTGTTTAATGGTGAAAACAAGTTTGAATATAAGAGGGTTGCAACAACCACTTCCACGAAGAAAACCTATCCTAGCTTAAATCAGTTGAAGTAGTCTTACAGAGCACTGTAAGATCATTTCTATGCAATTAACTGGCATACTGAGTATTATTACTGCAAGTCCTGCGGCACCTTAGGGTATGTCTACACTGGAGGCTCTGTTAAGACGACCTAACAAGGTCGACTTTAAGTCGATTTAAAGTTGACCTTGTTAACTCGAGTGAGAGACTCCACATTGGAAACTCCTGTCGACTGCCTGCATCCACACTGGCAGGTGCTAGGTCGATGGAGGACTGATGCATTGTGGGTAGCTGAGAGGGGGCCTGGAGGCCAGTTAGGTCAACTTACGGGCTTTCCCCACCTGCACTGGCTTAAGTCGACTTAAGGCTCCAGTGTGGACATACCCTTAAAGACTAAAACTTCTTCAGGCATAAGCGCTAGTGGGCTCCAAACCACTTCCCTCTGGAAGTTGTTGTTATCATCGAAAATCCCAGTATCTTTACATTTCTGTATTTATTCAACCACTCTGTCCCCGAGGAGTGAACAACACTGTGAAGAAAGGTCTGATGTGGAATCAAAACACTATTTGCTTTTGGCTTAGTTTTCTATTTAAAGATATCTATTTCTGAAAAGCCATTTCCAAACATCCAAGCATACCAGAGCATCTAAAAGTAACTGACTAGATAGTGACAACTCCTTGTTCTGTTTGCCTCCTTCTCCCCAACTGCATCTACTGAGTAACAATGAACCATCTTCCCTGCCTTACTCTTTGTTCCCCACAGCAGCAGGAGCTGCAGCCCTGAGCTAAACCAGACACCTTCCATCACTAGGTCTGTACTGCACAATTTCTCAGGGCAAGTGTTGGGTTAGTTGGATTTAAATTAGTTTGAGAGTGCTCCCCAAAGTTACCACCCTGTTCAGGTTTCCAGACATCTTCTAGTTTTCAAACTGCCTAGCATCTGTCGTCAAGATCCAGTATTTTTTAACCATACGTATCACAGTCACCCAAAAACCTCCTCTGCAGTACAGGGAAGCCTGTGCAATTAGTAAATGTATTGTGTTTATGCCTGATTGAGTGGGAGTGTAGGAAAAGGCTCTGAGTAAGAGGAGGGCCTAATACCTGCACATCTGGTGTAACAACCTGAGTAACCAAAGCCACATCTTCTACTGGCAGAAAACTGGTGCTCCTCAGCAGTTCGTTTGTCCTATGGTTTTATCCAACTGTTTCAAAATCCTCACGAGAACTGACAACGGATCGCATGTGCACGCCTCCTTCAGCTGTTGGCCAAAGACCAGTCACTGAAAGTTGGTATCAATTCAAAACAAGGGAGTCAGGTTGAAAGAGTCCAAATTTGTTATTGGCTGCCCAAGGCCACCTCTTGCATGTGCTCTGTGGAACATCCTTCCAAAGTTGGTCAAAACTGAGCTGCCACGTGACCAACTCCAGGTCCCATTACTCTGTGTCCCCAGACTCCACATTGCGCTACGCCCATGCTGACATGCCACTACACTGAAAGCTTCAAGGCCTTTACCAGAGAAGACGTTAACCAGCCTCTTTTGCAGGGCTGTTTTGTACACAGATTAGCTAGAAAGTTGTCTAAATTGCTACAGAGCAATAACGCATCTCAAAATGGCTTTGCTAATGTACTCAGTCATGTAATGCAGTGCTATGGGGAAGCTAATTTAGTCTCTGAAGTACCTATTACTATACATCACTACGGAAATGCCACCAAAAGAAATTCCTGCAAGTAGAGTCCTGCGTGTATACAAATATATGGATCCATATCTGAGCTGCATGTGCAAGAAATGGTCTGCAGATATCCACAGATGTGAATATAATGCAGATATCTGCGGATTTGCAGGGCTGTACCTGCAAGCAGTGGTCACAATGTTCACCCCCCATGTCAACAGGTTCCTGACTGAAGGTTTGGTGACCAACACAAATAGTTGAAAACATTGCCACTTGCATATTGAGCATCTTCCCCTCCTCTGATCCCAAGACCCTGTATTCAGGTGCGGTAAGTCCTATCTGCACTTTACAGGTGATGAAACTGAGGCACCAGGAAGCAACCAGACTCTGCAAAGAGCACAGCTAAGAACAGCAGTCTGCTCTCCCTGCTTCCATTCCAACTCTGGAGTCGCTGGGACTGTGTTGCCTCCTACAAGGCTAGTCTATGATGGAGCTATACACTCAGTCACAAGCTGCACCACGGCATGGCTAACCGGTCACCTAGAACAGCCAGAGCCTTGAGAAAGCTTTCCAGGGTTCGAGGCTACTTTTCCCTTAGGCTGGTTGACACAGACCTGTTCCATTTTCCTCTGGTGCAGAGCAAAACAGTCTCTTTTTCTCCACAAAGACAGCTCCCCATGGTTTGGACACATTCATCAGCACATTAAGATGTGGCTGCTTTGTTCATGGGGAGCAAGACTGTTTCCAAACGTCGTTCTGAAACCTGGCATAGTCTATCACAAAGTTAAATCTGTTCCACCACAGAGTACTCACTATTGACTAAGAACCAAACTCCACCACCCTTACACTTGTTAAGCCGCAGCTTCTCCGTCAAACTCTCCCATAGGTTACAATGGGACTGCTTTGCTTTGGAGTAAGGGTCCTTAGTAACTATTCCTCCAAAGCTGGGCCAAGATCTGGACTGGTGTAAACTGGTGCAATGCCACTGAATGAAATTTCACCCACAGGTATCAGCAAAAAATCTGGTCCTTTAATAAGGAGACATGCACACTTCCTGTCAACTTCTGATTTTGACAACTGACGTGCCTGACCCGCAAATCGAGCAATACAGATACTGGTACATTTTACTGGACCAAAAGCTATGCTGTCCTGCAAGATGATTGATAGAAGACTGCCAAACTTCTCCATTCATGGAGGCACACGCGTAGCTATTTTGCTACTGATAACTACCTACATCTCCCACCTCCTTTAGTAGGCACTATGCACATATAGCAATGGGTAAATAGGCTTTTGTTTTAACATGCAGCAGAATAAGATAACTGGTTTCAAGGCTGGAAGGGCAAGAGTAATGTGGCAAGAGGCCTCTCTCTCATCGTCAAATGGAGAAGAATTAAAATGGGCAGCAAAAGCAAAGAGGTTTCCTGTTTGGATTATGAGAGTCTCCTGAGACGAGAGCAATCATGACTGACCATGTTCCTGGACTGGTGTTCCTTTTACTGAGTATTTTCAGGATACACCGGTAGCCAAAGAAAATCACATATTTCCTGTTTGACGCTTTTTTTTTTTTCTTGGAAGTCCTTTTGCTTAATCTTGTAATTTACTCATCAGTACTGGCCAAGAAGGGCTGATCAAGGAACAGAGACACTGGAAACTATCTGGATTCTAGAAATAGAAGTAGTAAAGAATAAGCTAGATTTAGATTTGGGCTAAAGGAATTAGCAATACCCCTCTCCTCCCCTTTACAGCCTAACAAGAAAAAAGGTACAACAAAGGCTGTATACCCTCTGAAGATGGCATTCATAGGTTCTTATATGGCCTTTATCGTAGTGTCAAAGCGTTCCAGCATCCTGAATAAATTATAGGAGATGTGGTTTATTCTCTCATCCTGTCTTGAGGAGGGGAACTGCAAGTGCTGTGGAGTGTTTTGTTTTTCATAGGATTCTGTTTCAAGATGTCTATGTATCTCTAGGTTTATGTTATAGAAGGCAGCTAAAGTGTGTGGCAGAGGGTGGTGAGGTTCAAGATGGTCTTTCGTTCCTATGGAAATTCATTCCACCACCCCAGACCAGCTCTCAAGAACGAACCACCTCCTGCACTGACAAATCAATCTCCAAGGAGGGCAAGTTCCCGTGTATCAGAGCTGTTAATCATCATCTGCATCCTGCAGGCTTTAGGTGATCTTTTAGATATACTGGGTCCAAATCATTGAGCATACTGAAGATAAGGGCAGAAGAGAATAACACAGCCCAGGGCTTGAAGGGCTTTCATACTAATCTTCCCAATACCATTTCTCGTTGGAAGAGAGTCTAAACTTCAGTTCAGGATTTTGCAGAACCATGCACGCAAGTTTAACCAAAAAAGCCAAACTTATTGGTAGAGTTGTATGGTATTTTCATGCCCCTTAAAATAAATATTGAAATGATTATGTTTCGATACCAATGTTAGCATCATTTGGAACATTAAGAAAGTATCACACAACTTAAAAGGTATCTGATCATCTGGTATTGACAAGCTCAGCGTCCAATAGCACCTGTGTTGCCATACATCTGGCGGCCTAGTTTAAGCAACAATAAAAATTGGGACAATTCTTGATTCTCCCTCTCCTGCAAAGAACCCTCTTGCTCTCTCGCTCTCCTCAGACCTCAGATTTAACATACGTCTCAACCAACAGAGTAACCACAGGACTAAAGGAACTGTTCAATTACTTGTAGAAACGAAAACTGAACAATGTGGTTAACCAAGTTTTATGCAATAACACCACAAGTTTCCTGAATAGGGTGGGGGAAGACTTACTGAATTTCAACATAAGACTAAGTTATCCTTTACATTCACTGTAGTTTCCATTTCTATTACTACGTGCGGGACAGCTGATGCTGACTCCGCCCCTGAACTTACCAGTCAGGGCCTTCTTAGTGTATGGGTTAGCTGTTCAGACGGGCACTGCAGAGCCAGCCAGGCTATTTCCGTGATCTGTTTGGCCGACTAAGGAAACAGACTGCCAGCCTTTATGATGAGATCTGAAAGCCAGCTTTGTGGATAGTATTTTCCCCTCACCACCACACTTAAAGTGAGCAAAGGGAATGGATCTCTTTCCTCTACCAAGCATTTGCCAGCTAGGGATGTGTCTTTCCTCAGTCAAATACGTAGCAGAGGCAAAGTCTGGCATCTTTAAATAAAGGGCATTCTTCTGTTGTTTTCAGTGGTGGTCTGCCATGTTGGTCCTAGGCTATGGGGGAGATATCTACGGTTTGTCCTTCCCACGAACAGACCTTGGTCCAGTCAAGACATAACCCTGACCAACTCTCTCTTACTCTCTCTTCTGTGAGAGAAATGGGGCGGGTAACTACAGCAGACAGACATCTAGCCTGTAGCCAGATATCAAAATAACGATCTCCCCCCTTTATGTGTTACAAGCATCAATGGTTCACATACACTCAGGATAGGTCTATCCTGCAGAATTATGGCAATTTAAGTTGCATACAGCCACCGCTGTAATTAAAAAACAAAATCCCTTTGTCCACACTACACATCCTCCTGGTGAGGATGCATACCGTGTGGGCGGTATGCATCCTCACCAGGAGTGCTCACACCCACTGTATGGTCCATGTGGATGGCATCGGAAAGCTAGTAACAGTCAACATAAGCACAGAGATTGCCCTTCGGCTAATGCATTCACTGCACCCTTCCATGGAGGAGTTAAGTCAGCAGAAAGAGCCACTCACTTCAGCAGGAGCAAAATTTTAAACCGACACTTGTGTGGTTAGGTCAACGTAAGCTGTTCTCTTGTCAGCTTGTCTCTGTAGTGAAGAAAACAGATCTAGGCTACCTTTACCATAATGTGCAACACTTGCATGCCGAGAACCAGTTTCTGAAGACATTCCAGGCTACTCTAGCTGCCTAACACACCGTTCTACAGATGCAAATAAAAGTACGTGGCTGTACATCTTGCTCTGGTTAATAAGAATTATGCAGTGAAAGGAGATTTGATTCCAGAAAAAGGAGTCCGGAAAAATCAAAACACACAAGACAGTATCAGGGTGGACTTCTTAATACTTTCTTGCTGCAAATGCCGTTACAAATTTAAAAGGAAATGGGATCGGAACAAGCCACTGTGGGGCACATTTGTCTCTGCTCCTTTAAGACTTCCAGACATTGGTTCTTCAGTTATCTTAGTAGAATACCAAGGAAAACCATGGGGGGCGGGGATGGGAGGGGGGCAGAATTTCTATTTAAAGACAAGTCTGGTAGTGTATCTCACACTGTCACCTTCTTACTACTGGGGGAATCTGAATGGAAACAGGATTGTTATTGCTCACGTTTTCAGATGCCCTGGTTGCTTATTCCCACTGTTTTGTTTTGTTTTTTAAACCAAAAAAAACTGTCAGTACTCATATCTTGATAATAAATTTGAAAAATGCCTCTCCTACTGGCACACTCCTTTCCCCTGCTGACCCCACCTCCCAGGTGGGCAGTGGGGCTGGCAAAGAAGGTGCTGGTACTCTGTACCCCATCACAAAAAGGCACTGATTACTCCTCTTTGCCAATGCACCCAGGAGGCCAGCCCTGCCACACCTCCCTCCCGCTGAAATCAATGAGAGGTGTAGGTGCATCTGGCCTGCCATGTCTGACTTGTGTTCACCACACCCTAGTTACACTCCGTGGAGTACTCGAATGCCAAGATGTAATAAGAAGCTAATAAAAAAACCAAACATGTAAGATTATATCATCACTAGTGAAGGTTTATGACTATGCGAGAGAGATGCAACAGAAGCAGATGAATTCCTAAAGAGCACAGATCTTTAAATGCAAGGCAGTGCTCAATGTACCAAAAAGGGAAAGAGAGCAAATGAAAATCAAGAGTTCTCTCAACAGAATGCTTGTGTAACTTTCACAAGCATCCAACAGCTCTTTAAGGTGTGATGACAGACAAAAAGGCAACGAGTTTAAAAGTAACATTTCATACACCTGATTTTTCTCACACCTTCCTGTGGTGCAATTCGCCACCGTGGGGTGGACCCCAAAGTCCAATGGAGGGCACCAGTGCTGGTTTTAGACTCGCTGGGGCCTGCGGCCAATGCAGAACCCTGAATCCTGCATCTTAGGTCTGAAGCTGAAAGCAGGGGGCGTCGTGTAGTAATTTTTGTCGTCAGAAGTGGGTTGGGAAGCAATCCAAGTTTGAGAACTGTTGTGTTACGCTAAAACTAAAAAGCAACATCACTAACTTAGCATGAACAATAAAAAACACTGAGCTGTCAAGCCTAAAATGAGCGTGTCGGCCTTAAGTGCGAGTTTTCTTCCTTATTCTACTTTGAGTTCCTTTCAGTATTACTTCTGTAGTTTAATTTCTTTGCTTTTTAGAGAACATGCATTTAAAATAAAAAGGATCCAGGAAAGGTTTACTGGTTAAGAGCTCCTCTAAAATCAGACCGTTCACAGTGCCAGGACATCTGCCACACCGGCAGCATCGCATTCCAAAAATCCCTACGACATTTCTCTGTAGACATGAGTCAGCAGACTAGCAGATGTCTCATTCACATCATGTTTGAGTTTCAGTTTTAGCAATGAAATTAATTTAGGACCGAACTGCAACTCGGTCACACACACAGAACACTCACTGACTTCCAGGGCAGCCTAGCACATGTTCGGGGGAAGAGAATTGTGACCTTAATTTTAATGGGGTCTTTGTAATAGACTGCCAGTTTAAAGACAGATTGGGGTGCCCCTTACTCATGTCATATAGTGCCTTACATCACTGAACTCCAGGAGACTAACTTCCGGCGTGAAATACCGCTTCAAGTGATTAAGGGTTTCCAGTCGGGCTGTTGATATTACAATGCCTCATGCTGCTCTACAGTGGAGATTACAGAGTTGTGAAATGCAGAACTCAGAAGTATTGCACTCTAACTATCCTGGAAAATAAACAAAGGTACCCATGGCACAGTCAGTGACAGCAGAGTCCCTATGGGTCAGTTCAAGTACAATATTAGAGGACAATACTGTTCACATCGCCATAGTCTGCAGAACAACGCATGTAAACACACACTTACAAGTATTAATATAACCAGGGTTACGAGGTGGCGCTGCTACACGCTGCCTTCCAAATCTTCTTCAGCATGGGAACTAATGAGTTCTTTACTGCAGGGGTCTGCATCAGTCATCCTTAGAGTAGAAGCTGAACAAGCAGCAGGAAAGTATGATTTCTGCTTCAGTCTCTGAATGGACTCTATTCTTGAGGCAGAGTGGATCCAGGTGTACTGGGCATTGGTAATGCAGTGAGATTCCTGAAGGAGAGGACCGATTGTCCAGCATGCTGTTTTGACTACCCCTGTTCCAGGACTGATGTGCGCATGCGTAAATAAATTAGGCTGAAGCTCTGATTTTTAACTCCTTTGGTCAGCTCAGCTTTGAGGCCCTGCCACCTGCTATTGCTCAGAGGGAAGAAGTTGCCATGAGAAAGGGATGCTGGTGCAAGAAGAAGCATCAACGGTATGGTAGAAATTGTGGGCAGGATTTTCAAGAGTACCCAGGTGGATTTAGAAACTTTGGTCATATTGACTTTGTGCTCCTAAATCACGGGAGCATTTTTGGAAATCACAATGTGTCCCCAGCCATGATAGATGTTTCGTTTAAATCCCTATGGGGGACTGCTATTTTAAACAGACTTCTGGCATGAACTCAAACCATCACTGTTTAAAAGCCATGGATCTAACTCACGAGAGGCTCTTCGCCGAACAAGACTCTTGCATCATTATTGCTAAAAAAGACTCCTTAAACGGCAGGATGCAGCATAAGTTCCGACTTTAAAAATACACCTTAGGACAACAGACCATAACCACTGAATTGGCCAAGAATAACAACCAGCTAAAACACAAGGTCAGTGAACTTAACACAGACAGGATCTTACATTTCTCAGGAATAGAAGCAGCTCTATTATTTGAGACTGGTGACCAGATGTTATTTCTATGCTTTTCTAGGGGATCGGCTGTTCCTGTGCTTCCTTCCTGTCTAGTGACAGCCCAACGTTTACTTAGAAAGGCAATATCCATCGCCTGTTCCGGCATCCTGCATACAATCGGCACTGGGAATCTAACGATGAAATGAGTAATGTTCAGAAAGACTCTGGACTCATGTATGTCAGTACGGATTGATTTGTTATTGTGCTGGCTCCATTCAATTCAGCCTCTCTTCCTGCAAAGCTGACAGCACCATGTTAATGCTGCTATTCTGTATCAATGGATGGCTGATAATATTCAGCGCTTTAATTGGGCTATGACTGACTTTATGGCAGATAGTCCAAACAGCAACAGGCTTTTGCATCTGCAGTGGGAGATCAGTTTTACCAGAAAATCTATTACATTTACTATTATTATAAAGATACAATGCAAGGTGTTTGTCTTGATTTAGCTCTGTCAGATTATTTTTCTAACATATATTCTTCATACCATCTCAAGGAAAGCCACCTCGAATAAACCCCCATTGCCTCTTTCCAAGATAGGAATCCATGCTTTGAATACTTACAGGACACTGCATTGAAGTATGTTTTTAATGGACAAGCAAACAGCAAAACATCCCTCCTACCCACCATCCTCCATGACTTCAGATTGTGGAAAATTCTGCTGCTAGGATTCTTAAAAGCACTCTATTACTCCTATATTCTATTCATCACATTGGCTTTTCCATTCCATTTCTTACTAGAATCTGAATTGCTGCATTCGTAGCTAAAGTTCTCAGAGGGCTCCAATGTATTTCACTGACTAATCACAAACTCAAGGTCCATCAGAGTACAGGTTGTTCACTAGCTCCTGGGCTACAAAATCCAGAGTTTTAGAGTGCACCGTTCTTTTGGCTGGTCCATCTATTTCAGAGGAGGAAAAGTAGGCATTTGCAATATTTTAAATATGAAGGGCTTTGCTCAAGTTAAAAAACCAACAAGAACATTCACATGTACAAGGGGAAAATTAACAGCAACATTATTCTTTCAGTTGTGCAAACTCAGTGAAACCCAGGTTGTCCAGTTGTGAGCTCGCCAACCTTGGACTACCCAGAAAACGTTTGGAGGAAGACAGTGACCACAGATTTGGTTACCTGCCAGCCACCGTAAAGCTCGTCTCAGATGGGCCATACACACATTGTACTGTTTTAACACAAAATGTAGATAAATATTTGTTAAAAGTTTCATCCAGG
>ML685770.1:25463048-25543025 GCA_007922175.1 Pelusios castaneus
CAGGAGCAGCCCCACGGCCGTGGTCAATAAAGGGCTCTTTTCTCTCCTTCAGTCTCGTTGGTCAGTTTGTAGGGAACGACACTATATATTTTGTAGCCAGGTATCACCAAGTCCCTCAGTTATCATTGGGACACCAAGCTCCAGTGATACCCATTATATCAATATCCTCATTTAATATCAGGCACTCAAGCTGATCCGTCTTAGCGTAGTGCTTAAAAGGAAAAGACTAGCGGGATCTTTTAAGGGGCAAGGCAGTACGCCACATTTATTAAAGAAAACACTGGTGATGTCTGAATACCTAACACCTCTGCACTCACACACCCACGCCCACACACAAGAAAATGTTCTGCAGTTTGTCAGGCATAGTTACCAGTCCTGATCGTTGCTAGAGTTTGCAGTTCATGGCGCCTATCTGGCCAGGGAAGACGAGCACAAGGGGGAGAGAGAAAGGGGGCGGGAGCAGGGTCTCTGTCGGGCACACACCGACACTCCTTGATGCTGTGCAGGACGTAATCCAAAGCTTTGAGATCACACCCGGTCTTTTATAGGGTTTTAACCTTAATGTCAGTCTCTGAGTTCTGCTCTGTCATGTTGCTCCAGGGGCTGTGTGTGACCGTTGGTCGCCAGAGAACAGCAGACATGACTTTCAGCTTCTCTTGATTGCTTTTCATTCTTTTTGGGGTCCATCCTCTTTTTGCTTCTCCGGGATGTGTCTGCATTCTTCAACCAGTTAGAGGGTATCTCATCAGGACTGGCTGGCGCTTGGGACTGATCCCATTGCTCTCACACACCTCTCGTTCACACAGCTAACTGAAATGACATGGTGTTTACCTACAAGGCTGAATCACATAAAATGGAGTATACTAATCCAAAAAGATGAAGTTTTACAGATCAAAATGGGGTTTGACATTTACAATATGGAATATGGTTAAGGAGTTACTTTGCTTCAAACAGTACAGAGACTGGATACAAAGAATTACTCGAATATAAACTTATAAAGCAAGGCAAGCTGGGAGTGACTAGGAAAAGACATGGTTCCCCAGCCCAGAAAAACAAAAGGCAAGCAGTTTGAGTCCAGCACTCCCCAATACCTCACTCAGAGTTACAAATAAAACCAAGTTACAAATGGTAACCAATCATCAAAGTTATAAACAAAGCAGTTACAAATAGCGATCACAAATAAAGCCATGACTGAACACCATGAAAGAATCAATTATCAAACTTGTATATAAAGCTATGAATGAATACTATGAATGAATCAATTATCCAACTTGTATATAAAGCTATGAATGAATACCATAAATGGACTGGCAAAGTTATAAATGATTTTACCCGCATATCCCTACATTATTATACACCTTTCTTGTATTTGTACACAAGCACCTCTAAAACTGGTCAGTATTTAGTTTTCCACCTTCATGTGATGTAAGTGAATGGGACTCTTCCGTCTGTTTCTTTCAGTCCCTACCTGTACTTTATCAGCAACTCAACTCTTCTCTCCTCTGTACTAGGACAGAGTATTCCCCTTAATAAATCCTCTGCTAAAGGATGCGTCTGTCCTAACAATGATCCTCTGCACCTGTTACTTTTTCCCCAGCCCGTCATTTAACTTCTCTACAAACTCCCTAAATTGTACATGACAACAGTCTGATTCCATTGGGTTTCGGTGGAGCCTACCCCTCCTCCTCATCACTTGAAACCCCTCTTCCAAACCCCTACTCTGATCCACCCCTTGAGACCGTGCAGTTTTACCCATCAAACTGGCCCAGAGCGTGGAACCAGAAGCATGTCAGAGAATGCTACCATGGAGGTCTCTGACTTTAATCTCTTACCTATCACCCTAAATTTGGCCTCCAGGACCTCTCTCCTATCTTTCTCTGCGTTACTGGTCTCTACATGTGCCACAACCATGGGCACTCCACTCAAGTTCTAGGTATCTTGAGCGGTTGGCAACCTCTGCACCAAGCAGGCAATTCAACATGTGGCTCTCCTGGTCATCACAAACTCAATCCCCAATTCCTTTCTCTTCTTAGTAATAGCGGTCCCCTATCCCTCCATCCTCCATTTAAGAGGATACCATGACACTATCTAGAAAAGGGTCCCAAAGAGGGGATCCTTCCACTCTGCTCCAGTTTGATGTTCTCCTTGTACAGGGCTTTCCTCCTCAACAGCAGCAAGTCCTACAGAGTTTTTGACTCTAGTTAATAAAGCAAATACAGAGACAGAGCATTTCTCATCAATATTCCACATGTCATGAAGGTGTCAACAGTATACAAGGTCTTCAGGATTTCTGCAGACATGGAGTCTAACTAATGTAAGGAGTTACACCCACTCCAGACACGAAAAGCAGGCAGAAGCCTCCACAAATCAAACCCACAAAGACTCATACAGTTTATATGAACACACACACACCCCCTGCCAGTGAATCTAGACAGACAAAATGACAAGCAAGAGTTGCACAGAAAAATGGAACAAACTGCTGCATATTTTAAAATGTCTTGGGGACACTGCACTATTGAGTAAAGATGTATGTAAAAACCACCAATGAATTCTAGCCTGGTGTCTATGAAAAACAGACCATAACCACAAGAGGTTAAATGTTCTTCAGATCCAGCCCCTATTAATAAGCACTGCCTGCAAATCAGGCTTTCCTACGTGGTTAAAAGCTCTTAAGACAAAGAGGGATCACTCCAAACACACAAATGTGTGAGGAAAAAAAATGAAGGGCAGAAATCAAATGAAAAAGGGGCAAATAATGAAGCGAAGCAGGAAGATGGGCAAACCGTGGGGGCAGTGGGGGCACAACTGAAGAGAAAAAAGCTGGGGTTTCTACCAAAATTACTTCTGCTGACTGCCCAGGTGTCTTTATCCCCAGGGCCTGCAACCACCACAGTTCTGGGGGTACCAGAGACGTTAATCAAAGAGCCCTCATTAGTGTCCAGGAGTCATGCGTGTTCACTGTAGGGTGAGAAATGCTGACGCCAAGTGCTGGATAAAGAGGATACGTTCTATGAAACAAGTTTGAGACAGGAGTTTTCAAAAGCAACATAAGAGTTAGACATTAACCTCCTGCTGAAATTCAATAGGAGCATGCTGCCTAAATCCTGCCCTCTTCTCCGCTACAGCAGCTAAAAAGTTTATCACAGGAAGACCTCAAATGCCATCATCATGTGCTTTTGTCAGTTCAAGAGTGGATTCCAACAATGTGAACTGCATGGGGGCTGCACCTTAAAAGCATTTGAAGGCTGAAGATGGTGCAAAATGCAGGTCACCTATAATGCAGTCTCTCTCCCCCCAGGAGCAAAATACCAGTGCTCCAAGATTTGAACTGAAAACTTAGTGGCTGAGTTGATTTAGTACTCAACTAAATTATTTCCTGGGTTGGGAATGTGGACTATTGCTGAACCGGGTGTGTGTTTAAACTAGGACTATGTTTAATTGATGTACAAACAATAAAAGGTCATAGTTCCTGCCCACGAGAGTTCACCAGTTGGGACACAGCCAGTGGGCAAAAGAGACAGTGTAGGAAGCTTCAGGCAGATAAGGAAAATACTAAGGCAAACAAAGAGTCAAACAGAATAAATATTAGTCATAGTAACATCAGTTGTCCACCTGTTCCTTATCTGAAATGATGACAAACCTTCTCACGGGAAACAGCAGCTCCTGCCAGCACGCCCACTACGTTACGTTAAAGAATTTTTCGGCTGCTCAAAGAAAGTTTGTTTGAAAGAAAACCAGCAGCTTGAAATCCACTCAAAGCCAACATCAGGTATTTTCTAGTGTCTCTTTGCCTCTCCACTCCCCAGCCAATTTATGATTTTATAAATTGGCCTTTCCTAAGTTGGAGAGTTTATCTCCATGACAGACAAAACGGGCCAAGCAGATAGAGGTGAGTAAGTGAACCTGATTGGAGAGAGTGCACAATCTCTGAACACAGAGAAAGATTCTTCTAATCCCACTCAATGTGAGTAGCTTTAGGTGTTGCTTTGAAAACACTAGTGAATAAAACCGTATCAGTCAGCCGCCTCATTGTTAAAGCGGATAGTGCCCTTTCGTAGCAATTCTGATGGACTAACCCAGGCTCTCAGCTTTCAGTTTCACTGTTTGCTATAGCGAGGCTGTAACCTGCTGTACCATGAATTGATTTGGTGGCCTGACATGTTTTCCAGTTCACAGGAAACAAGATGCTTCCCATCCTCACACGCCACACTGGCTCACAAACCATCCAGGCCTCTAACAATGAGCAGAGCTTTCGGTTGTATAACTGGCTACACTGTAAAGAACCCCAAATTTCTGGTGTGAAGCACACAATCTCTGAAAAGAAGGCCACTTACAAAAAGTACATTGAGCACCCAAAATTGCTGCACTCTAAAATTTCACCAACAAATTTGGCCCAATAAGAGATATTACCTCACCCACATTAGAGATTTTAGAGAGACAGTTACTTTAGAAAACCCATGTCTATTCAGATTGTATGGTCCTTGGAGCAGGGACCATTTTTTGTTCTGTGTTTGTACAGCACCTAGCACAATGGGGCCCGACTCCACAACCGGATATCTCTGCTGAACAACACCACAACTCAGAAAATAATCATTAAAGCTCAAGAGAACAAGTTTGGCAGTGTGGCATCAAGTCACCTACATGGCAAAGTAATTAAGAAAATAACTAGCTTTCTTTATCCCTTTTTGAAAAGGGCCAGTCATATTCAAAACTGAACACCTTCTCTCGTCTTTTCCTGCAACAGTCCAGAGCTCCCAAGCTGCTCTCAGCTGGACTCGGCGTATAGATGGGGGCCTCTGCCCTGCCTACTCCGTACACCCATCTGTTATCACTCAGGAGTGAGTTTCCCACCTGCCTTGGGGTGGAGTTACAGGAATGTGCTATATGTAGGAAAGGTGATGCAACAGATGAGGAGCGACCACATATTAGCTATAAATACAGATCTGTAATAATGGTATGAATATTGCAAGTGATCTGCTCAGGCAGGTTAAGTTGCTGTGTAACAGGGCCGGGTCTCAGACTTTTTTTCTCTGCCGGTGTATCGATACTTCATAGGAGCTGAAGGAAGAGCCAACAGGAAAGCAACACGAGAGTCTAAAGATACAGCCTCAAGCACACTGGGGCAAGCTGTTCGCTTCCAGGAGGCAGCATTTCATCTCCAAAAAGCTTTGCTATAGCTGTGAACTTGAAGATCAAACAAACCCAAAGAGATAAACAGCTGTTCTCAGGAAAAGAAGATCGGCTCACTTGTCAGAAGCTGTCTAAAGAGACAGGCTGATGAGCGAGTCTCCTCCCCCCCCCCCCCCCCCCGGCCCCCAAAAGAGAGTCTGCTACGACCGACGGGCCTTCCCAGATCCAGGGGAAGGGGAAGTTATGGGACACCAGCATGCACAGGCTAGTTTACTGTTTCCGACACACATTTTTTCCATAATGCTTTTGTTCTACTACCTGTTTTGCTTGAACGAGGTCATTTAGTCATTGGTAAGCAGTATTCCACCAGGAAACGGGAATACGATTGCAGAGTCTGAGCCCAAGTCAGTCCAGTGAAGCAAACCTGCTTAGTTCCAGGAAACTGCCACCCAGAACCCACTGGCATCTGGGAGCACATCTCACCCCCTGCTCATCCTTTGGGGCAGAGATCTCCAAAGTGTGGGGTGTCAAGCAATGTTTGGGGAGGCACAGCAGGGCTCAAGCCAGCCCTCACAGTGAACGGGGAGTGAGAGTCACCGAGCCCCACCCTGCCCCGAGCTCTGCTCCAGCCCTGACCCGCCCGCCACGGCCTTAGGCCCCGGCTCAGCTCAGACACCACTTCCAGCCTGGGACGTATTTACGGCCCTCGGGCCTGGCAGGGGGGCCAACCGAGGCAAAAGAAGGCACAGGATAAAGAGTCTGGGGACTACTGCTTTTGAATCAGGAGTCAGGAAGCACAGTCTCCGGTTGCACCCATGCCTATCTGCCGTCAGAGGAAAGCCTGTGCTTACTGAAGGACAAGGCTCGGCATGGGCTCAGCTCCTGATCAGCAAAGCTAGTGACTGGTCCTCTAGCCCAGAACAGCTACAGCAGAGACAGCAGGCACTGAGCGGAGAATGAAACGAATACAGATATTGTGGCAGCTGGGAAAGAGAATCCCAGACTTAAGATGAAGGAATTCACATCTATTCCTTCCAAATGTTTAGCAGATCAGACAGAGCTGGTACCACCTGTCAGCCTGGTAACTTAAATACAGATCCCAAACCTGTTAACTATAATCTAGTCCAGCTAAAAGATTATGCTGAGACATTGCAAAGCGTTAAAACCCAAACTTTCCTATGACATCATCAGCCAGAAGTACACCGCAGAACAACAGGTATGGGAGAATGGTGTTAATTTTGGTATTAGCTTTATTCCCAAGGGGCAGAAGTGGTACCAAATGTAAATTTTGTTGTTCCTAGCTCATCTATTTGCTAGTGTCTTAAGGAGTGGAGGTAAAGTTTCAGTATGGTGTGTTTACACTGAAATCCAGTTTGCAGTGGAAAAAACATCCATGCAGCACACAGGAAAAAACCTGCATTTTTTTTTTAAATACTCAAGAAATACAAATTAATTTAGCTTCTACACCCTGTAGCTTGCATGTAAAACAAACTTTGTGACGGCTCTGGCTTGTCCAATCTGCAGCCCGTGGGCCAGACTCCAGCCTGCAGTGTGCACCTGAGAAATGGGGCCTGGCCAGGGCCTTTTCCATTTTCCTATTCTTTGTACACCCAGGCACATGGCTTAGGGCAGGAAGGGCCTGGCCAAGGAGCAGACCCAGGGGATGGATTCAGCTGCTTGGAGTAAAGTGAGGGGCTGAGCTGGGGGGTAAGGAAAGGTGGGAGAGTCGATGGAGCGCAGGGGAGCCAGTGTGGCGCAGCGCAGGGACCGTGGCCAGGGGCCACCGCTGGGAATCCTTCCATCCAGCCACATTGCTCCCCTGCCACTCCACCCCATGCTTTCCCATTCCCCTTGCCACTCTTTCCCTCCCCTACAAGACGTTTTCACGAAGTGTGGTTTAATTAACAAGTGAAAACTTCTTGTGTACAGTTGTGAAAGTGACACTTAACTAAAGGTTGTTGTAGAGAGCATGGATATTATTCGGGAACTGTGTTGACACATGAAATGTAAGAGTCCGCTTTTACAGAACCGAACGGTTTATAAACCGGTGTTTATTTTTTACTGTTTAAATTTTATTTCTAAGATCAATTTCTATGCCTTATCTATCCAAAATTTGCTCACTGCCCTCCCTCCCTCCCACCCCCCAAGTGAGGAAAGAACTGCAATGTGGCCCCTCATCTGAAAGGTTGGGCAGCCCTGTTATGGCTCTTGTGTGAACATACACTACATGAATACCTTATCGTTCAAGAAAACGAGAATTACACCTTCAACTCCTATGCACTTGCTAATAGATCTCGCCCTTGTAACCTAGGCACAGACTCTGTGTTCCTAGACCATGTGTGATGGGACAGAAACTGCAATAACTTCAGCAGCAAGTTTTAAAGAAGGAGAAACTATAGCTTAAGTATTTTTGAAAGAAGAGAACCAAACAAACAAAAGCAAAGATCAAGTTAAAAAAGCAGGGGGGGGGGGGAGATGAAAAAATGGTGATGTGAAGTTAGACCTATGCCAGAACTCATCTAAATTATAGGATTTGCACATATGTAAGAAGTCTGAACCTCTCCCTGGTAACCCAGACAATGTCAGCTGTCAAACCAAGGAAAATAAACACTAACAATTCCATCAACACAACTTTTGGAGGTGGAGGTGGGGGGAGGGAAAGCCATTCTTGCTATTAGTGCATAAATTAGCTCTTTCACTTGCATATGGAAGATCTCAATAGGTCACTTAGATTCTTATTTGTTTTCTCCATAAACCAAGCCACCAGTGAGGTCAGCTGAAAGATGGTCATTTCCAGAAGATGGGTCTTACCAAACCACATGGGAATGAAGGACATGGGGGAGGAGAGGGGATTTCCTGTCTAGTGGATTTTTAATGCTTCTTCAAGACTTCGTTGCCATACAGTAACGCCTGTTATTATTCAAATAATTACATAACTCTGTTGTTTAGAAGATAATGAGTTAGTAAAAGACTGGGGTCTGTTCCCAGCTTCACTACCATCTTCCTGTGTGACCGGGGGGCACCCTGTATTTGCTCCTGGGCTCCACTTCCCCATCCATAAACTAGAAATAACACAAACTGTGTGGGTGGTGTTATGTTTTGTAGCCTGTGGATAAAAAGCTCTACGTATTGTTATTGCAAGTAGTAAAGGCCTTTGAATGGGTGAAGAATTCCTTGTATTAGTATGTAAAGATATTCGGGCCCAAATAAATCCCTTCACACGGGGGCCAGTTTTACTCCACTGATTCGCTGGAGCTGCTCCTGGACAGAGCAAGTGCCAATTGGCCCAGGTGGGGGTGTGGGAGGAGGGAGAAGAACAGCCAGATGTTTTGCCATGACATGTAACAGTTTTATCAATACCCACTTCTCATAGAACTGTCTGTGCAAATTAACAATGGCATATGGACAACACAGTCTTAAGGACAAAAGGCCACATTTTCTATAAGACCTCACCATCCTGAAGTTCCTGTTTAGACACTGAAAAGAGAGAGCCCAGGCGTTCAAAAGTTCTTAGAAGCTGCAGCCCTAACTGAGGGCAATGGGACAGTCGGACTCAGGGGCCTGGAAGAGGAGGTGCTGGGCCCTAAGCAGAGCTATGCAAAACACGTTTTCCGGTTTGTTAGCTATTTCAGGAAGTCCAAAAAAAAGTTGTTTCTGTTGAACGAGATGTTTCAACATGATGGGATCATTTAAAACTTGACCTTTTATAAATTTCGAGTTTTTAAAAATAAAACTAAACATTTTTAAAAGTAGTTTAGAAACTAAGGTGTTTTAAAAAAAAAAAAAAAAAAAAAAGCTATTTTGTTTGAAAAATGGAAAGAAGCTGAAATTAGCTAAACACTTCAGTGTTAAGGAATCTGCATTTTTTTGCCCCAAAATAATAAAAAAAGGATACAACACAGAATTTCACCAGAGTTTACGCCTGTGCACTCCTGGGAAAAGTAGGGGGGGGAAAAAAAAATCTATCCCTCTGTTTTTTCCACATCATTCACTTATTTACACAGAAACACTGCAACATTTTTCCCCAGAATCCAGTATGTATTGGAAATAATAAATCCATGGGAGAGGCAATGTACTTGTCATACAGCTGTGATTTGTTTGATTCTGTAGTCAGCCAAACCCAATCACTATTTCAGATGGAGTGAGAGTATTTGGGGATTTTTAAGTTTTATTTTAATATTACAGCGACCACATTCATCTGGCAGCATACACAAAAGACATGTAAAGAAATCAAGATAAACCCAGGTTTATGAAAGGTTGATGAATAGGATGCTAATACTGTGCACAACAGGGGAAAAATACAAATGCGTAGCCCCAGGTAAGTGAGTATAGTTTTTCAACATCAGAGTAAATGTTCCAATAGAGGAATTAACATCGTATTGTTCACAAAAGAGGTAGCTTTAGAACATTGAATCATTGTTCTACCGAAGGCGGTGTTTACATGCGTGTTATTTTAAGACGGCTTACAACAAAGTTTACAAATACAGATGTGCATTGTTACTATGCACAAACACAAAATAGCGAGCTTTAAAAGTTCCAAACGTCTAAACCAGCAAAGATCTTGGGGCTCCTTTTTGCACCTTGGGTAATCATCTATACCGGTGCAGGATACCACTGTCACTTGGAAGCACTCGATGCTCACTCTGCAAAAACGTCAATGGCTCCATGAACTGTGAGCGATAGAGCATTGAGCCCCGTGGGTCCAGCCAAATGGTCATTTGATAACCTAACATGTTCACAGACAAGAGTCAGTTTGACAACACCCCAGCTATACATATAGGTCTGAGGCAATAAAGAGTTGTGATTATTCATTCCTTCTTTTTTAAAAGGGTCTAGACCCAGGGTGTCCAACTCATTTTCTATGGCGGGTCAGATTTGATTTAAATGAACTTCAAGGGGGCCGTACAGCCCATAAATTGAAATACTAGAGCACTATCACGGAGTGCTGTGTATGCAAGACTGTGCTCCACGTTACTGCTCTCTCTTTCTTTCTCTGTTAGAGCACTGAGTATGCGAGACTGCGCTCCGAGACCACATTCTCTTCCTGTGATGTCACGAGACCCGACACTCACCCACGATGCCACAAATGCGAGACCAATTTCTCTCTCTCTCTCTCTCTCTCTCTCTCTCTCTCTGTTAGGGGGAGTGTACAGTCCTGCAGAGTGCAGTTGCGAGCCAGGTGGAAGAGGTTTGTGGGCCACATGTTTGACATCCCTGATCTAGACTGTCAACTAGTAATCAATCCTGCTCCACTCAAGTTGAGTTTTTAGATGACCTTTATATTAACTTCACTTTGTCTGTCTGTCTGTATTCCCTGTGCGTTCCCACCTTTCTCCAGCAGATGGCAGAATGTTTATAGGTTTTAATGGCAACCTGCGCCCACCACAAACCCTGCCAGGCATTTTAGTGCCTTGGTTTTAAGGTCATCTGGTTTCAAAAACTTGGGCTTTTTATATTTTTTTTTACCCCCATCAGTGTCACTAGGCTTGAAAGATCCAAGCACCTCTTGGAGATTGCTCAGGAGAACTACAATTTTATCTCCAATAGCTTGGTAAAGCACTTTGTACCTGAAAAACCAGCATGCTCAGCTGTTCCTTATTACAGGCCTCTACAGTGCTGTGATTTGCCTTCTTGTTTACCTGCTTCCGATCAATTTTATGCCAACACTTGGCTACTGTCTTAGCAAATCAACGCACTCCATCATCTGGCCGTTATCTCGTGCATTCAATCTTCTTGCACACATGTGCAGTTCTCTCTTCATGACAACAATTTAACGTGACTATTTAGAAACCTCACAGGCTGTCAACATGACAAGTGCCTGTAAACAGTGCCTTCAACCACCGACCTCCATTAGTCTGTTTCACCTCTATTAGACACTTTTAAAGGCAGATCTTCCCTTCAACCCCCCAAAGAGGAACATTTCTCTTCAAATATGTTTGTGCTAGATTCACTAACGTAAGATGCTTATATGCGCTATTCTTTTTAAAAGGCACTAAATGAAAGCCTGCTTTGCCTCTCATTTAATTAATTGGTGCGACATCAGCCTTATACTGACTTCACTGATGTTATTTCTGGGTTACACTGGGGTAAGCAATAAGGGGGGGGGGGGAAATCAGGCCACAAAATCTCTAGAGGAGCAGTTACTGAGCTTGGTCGTTCAGAGGTTTCTCTGGGTCCAGGTACACCCGAAGCCCTAGGACTGCTGCACTCAAGTTTCATATTCACTCCTCAGCTGCTATCCAGAGTGATTTTTAAGGAACAAATATGCTTATGTGGGTTCTCTTCTTGAACAACTGATTGTAATATGGATAAAAGCAGAGAAGAATAGGAGCTAAGATACACAGATACCTACTGAAATCAAAGGGTATTTTGCTATTGACTTCAAGATAGTTAGGATTTCACCCACTGCCTCTCTCTTAGTACAGAAGAGCTAATGAGTACTTTTATTTTTTGAAACCCAAAAGGACATCTTTCTAGTTCTTAGAAAGCTGGCATTTCCTAGATTGCCAGCTGGATGTGCTTCTGCAGCCTAAATATTAAAGCTCGTTACTCAGCACCCACATAAACACTAAAATAGATATCAAGCTCTGTTTGCATTTAATGGAAAGTTTGTCTTACAAGAAAGGCAAATTGCTTTGTCCGAGACCAAATATGCAAGAATACATAGGAACTTCATGCTTACACAGCAAAAGAATATTCTCCTTCATTTCCAACTGCCATTTTGACATAGTAAAGAGAAAAATAAAATCCAGGTCCTGTTGAAGTCAAAAAGCCCAGCTCCCACTGTTTTTGTTAGAGGAAGGATTACTCCCCTTTACATTTAAAAGGTAATTCTGGCTACTAACCCGCCTCCCCCCCTATTTCCTAGAACCACTACACTTTGATAGTAGCCAAGTACTGAAGGGAGCAGAGGGGATTAGAAGACGATACCCCAAATCAGAAAGGTACAGGCTATGTCTACACTAGAGTTCTCCCAGTCAAAGTCGGGCCGGCAGACAGCCTCCGATACAATTATAGGAGTGGCGAGTGTACATACACAACCATATTTTTGTCCCTGGAGTGTGTCCTCATTAGGACCACTTACACCAACCAAAGAGGCAGTGTAGGGAAGCTCTCAGCTCTCTGCAGGGAAACCCCAGGCTCCCTGCTGCCCCCCACCCTTGCTGGGGAATCAGGCATTGTGCCTGGGGCCCTCAACAGCAACGCTGCAACCTCCTGGGGCTTCCAGGTCCCCATCCAGCAGCAGAAGGGCTCGTCCCTCAATGGGGCAGCCCCCACCCCCACCATCGAGGACTGCAGCCGGGAACCAGGAGCCCCAGCAGCTTCAGGTGCGCTGAAGCCGCTAGAGCTCCTCCGTCCCTGGAGGCAGAGGGGTAGGCAGCTCCCACCCAGGACCTTAGGGAGCCCCAAGGAACTGAAGCCCTGCTGCTGGGGATGCCCCCTTGTCAATTCCACTGCTCTTTGACAAGTACGACAGCTCCCCGCCGTATAAGGAGGCAGACACTCTGCTGCCTTCACTTTGCAAACAAAAAGCCCTATAGTGCCCGTCTTGGTGGTATTACGGTGGTATAGCCGTTGACGTGGTATAGCTTGACTTTATATACTTGATTTTGAGAGGAGTTGTTTCTGTAACCATGACTGCTCAATATATACAAACGTTGCTGTGTCCGTGAGCTAGTCTCCAGTCATTTTGGCAACTGAAAGCATCCTGCATACTTGTCCACAAGACTGCAATCAGACCAGGGATCCAGTCAGAGAACTGACACGTTAAAGTAGTCTTTTTCAGCTTCACCCTAAGTCCATTCCAGAAACGCTCCAGGTGAAGGGTCACACCGGCACACACTGTATTAAACCCGAATGTGCCTAAGTGATTTTTTTCATGTTAACAATAACTGAAAAGTACTGCAATATCCTGTGTTAGGATGCTTAGACGGAACATCTGCCTCATGCCGTTTTCTTTGTTGGGTCTGTCTTGTAATCGGTGACTTCTGGCTATCTGTCTGGCTCTGTCAATCTGTTTTTTCACTTCCCCAGGTGGATACTGTAATTTAAGAAGGTTTAATAGAGATCCTGTAGGTGTTTGTCTCTGTCTGAGGGATCAGAGCAAAGGTGGTTGCATCTCAGAGCTTGGCTGTAGACAACATTTCATGTACTGTCCAGGATAGAAACTGGAGGCATGGATTGTGGTCATTTGGTTTTTGATATAGGGTGATGTTAACATGCCCATCTCTTTTTCATACTGTAATGTCCAGGAAGTAGACTTCTTGTGTGGACTTCTTGTCCTTGCTAAGGTTCATGGTGGGGTGGAAATTGTTGAAATCCCAGTGGAATTCTTCAAGGTACTCTTTCCCCTGGGTCCAGATGGTGGAGGAGAGATACTTGGGGACAAGAGTTGAGGAAGCGATGGTCTAGGTCAACTATAAAAATGTTGGCATACTGTGGGGCAGGCACCTATGGTCTTGCCACTGTCTTGAAGGCACAGATCATCTCCAAATTTGAAAGACTTGTGGGCAAGGACACAGTCAAAGTTCAGCTACCAGGTGAGTTGAATCATCATCAGGAACTGTTCCTGATGGCTTGTAGTCCATCTTTGTGTGGAATGTTGGCGTAGACAGCGTCTACGTCCATAATAGCTAGGATGGTGTTTTCGGAGAGATCACCGATGGATTGTAGATTCCTCAGCAGGTCAGTGGTATCACGATAATAGTTAGGGGTGCTGGTGGCATAGGGCCGGAGGAGAGAGTCCACGTAGCCTGACAACCCTGCTCTAAGAGTGCCAATGCCCTAGATGATAGCTTGTCCAGGTTGGTGCATCTTGGGTAGCAAATATAATATCCCTGGTCAGAGCTCTAGGGGTGTGTCCATATAGATTTGTTCCTGTGCTTCTCCAGGGAGTTTAAGCAGATGTCGTTTCTTTTGGTTTTCTTCAGTGGGATCAGAGAGGAGTGGCTTGTAGAACGTGGTGTTGGAGCGTTATCCGGCAGCCTCTCGTTCATAACCTGCCTAAAATGTTCACACTCATCCAGGGTGAAAAATCAGTTAATTTAGTACAGTCTTTTTTCTGCTCATCTGAGGTCACAAGTGGATACAGAAAAAATGCTCATATTTAATGGTATATTAGATTTCAACCCGCATCACCCTCTTTTGCAGTTTGAGGCCCTCAGAGATTGAGCAACTCTTTTGAGCTATTTAAGCATTCGGTTAATAACTTACTACTCACAGACATCCCATACTACACAGAGTAACTTGTGCCAGATTTAACAGAGCACATGGTGGGTAGACACTGACCGCAGCCCTGCTGTGACTTGCAACTGCAGGAAAGCGTGTGAGCATCACCCAGACGGTGCATGTAGGAACCTCTCCCAGTATCACCTGCAACCAGCTACAGGGGGCTCCATGGAGCTCAGCTAGTTTTGTCTGGATATTTTCTAAGTATTAAAAAAAAAAAACCACCACAGAAGCAGCCACTGTGTGGGAATTTTTTAAAATTTGTAATCTCCAAAGCATTTAAATTAGCAAACAGAGGAATTCACTTCATGTGCACGAAAGCACTGCTGTGAGATGATACAGCTGCCTCAAGCCTTGTTTCTGTCTTGGGGTGCACTTAGGGTGCAGACACCCCCTCACCTCCTCCTGAGAGCTGCCAAGACCCTGGATTCAGTGCTGACTTCTCCTGTAGCTTTAACACACCTTCTGTGCCTAGAACTCCAGCCAGGCGAATATAACATTTAGAGCTTACAAAAAAATCTAAAGAATGAGAGGGTTTTTTTTGTTTCCGCCCCAAAACTGTAAAGAAACATTTACCACGGTTACTCTGGGCACCAGGGATGCTGTGCAGAAAGGTCAGCTGTAGTGTCCAGACCATCTAGCTCTTCCTTAGCTGGCCCATGGGTACTGCAGTTTGTATCTACCTGCCAGACAGCTGACAGCTAGCGGTGGATCCACAATCCAGAGATAATCACAAAAGCCAGGGCGCAGCTCACCAACTTTAATAAATTTAATTATCTTCCCTGTACATAAACCTGTCTAGACTCTGCAAGGTATCAAGTAAAATATATGTTTTCTTCTTATTTATGAATTTGAGAATGACCGTCACTGCACTGAGGTGACAACCAATGCCCAAAGCAGAGCCCTGCACTGTATATTTCTTAAAACATGCCACAGCAGGAAAGAGATCGGTAGGGTGGGTGGGTATTTCACTTGTATTCATATACGGTGAAATTCAGACCCTCTGCCTCACAAACTCAGAATTGCCAACCCTGATTGTTCAAAATATCAGACTCCCAAAATTCATGACATTTCTCAGGTGTTGCGTTCAGCGTATGGGTGATCCCTGGTCTCCAGGTGGTCAGATGAGACTGGGTGATCCCTGGTCTCCAGGTGGTCAGATGAGACTGAACTGCTGGTCCTCTCTGGCCTACAACTCTATGATTCTGACATTAGGAAACAACATTTTTTGCTTTTGGTTCTTCATCTCTTTCCCCCCACTGTCCCCTTACATATTGCTTCTAACTTAGGAAGCAGGATTTGGCCTAGTCCCAATTGGGCCTATTCAGGTATTATATTTTGCTAGAGAATACCACCCCATGCTTATTTTATAGGCATTCTTAGTGTTTCCCCATCAATCCTCAGTACAAGCCATGGTTGCCTCTCCTAAACAATTTTCACAAAAGTCAGAGGAATATACTGCATATACCAGGCTGTTCAAGACATGCTGATAAAACACAGAAACTTAAATATGGCTCAAGGAACCACTAACAGCAAACAAAAAGGTAACTGACTAGATCTGTGTATGACAACATGCTTGCATGATTTTTATTTCAATTTACCAATAACCAAATCAAGCCAATTTTTTGTCACGGTCTACCTTGTCGCTTGGAAGTAACTTTAAGGTAAATTAAGTTGTACTTGAAGCTTTAAATACTAATTACTGTAAGATCTAAGTAGGATTTAGTCCTCAACACAATTTATCTAATTTTCTATAAATTAAGCCCCCGTTAGGCATTCTGGGGTTTAATATCCAGTTAGTGTTATAAATATGCTGTTATGTTTAAGTAGTTAATAAACAGATAAGATGCCAGCGCATGATGCTTAGGGTGCAGTATACTTCTTGACATTTGTAGAACTCATTAAACCTGTTATCCACAACAAATGCCTTCCTGAGACTGCTCTTCCAATCACCTCCGAACAGTGAGGCCTACTTAAGGTTACAGCAAATCTTTCCACAACTGCCTGATCTGAAGGCCTGTTCCATTGGAGGCTACAAATGCATCTGTAGCCTCCACCACACATGCTGAAAAGAACGGGGGGGTTAAATGGTAGAATGTAAGTTAATAACCAAGTTACCCAACGTGGAAGATAGTTAGTTCTATAGGGTGCTGAAAGTTCACAAGTAAAATCAATTCCCTTTGAACTTCAGGCTGTCTAGCATATACACCCATATTTTAAGCAGCTCCTTTCCCAAGTTACTCCTAGTCATTCTCTCATGAGACAGTAATATTCCACTGAGTCTGGCTGGATTCCAATACGTTAAAGTACTTTTATATTTTACCACTTTCATTCCAATGTATATTGTTATCACCTCTCTCTATGGGTAGTTTTAAAATATTTTCAGTGGACAAACAAAGAAACAAACAAATCCCCACACAAACAAGTAGGAAAGAAACTTGCTGAGCAATTGGTCAGTTCTTTCTGCTTTGGGAAAAAGCCACTGGCATAACCCACTAGGATGGCTATTTGTCATCAAAGGCCATTCATTCATAATCATCAGCAAACTGCGGATTGAGTGAGAGTTGGTGCCACAATAAATATGGACATGAAATCAGATGAAAACCATCCAGTTTATAGCCCATTCTTTCTTCTAAAAGAAGTTTATTTCTTTCACCCTTCCCTAGATTCTAAGCTGTGCAATTAATGGTTCCAACACTTAACAATTCAGTTGCTCATCCTCTCAACCTTTTCCCCCCCTCATCTGACAAATCTACTGTTAGTCAGATTTAATCAAAACTTCTACTAAGAATGCCAACCCTCAAATAAGGCTCAACAGAAAACTTTTAAAGAGAACAAAAGAAAGTTCAAATGGGCTTTATAGAGAAGTGTAGATGTCTAAGGTCAAGGCATTGATAAATTAAGAGAAACTAACCTTTCATCTTTAATACTTGCATTAGTTAAAAGAAGTTTAGATTTACAATGTATTTACAACTGTAAAGAATATGTCATAGTACAGAGCTATCAACAAAGACATTGATTCCAAAATATTTCTTTAAATTGGCATGTATTAGGTTTAATTTTGGCTAATATTGCTCTCAACTTTAAGGTTTTATGCCCATCTGAATTCCACATAGAGACATATTAAAGGTAACTATATCTGAGAGAGACTGTGGATTTGAAGATAAGCAGTGGAGAATTGGGGCTTTAATCCTCAGACTTCATAAATACCATCAAGATGATATGAGGTCACTATTTAGATGTGGCAACAGGCTTCCAACGACATGCTAGCCTAAAGGGATGCTGAGTTATATTCCTCATACGAAGTCAGAACTCAGTCTCAAATATAGCACTCATCATCCAGTAGAAGCCTTCAGGTCTGTTCAAGTGATATGATCTAGAACTAGCTAGGAGGAGCATATTAAACAAAATAGGAATACTTCCTACATGGCAGGTATGGCAACTTTCAGTTCAAGATATAAATCTTGGGGCTTGGGAAACTTACTGCTTTTGGAGGGTTTGTGGTTTTAACAGGCCTGTGAATTGCTTAGACGCTATTAAAGTAGCAAAAGGACAGAGGAAAATCAGGTGAATAAGAATGCAGAACACTATACATTGAAACTGCCGATGTGGCACCTGAATATACCACCCTAATTTTGACACGAACAACAGCTTCCTCTTTAAGGAGAAAAACCTGGTACTCATCATTGGATGGTCCTTGGGGGTAGGGCAGTGAGAAGCTTAATTAAAGAGGAAAGGTTTTCAGCCTAAAAATAGTTTTGCAAACTTGAATATACACACTTCAGAGTTTGACAACAGCTTGAACTCCACGAGTTTCATCTGAGCACAGTGGAAAGGCACATTCCTTTTATTGTGACCCCTGGAAACAGGTCATCGTGTTGAGTAAGTCAAAGTTCTACTAGAAATATACCGGGATAGGTTACAAGTGAACCCTTTACTAGAAGATCCAAGACTACAAAAGTGAAATTTCCTTCTGGGCCTCAACTTTAATGAAAATGTTTCACAGTCAGTCAGGTCCTCTGCAGTCTTCATTAGGATCAAGGTCAAACTCCTTCAACCCATACACATCAAATGATGAGTGCTAATTACAATGGGACACCTGTGGAGGACAGGTAGTCTGGCAGAAGGAAACCCTTTATCTCCACAGGATTTTCCACCACCATATTACATTCAGTCCAATTTTGGGGCAAGAAACTCCCTCCTATAAACTGCAATATTACACTTATTTACACCAGCCTGTTGTAGAAAAAATACATTAAAAGGATTATAAATTTACAGACTACTGAGTGGGCTCTGTCTGGATACCGGCCAAAAGACAGAATACCCTGCAAGAATTCTGGCGCCACACTTCAGCCGTCCCTACTCTTCTCATTTTGCAAGGTTAGTGTAATCATTTTGAGTTACATAGAATGCTTTGGAGTGAGCCTTTGGGCTCCTTTCCCTTAGAAGCCTCTTACCATTATGGAAATTGGATAAATTAGAAAAAAAACTAAATAAATAAAGCCAAAACACAGCTTATTCTACTCACAGCTGATTGCTATTTATTCTGATGCTTTGTCAATAGAGTAATCCAGCAAAACCATACAGACAAATGTTATCTTGTGTATGCAAGCAACAGAGATTATAAGGAGGAAAAGGAATTTTAAATGGTTTGTAAAAATAAAGCCTTCAATGTTTAGTTGGGGGCAGTGGGGAGGAGCCACCCAGAGTTTCCCAAATTGAAATTAACATCCAGGCTTGCTTTCAGCTAAACAAAACAATCACACTTCGACATGTTCTGAAACTACTTTACCCTCTCAATAATTGTAAGTACTGCATAGCTTTTTCTTTAGTGTTTTTACCCGAGAACGACAATATTTTCAGTAAAGGGGACTGCTCATATACTTCAAGCTGAAGCTTCCCAGAGAGGCAAGGACAAACTTCAAGTGTGAATAAAATGAATGTATATCCTTATTCTCTACAGTTTTCTACTTTTTTGTACTTGCTATTTCTAAGTTTTAATGTTAATTTGAACGTCCATTTGCTCAGGAAAAGAAATTCATTTTAAAAGAATGTTTCTACCACACTAGCACACAACCACCTGTTCCACTACATATTAGTCTTTCAAGCTAGGAATTGAAAAGGCATTATAAAATTGTTTTGCGGTAGATGTTAATTTAAGAAAGAATTACTTGATATCATGTCACTCACTCATACCCTTCCTCCCTCCTACTTTCTATATTTCATTCAAAAACTGAATTACAAACATTAATAATCTTTTAAAATGGGACCATCAAGAGTCAGGAAGTGACAGTGTTACGGTTGTCCGGGCAACATGAACTCCTCACCTTTGCGTATTTGCATTATAGTACAATAGTTAATGACATGGTAAAATAATTCTTCTAAAGGATCTGTAACACATTCAATGCACAATTTGGATGATGGAGGACATAGGCGACATGATTGCAGGCTGACTGACCTGCAGGTTTATACCCATCTAGAAAACATATCCAGGGGGAGTGCTTGAACTATTTGTCTTTAGATTACTTATTTTATGCTACACTGCAAACATTTAAGAAGGTTGCACCTTGATAAAGCTCAATTCTCTGTTTTTATGACCTAATCAATTGCATTTTGCCATTTTTGGAGTATTGGAGACAAAACAGGGCTGCTCCAGAAATAAACTACTGGGTTGCCTGGAGCCCTGGATTTACGTCCTTGCTGCAGATGTGGTTTGAGGATGATGGCATCACTGGAAAAGTGTCTTACTTGCAGGATAAAATGCAGCATTTTGCCCTCTTCAAAATACTCAAAGTTTCATTCAATCATACACTGGATCTTGTGCAATCTAAAGTAATTTTCTCTCTTTTTGATGTGAGCACAAACCCTTCCTATCTTATGACAATAATGTCAAGTGGAGTACGGCTGTGTCGACTGGAGAGCGCTGTAAGTTGACGGAGCCAAGTGATGATGCCACGGTAATGAGAATTAACTAAGTCAACGGGAGATAGGTAGTCTGCAGAACACAGATTACGTATTTCCCACCGACTTAGTGCCGTAGTGTAGACCTAGCCTAAATGTAGTTATCCACTTCCAACACTGGCGAGCAGCTTTCACATGTACTAAAGCTGAATGAAGAAAAAAAAATAAGTCACCTAAAATTAGACACCAAGAAACTGAAGACAGTTACAGCTCCACCCACACCCCTCTCCAATATCCAATGACAATGGCTGACCCTCTAACCAGCGGTGACTCCAAAAATCCCTCTCCTTTAAGCAGGGCCAGATTAACTCATCACTGGTGTCTAGGCAAAACACTCACCGATACAGCTCATATTTACCCTCTCCTGTCAGTCAGTAACTGACTCTGGCTGCATGGATGTTACCCTATTAGCCCTTTTATCTGCCCCCGCACAGTCTAACCCAGGGTTCCCCGCCACCCTTCTCTCAACCAACTCCTTCTTGCAGGACTCACCACAGTGGCCCACCCTGGCTGCAAAGCTACAGCTGGTTGTATGGGGCAGGAGCCAGCTCCCTGGCAGAAGGGAGGAGCAGCAACCCTTGCCACCCACTGCCCACTCAGGATTGGCCTGAAAGGGAAATAGCAGGGCCGGTGCACAGAAATCACAGCTCCACTCTGGTTAGGCTCCAGATGCATGTCTAGGGTGCAGCTGCTTTAACACACCCTGCTCTTTGAAGCACCTAGACAGTTCACTCGTGTTTTAATTGTTTATGCCTTTCAGGCCTAAGCGGGAAACAAGGGCCTTCCTTTCCTTATTTCACAAAGTTTTAATTCACACACAAATTAGACCTTCAATGCCACTGGTCTTGAAAGCTTTTGAAATGCATTGTGTTCACTAAATGTGAGGAACAGCATCAGTTAAAGAAAATGGAAGCCTGGGGAGCCATGGGGGGCCATGGGACATAAGCAGGGAAAACGGTTTGGGCATTTTCCTAGAGAGAGCAGTCTTTGACAACTGGTCTATCCAGCCCTGTGGAGTTTTGAGCTTAACGACCTCTACCATTGAGAAGCTTGAGCTCTTCATACAACGGGTTGCCAAGTAGTTTGTAACTGCAGCAGGTCTTCCTCCCTCTCCCCAAAACAGCTGCTCTCTTTTTACTCCAACTCCTCATACCATTCTGCTGAACAAAACGGGCTAGATGCTCATCAGAAAAGAAACAAGGATCTGAAAAAAGTGACCATTCAGAAGGAAAGCTGCCCGCGCTGCCTTAGCTATAGAAGGCATGCTGCACTGAGTCTCGAGTTGTACAATTATATATGAACATGAGTGCATATTAGAAAGCAATTAGTTTATTGTGGAGTAGTAGATTGCATCAACGTTTGTTCCCCTACATCCACTGAACTTCTTAGATTTTTGGCATGAAATGATATTAGTTGGTTAGGGTTGACAAGACATCAAATTGCTACTCAATCTGCTTAAACAGCAACTGCCAATAATGAAATCAGTGCTCTCTCCTTCATCAACCTCTGCAGTGCATCATGGATGGGGAGACATTTTAATTTAGACACAAGACTGACACGGTGATACGCCAAAAAACCAGCTACGTCACATATTGTTAAAAATAAAGCCTAACAGCATCCAAAAAGACAACAGAGTCTTGTGGCACTTTTAAAGACTAACAGATTTATTAATCGCGATTAATAAATCTGTTAGTCTTTAAAAGTGCCACAAGACTCTGTTGTCTTTCTAGAATAGACTAACACGGCTACCCCTTTGGAATTTAGCATCCAAAAAGACACCTTTTGACATGTTTAACAGGAAGTTTCAACAAGCAGATTTCAGGGCACTCGAAAGAGTCCAGATGTATATTTACAAGGTCTCTGCACTTCTATGAACCTTGTCTATTATAAATAAAGGCTTTAGATATATTCTCACTTCCAGATAACTTACACAGTTCACTATTTGCAGGGCAAACGAATGCAATCAAACACTAAAGCTTCAAGGAGATTAGAGAGCTGCCGAGGTCTGAACTATATCAACAGCTTGAAATCAGCTCATTCAACAAAGCGTTGACAGTATTACCCGGGCAAAACACACACACCGATGGCATTCACACGATCGTGGCGTTCTGTTCCAAAAGTGCCTTTTACTAGTTTCGGGAGGGGGGAATCTTGTTACATAGTCATTTCCCAAGGAAAAGTTACATCCTGCCCTCATCACATCACCACCCAGGAAAGCTTTGGGGATAACCCCATTATTAGGTTGTAACCTGACTTTGGTTAAAAACCAATGGAGTTGCATGGCTTTATATCAGATGGCAAAATTTTCTCTGCAAGTGAGCCCAAGAAAAAAAGCCCAGCCGCTTTAAGAACAAGTAACCAAAAGAAGAGGCTAACAGGAGGAAGAAAGAGACATGCACAGAGAAAACTCATCTCACACAGTCATGTTTTCTTGATTAACTTGTTTGACAGAAAATTCTATGTACATACACCAGGGGAGAAAACGCTTTCCGATGAAACGTTTTAACAAAAGTCCTATCGCCCGTCTCTCTCAACCCTCGCTATTCTGCCCAATGCTTTCTTCCTTCAACAATGCATTTTCTAGAGCCCTCCAACATGGAAAACACAGATTCCCTTTCCCTCTGTCCAGCTGTTCCCTCAATTATTTTGTGAGCCGGGAAAAACTATGACCATCCAGAAAAAAGTTAGAACTAATATTGTATTTACCCCAAAATATGTAGTTTCTAGAATATGAAAGGTACAGGATCCAGATTGTCATGGAAATCAGTGTCACACTTTGGAACAAGCAGGTGTATTTCATTGTTATTTACCAGCACGTGGTTTTTGAGAGCTCCCCAGAACAGTAAAGCAGGGTGAAAAATTGAACATTTTCAGAAAAGTGTTTCTCCATTATTTAAAAGCAGAGGGGGTCAGTAGGAACATCTCCTCTAACCACCTGTGCCTACACTAGCCCAATGACTTCACCTACTGATTTCTACATCACGGCCGTCACACCTGAAGTGCAGCATCTCCTCTAGAAACAGAGCCCATTTTTGGTTTCAAGAATTGAAGTGCCGGAAGAGCCACCCCACTGATAAGTTGTGCCAATGGGTAGTTATCAGCACTGCTAAAAATGTCTGATTGTCTGAATCCGTCTAGCTTCCTACTTCCAACACCTGGATTTCAGTTTGTTATGCCCCTTTCTGCTAGATTAGAGAGCCATTTAACTAACAGAAATCTCTTCCCTACATAGGTACTAGCATACCATGGGCAAATCAAGTTATTTTCAATCAGATAAATAAACAGAATATCTTTAGTTAATGCCATACATAAAAGGCAATACTACCTCTTTATTCCTAACGGGTATCACTTGCTTATAAATTCAAGGATTTCATATCCTCTCTTAACCAACAGAAAGTGAGCTTCCAGTGCACTGGTGAAAATATGTCACGATCACCAAGTCCTCTTCATTGTCACTAAATTCCTATACAATGTATCCCTTCTTGCATGACCTATTTTCTCTGTTCCTAGATTTATGACCGGGTAATTGTCATGCCATTCTAGTGAGCTCCCCTTACCAAGCAGTCCAGTGTAGTCCATGTATCTGATGTCTCCATTATTCATTACTCCAACAATGGCTCACTTGCAAGTTTTACCAGCAAATAATTTGTGTTTTCTTCTAGATCATTTATAATGACATTGAATTGCATTCCACCAACAACAGGTTCCCGTGGAGCCCCAGAAACACCCCCACACTTGGTGACTATTCTTTTTATAATTTTTGTGATTTATCATCAGGTAACCAGATTGTAATCCATTTACTACGGCTACACCGATTTAACATAGTGCTAAGCTTTGTTTTTTATCCAAAGGTGATACAGTACTAAGCTAAATGCCTTACAGAAGTCTAAATATATTGTGTTATTTCAGTTTTTCAAGAAAAGTTTTATCTCAAACAACTATATCAAGTTTAACAAGCCCCATTTCCAAGCATGTTCACTGGCACAAATTAAGCCTCTATCCTTTAATATTTTTATTGATTGTGTCCCATATCCATTATTTTAGACGACCTTTATATTAACTTCGCTTTGTCTGTCTGTCTGTAGTCCCTGTGCTTTCCCACCTTTCTCCAGCAGATGGCAGAATGTTTATAGGTTTTAATGGCAATTTTGGTCTGGAAGAAAACCTACCAGACACATGGCTCTGTATTACAGGGGTTAGGGCTGGAGCCTAGGAACGCAGTAGCTCCTGGTTTGAATCCCACCTCGCGGTAAAAAAACTATTAGTCATAGGTTTTGATTTGATCTACTTTTAGTCTTGATTGAAAAATATTAAAAAACCCGAGTTTTTTAGAACAGGCGACCTTAAAACCCACACACGAAAAGGGACGAAACAAGTTCAGAAATCATTCAGATTGATCAGACTTCTTGTACAAGGCATTGTAAGCACCGTGCACGCATTTGTTTGCAAAAGCTCGGAGACTCACACTGGCCAGCCGGCCTTTTGCAAACAAATGCATGCACAGGGCTTTAAATGCCTCGCACAAAAGGTCTGACCAATCTGAATGACTTCTGTACTTGTTTCGTGCCTTTTAGTGCGTTGGTTTTAAGGTCATTTGTTCTAAAACAAACTTGGGGTTTTTATACCTTTTTGGGGGTGGGGGAGGTCTGGAATCCACTTCAGACCAATAGACCTACACTTGGATCATCATGCTTACTCTTCTAAAGCAATGTCAAAAAATACCAGCTTCTCTCTAGATCCCTGGAACTTACCCATTGTTCTCAAACAAAAATGTTGTTAAAAAAAACACTCCAATGATTTGGAAAGCTACTTGCCCAATTAACTCTTGGTGCAAATGTCTGGTCCTGCTGATTTAAAAACATGCAACATTCCTTCCGTCTCCCCTAGTTACTGACAAATAGAAAGTATTTCATTATCATCGTGATACCTTGAGAAGGAACCCTTTCCCTTCCTCCTTGCTTCACACAGACTGCTCAAGCGACAGTCTCGCGTTGATACCCTCACACAGCTTATTGAGAATGTTTCACTCCACCCTAATGCAGTCACAGTATTTATGAAGTCCTCCAGTTTCACTACCAGGAAGTGGACTAGAACAACTCATGAGGTCCTTTCCAGTTCTACGATTCTACCCCTTCTCCAAAGGGTGGAGAAAACGCCTTTTTTGTCAGGCCCAGCTAGCACCTCCCTTGCTCTCCTCCGTCTCCTCTCCCCACCACCACCCTTTCACTTTGCTTTGCTTTTATCCAGTCTCCTTGTTAATGGGCTTGTGAGCTCATTAGCTTCCCCACCCCAGTCTGATCTGGTATTTGGCAGCTCCGCTCTTCAATCAGTCCCTCCTCTACCTGCTCCCCCCAACTAGTTAAACAGCAGTCATCCTGATGGTTCAGTTGCTCACTCCCAGCACTCTGACTACATCATCCTTCTTCCATCCAAATACAGATCAGATCCACTTATGGAATGCCCCCATCCTTCTAGCATCATGGGTGACAATTGTAGTGTCTTTATTTAGTATTTGTTCTATACCACTGGTAGCATTTAGTTTGCAATATGTATATTTAAAAAATGAGAGTTCTGTAGCACCTTAAAGACTAACCAATTTCTTCAGGCATAAGCTTTTGTGGGTTCCAACACACCATCAGATGCAAAGAAATTGGTTAGTCTTTAAGGTACCACAGGACTCTCGTTTTTTGCTGCACACAGACTAACGTACATGGTTACCTCTCTGGAAATATATTTAAAGAATTCTTTCTTATTGTCCTTAAATCTTGATCACAGTTTCTTCACTGAGTCCATTTTTCCATTATCAATTTATAGTATTTGTTAAATGCTCTTTTGTACTCACTGCTAACACCACCCCTGTTTTATACCTCTTCCCCGCTAAACTAGTTTTTGTTAGTTTTAAAACCAAAGAAACCTTCTCGAATGAAGAAGGGGGAGGGGGCGAGAGGAGAAGATCTAAAAGCATACTCAATTCCCAATTATTTTTATGTTTAGGTTTTTCCTCCCACTCTATTTTGCTCATGATAACTTCCTAGCTTTTGGAAGCTGACCTTTTAAAAGCACCATGTGTTACAAGCATAGAGAATGGATCCTTTCTGAAATGTGCAAGATCTGACCACTGTACTCAATAGCTCTTACCTGATGAAAAGATATTTCCTCTGAAGGAAGGTCCTTCTTGGAGTATTTTGCATTGATTTCCAAGAGACAAGGTGTTTTTTCTGCCTCCGTACAGAGGATGCTCTTGTGAAAGACTCACAGCCCACTTACTGCCTTTGTATCTCAACACTGATGTACCCCGCAGGGCTGCAAAGCTGCTTTGTTATTGAGTAACTTATTCTCCACCAAAGGCCTCTGTCCCATGTGATACGACAGGCCCAATACATAGCGCAGAAAGCCCAGAATTCAGCAACACTTCCACATAAGCCAACGTTGTCATCCCCTCCACCTACAGACTAATTCAGCATCTTGTGGGCTATTAACTTGCATCTTTTCTTTCAAGTGTAATTCTGCTGCCGATTTCTACATTGTCATCCAGTAAACTGTACTGCAAGAGTCCTCAGGAGAAATCTGAAGGTTCTGGCTGACTCAGAGGGTGCTGGCAAGTAGAAAGGCAGGCGGATTTGGTATCCAGGGAGAAGTCACATTCCCACTCCTCACCGATACCAAGAATCTCATCTCTTCTTTCCAGCAGGGTACTTGGGAGAAAGAGGGTTTACATTTCTTGTTCCCTCTCCTCAGGATGTAACTAGTTCCTCTTGAGAGAAGCTAGCTAGGAAGCAAAAAAGAACCAGTAGCTTGAAAGAGCTGCTGTCTGTAGTTATCAAAACCCACCATATCCCAAGTCAAAGGCAGGATAAACATGCATGATGCAAGCCAATTCCTTTTACATGTTACCACCTGCAGCTGGCTGGTGCTATGGGAAAGTAGCAGGACAATCTACGTTCTGTACGTGAAACAGGCCCTCCTGAATTCCAGTCTGTGTGTGGACACGGGCTCATGAGATCGGGAGCAAGGCACTCCACCTCTCAACCTGTTTCCCCATGACCAACACTTTCTTTTCCCCACAAGGATGCTATAATGCTACCTCAGTTGTCTGAAGGGCTGAGACAGCCTGAATGAACTGTGGTTTAGAAGTGCAGGATATTTTTTAGGTGATGTACTGGGCTGATCTCCACAGTTTTGAACCTGTCAAACCACCAGTTTGTATCAAAATTCAAATACGCTAATATGGCAGATGTAATAGCATCACAGAACTACCAGATCTAATAAATGGCAGAGGTGCCCACTGAACTAGGTACAAAGCACAGCCTGCTTTATTTTGTACAGGTCTCCCTTCCTCCTCATCTGAGGTCTGCTGCAGCATATCTAACCTGTCAGAGATTACAATGCGGGGGGGGGGGTCACATTTATTCAAATCTAGGATGCTATAAATCAAATTGTGAATGGTATTACTTTACAACAACTTGCTACAGCATGTGAATAGCCTCTGATATTATCCATACAACCAGAGCTTCAATGATGTTGGGCGAAGGCTTTAGAGCCACACTTACAGAAACTGACTTCCCATTACACTGGTGGGCAAAGCTTTAGCTTCGGCCTCTGTGAACATCTCCACTACTGACAAACTTGGTCTAAGTTCTCTATCCAAACAGACGCTTGTTTCCGTCTTTCTACAGCTGGGGAGTAAATTCATTCCTTTCATTGCGAAAGAAGAACGCAGGCACATAGTCGCATTGCCTTCTCCCCACTCTCCATCCATATCACTCATTTAACATGTACTGTGACACATGGCATTGTCCAGGAGGCTGTCAACTGTCAGTTACAAGAAACCAGCTTGCAAAATTAGCCACTTTCTGGTTCTATCCTCCACCCCAGCAATTCTTGTCGACCATCTAGGCTTCTAACTGAACAAGCATCAACAAGCATCTGGGCCCAATAAAAGACCATCAGCTATAAACACCCCCTAGGGAGAGACCTCCCAGAATCTATTGGCCCCAAGGAAGAGGCCGTGAACCCCTCACACAACAACACATGCACATAACATCGGGACCCACAGTGGGGAAGGTGAGTCAAAGGTGACAAATCTGATGCATATGGGCCTCAAAGAAGCAGGATCTACAACCCCCAGAGCCAACGGGGAGACTGTTTCAAGTTTATTTGACTTTAGTAAATTAGAACCACAGCATGGAATTTGGCTTCCCACCCCTGGGGCTGTGTGGCATTCAAAAGGGACCATGAGACAAGAGAAACTGAGTCAGAGTGCCTGAAGTGCCACCCTAGGTCAAGTGAGGGCACTATGCGATCTACCCAAAAAGTAGTGTTTCTGCTTTTAAAGCACCTTTGAATCATTAACTGCTGTTGTGGCTCTTCAATATTAATTTTTCTAATAAAAAATTAGCATTTCATGGTTTATCATCACTCAAGTTCTATTCCAGAGCCACACCAGAAATGCTTTTCAAAAGCTATGTCTACAGCTGGATTTTTTCAGGTAAGGGAGGTTCCTTTGACAGCATGATACAACATGACCTGTTTGATGAAGCAGCCAAAAAGCTAAAATCATTTACTTTCATAACACTGGTTAACATCGGAAGTCTCACAGAGATCAATTTTAATCTGCCATTTATTACTACTTCAAGCACTCTACATGCCTTCAAGAGAATCTACAGTAAACCCTTGCCCTTTTTATCTCCTTCACACCAGAGATCACAAAAGTAATATAAGGCACAAGCTTTAAGAAGATATTGCTTTACTGTTGACTCAGATTGCTTCCAAGCAGCTTTGCACACAAAGGTATCACTGCATTACATCATCCAGACCTTTTCAACTTTCAGTAACAGCCAGTGGTAATGCATACAAAAGAGCTGGAGGTTTCATTTCCACAATACATTTTGGTGGCTGTCTCTAGACGGGATCCTTTGTTTTCTTGTCAATGGACTGCCAACCATAAATGTTTCATTAACTTAATGTTTTATGCAGGCACTCAGTAAGAAAAGAAATACTGACTCCATCCAGTAAAATAATTGAACCTTGAACTGTTAAATAAAATATCCCAAACAAATGTCTGCATAGTCACATATGGTAAAAGATGTTCTAGTCAATCAGTGACATTAATGACAAATACTGTCTTACTCTTGGAAAAACTGCATAAATCAACTTCAGCGAAACATTGTCCCAACAGAACGTCTCTGCTGAGCTACATAAAACTGGGGAGCAGGGAGGCAAACCAACAAAAAGGATCTACACAAGCAAGCAACTTTGTTTAGATAAGGAGTTCATGTTTTCCCTCCACAGCATGTGAAAGAACATATGTTGTGTGCGTGCTGCAAAATTAAAGCAACAGATGCACATTTTGCCAAAAGAGAAATCTAAAGCCAAAATAGCTCAGTCAGTCACCTACATTGTTCCAAAAGAATTTTAACTAGTAAAAAAAATGGCCACTTCTTCCACTGCTTTGGCTCAGATACAGGAAAATAGTTACGCATGAGCTTAACTTTAAGCATATGCTGAAGAACTTTCCTGAACTGGAGCTTCGTGGAACACCAGGTTGGTTTGTTTAGTGGTCAGTAGATGTGCCAGTTTGGAAGCAGAGTATTAAGACAAGGGAACGGAATAATCTAACGACACCCCGAGGCTGCAGGACCTAATGCACAAGCCACTACTGCAGGGGTGAGCAAACTTTTTGATCCAAGGGCCACATCCCCTGCATGGGAGGCCACATGCAGCAGCAGAGAGACAGGGGTGGGAAAGGGGCAGGGCTTATCAATTATAAATAAAATAAAAATAAAGGAAAAATAAAAGAAAATTCCAACTCAGCTGGGCTCTGGGGGGAGCAGCCAGTATGTGCTGGCCAGGGCTCCGCAGGTACTATGGGAGGAAGGAGGAGAGGGGAGCAACCGCTGCTCTCCTGCCAGGACACTGCTGGGCCCACAAGTAGGAGCAGGGCTGAACGGGGCGGGAGTGCCAGCCACACCCTGGGCTCCCAGCCAGACCTCCCTGGTGGGCTGGAGGAAAGGCTCAAACCAAGCTGTATCCGGCCCACGGGCTATAATTTGACCACCTCTGCACCATAGCCTGATGTAGGAAATGCAGTTCTATTAGCCAAAACTGTAGCAGAGCAGGACAAAATGCTCATGGGTTGCACTAGCACAAAACCTGAGTCATTTCCATCAACACCAAGAATGGAGTTCAGACAAAATCTCTGAAGTACCTGTTTAGGTGATACCGAGCTGTCCGTCCTCTTTTAGCAATCATGTCTTTGGGGCACACAGCAGCTCGCACTGTGCTTGAAAACAGGTTGGGAATGAAATGGGCAATTTGCGAATACCAACTTCTTCAAAAGCATGGGCTTTCTAAGACCACTGAATATTGGGCCTAAGCTTGCTTCCCTAATTTATCTAGAATTCCAAGTCACTGTTCAGATTTCTTGCTTTTATACAAATAGGGGCGGGGATCACTTACCAACCCTGCAGCTTTGTGACAACACTCATTTAGGAGACCCTCTCTTCGACTAGAACATGCTATTTGCCATTCGTCTGGACTTCAGAGTGTGCTACTTGGCTTTAGCAGAACCAGAGGATTCAGCCCTTAGAGGTTTGCCTTTAAAATCAGTTACCCTCCTTTGCTTCCCCAAAACTTCACATCAGATGTTTCACACTAATGCCCTGGAACAGCAGGCGTGTTAATCTGGGTTGCCAGCAACTGGGCCAGGAGGTACATGTGCAAGATGATGCGAGCTAGTTCCTAGTCCTTGGCTCTGGTTTCCTCAGTCACTTTCCACTGGTCCCCTTCAGTGCCAGAAGCCTCCCATAAATCACTGCACTTCCATGACATCCCATTTGAAAGGCCGTGGGATCTGGGGACTCTTCTGAATTACCATGGAAACTGAACTCAAAGGATTCTGGGATGCATCTGAAGACAATCACTTGAGACTAGATGCAGGGGGCGAGGGGGGGTCACAGCAAATACAAGAAAGGAGAACCTTAAGCAACCTATGGATAATTACATGAGTTTGAACATCTTGCCGCAACTCATACCTATGTAGGACTGAATTTAAAGGGAAACCTGGGTATTGACTCAACACAGCAAGCACAGAGATTTTGTCCCTGTGGATTCTTTGGCATAAACCAAATCACTTCGGCAACAGATGGATTTATTATAAAGTATGTCAAGGGAAAAGGTTACCAGTTACATGGTATAGAGATTTTTGCTCTACATTATCTCACCACACTCCTCCCACCCACCCCCATCAAGCCCAACCCTTGCTACAAATTTGAGAACAACCTTAACTTTCGTTAATTTTTCTTTTCAAGGCAGAGTTAAGAAAAGTTCCAGCAGAATACATTTCCACTTGATTCAGGAAGCAATTGGAGACCCTGATTCTACAGATAATTTGTCACCTTAGGAGTCTCATCACTCTTATTTGAAGTTCATAGACTAGTGCTTATGAATTTCTGAGACCATTGTGCATGTTGCCCCCGGCCCCCGCAGCCTTCAATGTTCTTATCATAAAATGAATACACAACTCCTAAAGGCAGGCAGAGAGAGAGCAGAAAAGGTTTTTCACTTTCCAGGGAGGGATTCTATTGCCCAAACAGAAGAACAGGGTTAGATGATGCAGTACTATTTTTAGAGTATCCAGGGCTGAAGGTAGCTTTACCATTCTGGTCATTTGCTAGGAGAGGGAAAGTTCAGGACCCTTTCTTTCACTGCTTGCCTTCTAACATGTGTGGGAGATGGATTGTCCTACCGTGGTGTTACTGACGATAGTGTCGATGTTCAAATCTTAGCAACTGTCACATACTTGCCCTAAATTTCTGTCTTTGCCTTCACTACTACGCAGAGAGGACCAGCAGGAGAATGAGCCATACGGAAGTGCTTTTACCCATGACTTGCTCTGCAATAGCTCGCCACCGGAGTTTGTACCCAGGGCCCCCAGTGGGCATGTACTCAAGCTGCGTGCCTTGCACTCAAGGTCATATATTGCATATTTCTTATCACTATTCTCTGGTGAGCTAGATAAAAAGCTAGCTCAGACTTGCTACCCATATTACACCCACGCTTTCCCTTGTGGTGTAGTTAGCTATGGAGGATGACCAAGCCCAGTGTACAATGCATGATTCTACATTCTTCTAGCAGTCAACTGAGCCCCCAACCCAGGCAGAAAGACACCCGTTAGTTTAGCTTGAGCTAGTACACTCAAATTAGCAGTGTCGATTCTGCAGCTTGGAGTCTCAAGCCCACCAGAGGCCCTAGGTGTAAGCTTGGGTGACTAGCCCACGTCTCTGCTAGAGCCACAATGTTCACACTACTATTTTCCGCACGCTATCTTGAGCCCAGCTTGTGGTAGTCCATCTACCCACGCTAGGACGCTTACTCCAACTTCAGTGAAGACGTGACCCAGAACAACTAGTTCAATCAGTGACTTCAAAACAAAGAAAAAACCAAGGGAGACAACCCAATGGAATACGAGAGTCTTTGCATGATGCACCAGATTAATCTGCGCTGAGGCATGCAACTTAACTATTTGGCTCTGCTGTGAAGTGCCTTGTACGTTTACTACACTGTATAAGTAAGGAACAGCAGTGAAGAATATTCAAGGTCCGTACAACAAACCTACATATTCTTTAAAATATACCTTGCTGCATATGTTTTTCCTCTCTGTGAGTTAGATACTAATAAAAATATGTACCAACACCAACAATTTTTCCTCCCATGTAAATAAATCTCAGTCCCCTCCTGCACCTAATAAAAAAAGTCAGTGGGAAGAGGCTGGAGCCCAATGTTTTTGCATACTTGTTAATAGCTCATAGCAAATAATTTCTACTCAGAGCTAACCTGTGCTCCGTTCATAGTCCCCTGCATAAATACTTTTTGTCAAACCACACAGTTGGCAAAAACAATGAATGAATGACCATTACAAATCCATTTGGGCTACATCATTATCAGTTTAGACTGCAACCAAATCCCATTTTCCCTTTGCAAATTCAATTCCCATCAATAGCCCCATACATCACTGGCTGCTCACGTTTGCAGACTCATTTTTTATGTTAAAAAAATTGAAAGATTACTGCCAACATAATAGGCAAACTGCATTTTCAATTCCCAACACATGTGCTTCCAGGGGAAAAAACCACAAGGTAAGGGGAAGAAATGCAAATGAAGTCACTGTTATCAGCTGTGTATTACCCTACTGACATTACTCTGCTTTCTCTCTCCAGTCACGTACGTGGGAAGAAAAAGGAATCAACTGTGCTGTCATTCAGGCAAGTTCTTTTATCACCCAACTAAATATTAGTTCACTTTACTCTTAATTTTTAAGCTATTTACACACCACACAATAAAAATTAAGCTATGATCTTTCTTCTGGCATATAGCTGACCTAACTGACTAAAGCCTAGCAGGGAGTTATTTATTTTAAAATACTGCTTCTTGAGTACTGCAGCAACTGAGAGAGAAGAGGTACCTTTCAAGAAAGGAGTTGAAAGGGGTGCATGATATGCGTGGCGGGGAACTAGAGGTAGTTCAACTGAGAGTCACAGATCAATTAAATTTCCAGGAATTAAAATTCAAGCCTCCTCAGAAAACCCTAATGAATCCGTTAAAGCCTCTGAGGCAGTGGAGCTACTCTTTCCCCAGTCTATTACACAAACCTACCTCAGTCTAATCATTCAGCCACGCTAGCTGGCCATTTCTGATAAACACTAGTTTATTCAGGTTGTGCTGCAGCACCCAGCAAAGAGGAAACCGGAACAGAACAACCAAAGAAATGATTCTGGGTTCAACAGCGCGTTCACTAGAGAACAGAGGTAACACCTGCCCATTGTTAGAGTCTGTTCTCCCACCAAGGTGCGGAAGATTTACACAGATAACTCCTCTTAGCACTAATTGGCATTTCTCTTTAAAGCTCCTTTGTATCCCAGGGGTAATGGCGCCCTTAAATACATTGCTCTGAGCATAAGCAGCAGCACCATCTCATTTTGCTTTCTTCAAAATATTTATTTTCCTAACCCAGGTGTATGCTGGATAATTAAGTTTGCTGCTGCTCTCACATGGCTGAACAGTTGACTATTTCTAACAAAGCTTTAAAAATTAGCTTTCTTCCCTAAATTATAGAATTCAGTGACCCATCACACACAAACACAGCACTTGCTATATTCATCAACAGAAAGCCATAAAATAAGCCACAAGCACTTGCCATATTTGTCAACAGAAAGCCATGAAGATAACCTTATGGGGCAAAACAGTCTCAATGAAGATTTTATTTTAACAGCACTGCAATGTACAATCAAAGTCGTAACTACTGTTACAAATATTTTAGCAATGCTATTTAAGACATAACTTTGGGTTAACTCTGCAAACACTTAACATGAGTAACTCTACCCAGGTGAGTAGGTTCATTCATATCAGTAGGCCAACCCAGATCTAAGCTGTATACATGTGCAAGTGTTTGTGAAATGAGGCCTGTGGACTTAAACACTTCCTCACTATCCCCGGTATCACAAACAAAATTTAAGACTTGGCTGTTTTTTGTTTAACTTAATGAAACTAGCTCCCATAAGCTCCATTTCCATCTGCAATTATAATCATTTCCAATTTAGAATATCCACCACATTTTATTCTTAATTAGAAATGACATCCTCAGAATGTGAATTAACAATTTAAATGTTATCTATGCAAATTTATTATGCCTTTGATTCCCCCCTCCCCTCACACAAAGTCCTGTGTAAGGCTGCTTTTTATTATTATTTATTTCGCTCCATATTTTCCTTTGTTCTAGTCTCGATATACACAATAGTGTCGATTCAAGGACTGGGGAAGGAGTGCAAAAATCATGCAGCAAAAGCTATTTATTTATGGACAGTAGCATTTATTTAACATTCAACCCATTTGTGAGCAGATGCTGTCCTTCCCACCCCCGTCAAAAAAAAAAAAAAAAAAAAAAGCACAGTCCACACAATAGGTAGGAGAGTTTTCCAGAAGTGGCCAGGGGCAGTCTCTGCCCTTGGGGTCAGTGGAAGTTTTTACCTTTCCCTTTCCTAAGTACTGGCACTTTGAATGAAGAAACAACAATAGGTAACGCAAGTCCAGTTCAAGTCTTCTTCCAGGCTAGCATTCCAGCCTCCAGACTGCCCAGCGGGCACCTCACCGCCTGAGCCAGGGTCTCTCCATCTGGGTATCCGCATTCTGAATCCAGCCACTTCCATTCCCTCTACAGCTATAAGGCCGTTAGTCCTGGCTTGATGTCAGGTGATTCAGGTGATTCTTCTGCTATTTCCAGAGCACGCTCTTACCCTTTTTTTATGTGGAGCTGGAGCATCACATGTTAGTAGGTTGCGATTTGTCAGTCTGGGCTTTCTATTGATTTTGGAGCTATCCCCCAGAGTAGTATTAAAATGATAACTACAGAAGCAGATGAGCTTTTTACAAGTGTGTTTATGTAGTTCAGTATAAATTTTATGCTAGGGAAGTTTCAACTTTAGATCACAGAATTAGCAGAGTTCACACACACACACACACACACACACACACACACACACACACACACACTTTACTTGCCTGAATATTCAGCTAGTTCATTGGTTACTTTCATCATGGGAACAGGGACCAGCTTTCCTACAATAAGAGGAACTCTGGAGTGAGATGCAATAATATTGGACCATGTAGTATAAAATGTCCTACAGAGACACTAGAACATTTTTCTTTCCTGTCATTAGTAAGCTCCTCCTCAAGTTTGCTACAGTCTGGTTTCTTTGCTGGAGTAAGCTCTCTGACAGCAAGAGAAAAAAATAGGTTTGCAGACAATAAGGCTCCTTCCAATGTAAGCTTGCAAAATGAAGTCTCTCAGAAGGGCAATTAGCAGTGTATACCTAGTTAGGAAGCAAGCAAAGAAGGCCATCTGCTGCACAGTTAAGATTCATACAGAGATCATCATTACAGACCGGAAGGTGAATTTCTCAAGTTCAAAAGCGCAGCACCAGGCTTCAATCTAAGCACATTTGTCTAAAGCATGTGAACTATGTCAATATCAGGCACAAGAAAAGCAGACAAGATCTCAGGACAAGATCTGCCGCTTATCAGTCATGGGTACATACTCTGACGTTCAATTCCACACAGACTATCTTCAAAAGGAAAGGCTTCAGAATAGTGGAAAAAAAAAATTTAAAGTCTGGTTAATAAACCCAAGAGGCGTTAAGTTTAAAGAGTTCATACTTACTGAATATTTTAAGAACGCTTTATTCAAGGATCTTCTTTTAGAGACATTCTACTTATCTAATAGAGACCACAGAGTCTCGTGATACACGTATAACTTTTATTCAAGTTACAAAGACTTGCCAACATCGGATTTTCATTTGGCAGCCAGTGCACTCTGCTGTACTACACTGGAACAAGGAGTAAAAGGGATGGCCCATGGAGCCTGTTCTCCTAGGCTACCATCCCAGTCACAGCTCTGCAGGGAAAGAGCTGTTGGCGGTCAGTGGGGTGACAGGGCTGGCTAGCAGCCACTTAGACTCAGACTCTGAGGTCAGAAAGGAACAGTATGATCACCTACTCTCACCTCCAGCACAATGCAGGCCACAGAACCTCACCCACCCACTCCAGTAATAAACCTCTAACCTAGGGCTGAGTTATTAAAGTCCTCCAATCATGATTTAAAGACTTTAAAATACAAAGAATCCACCAGCCAGGGGGCTGTGCCTCATGCTACAAACAAAGGTGAAACCCTCCCAGAGCCGTAGCCAATCTTCCCTGGGGGAAAACTCCTTCCCGATCCCAAACAGAGCGATCAGTTAAACCATGACCATGTGGACAACATTCACTAACTGGACACCCAAAAAAAGTTATCTGTAATAACTCGGAACTCACCGCATCAAACGTCCCTTCTCAAGCCACCCGCATACCTACCCCCAGTAGTCAAAGATCAGTCAATTGCCAGACTGGACTGTCCCATCCTACTATCCCACCCATAAGTGCATCAAGCTCAGTTTTGAAGCCAACTAAGTTTTTTTGCCCCCACAGCTTCCCTCCAAATCTGGTGGAGTTTTTGCCAAAAAAAAAAAAAAAGTTGAAACAAGCGGATAGTCACCACCGGAAATTCACGTTGCCAGAAATTTCCTTCATGCTGATCAAGAACGAACACCGATAGGAATAAGAGTCACACTACGCTAAGAAACAGGCTTCCACTTTGCAGCAATGTTCTTGGATGCCACTTTGTTTCCAGGGCCAGGCCTTACCCCACTCCACAAACCAGGCCGGCCCCAAACCACCAAGAGAGTAAGTCATTTGTTCTCTACTAAATCTCATAAAAAAGCCTCTACCTGGCATTGTAATTGGAAGGGTTTTAAATAGATCATTTAACCTTGAGAGAATGTTCATTTTCACTGCGCACATCCTTCCAATCTATGAAGCAGACAATCCCCTTCACCTCGGCATGTCTCTTTAATTGTGACAGCAACGTGAGATAATTCATTTCAAATAGCTGATCGAGCCATGGGGGAATATTAATACCTAAATATTTAACAGATCGCGAGGCCTATTTCAATGAAAACTTGGTTTACAGAAGCTGTTATTCTGTGCCTGACAGAGCAGTAATATCCCTGCCCTGGAACAGTTTGCTTTGCACAGAAGACGTGTCTTTGGAGACATCTGCTATTCGACAATGAGTGAGATTTGTTATTAGGTGGTGTCCACTTGTTCGCTGTTCAGTCCCTGCCCTTAAACCGGAGACATTCACATGCACTTGGTACCTTCTCAAAAAGGCTCCCCAATTAAAGCGAAACGCAAGCATGACGAACGCATCTTGTAGTCTCCTGATCAAGGTGACATTGGGCCGCTAGTTCCATTATTTTGACACAAGAACAACATTAGGCACAAATCTGAAGTGTGTGGGGCTCAATGCAAGTTCTATACATACTAAAGCCAGCACCACCCAGGGCTCAAAAAGCAAGAGAGAGTCTATGCCTCCTGGAGTCACAGACCTGAGGGCTACCTGCATTGCCTGAGTAAACACAGCTTTTCTCCAGCTTTCTGGTGCAGCACTGCCCGAGCCAAGAATGAGCCAGAACACTCCACAGGGACTTCAGTCGCTAAGCAATGCCAATCACAGATTCAGCTACAGAGATTGGCAGGTTACCTTTGATGCCATCAGACCATCAGCTCTTTGTCCATAAATGCACAACTCTCAGACAGAGCAGTGTCCAGCAGGCAGAACAAAGCACCCCTGGATAGATTAGCAGACAGCTACAGCCATTCTGCAATTAAAGGGGCTCAGATATCATAATGCATACATCATTTTTAAAAAGCCACCATCAAAACACTCATCCCAGATACCCCACTAACAGATAATGGGGCATGCCTAGATCACCCTTAATCTCCACCCCATGATCAGTGATCCCCCTTTTTTCTTTTCTTCTAATTTATACATGCTGTAAAACCTTTTACTGTTGGTTTTAATTCCCTCTGCAAGGTCCAACGCTGCTTGGCTTTCGGCCTTTCTCACATTATCCCTATATGTTCTGATCTCCAAGAGATCGCTTTCCTTGCTGATCCCTCCCATCTTCCACTTGGCTGCACCAGGGCCCTAAATATCATTTTTTCCAAATTCATTCTTAAGCAATTTAAAGCAGACCAAATGTAAATGAAAGGTCAAAAATGAAAAGAAAATGGGCCCTAAAAATGCAAAGCCTTACCTAGAGCATTTTTATTACTACTGACGTGCATCTGCATCCATTACCAGAATATTAAAGGAAACACTTGGGAACTCTTTACTTTTAATGGCTCAACTCCTTCAGGTCTCAGTCACAGCACCAGGCCTTACACAGGCAAACGGTCATTGAACTCAACGAGCACTTCAGGTCTGGGCCTTTGATTCTGCAAATCCCTGTGCAGATGTCGAATATCACCACAACGTGGGGCTCAATTTCAGTAGGACTGCTCCTTTGCTTCGCACCCCCAAAAAAACCCTGCTCCACTACACATGCAGTTCTCCCCATTGCAAGCTGAGAGCAAGAAAGACTCAACACACCACGTGCGTTAAGCACGTTGCTTAATGCACAACCGGCTGGCACTCATCTTTCTGTGGTGAGGGCAGCACTAAAACCTACATGGAATGTCACGGGACACTACCAGAACACACACACACACCACAAAAAGCTCAACTCAAGGACAGATCTGTACGAACAGCATTTCCTCTATAGGTCTGAATGTGCTCCACAATCTTCTGATGTATTTTATCCTCACACCACCCCTGCAAGGTAGGAAAGCACTCTTACCCCATTTTACAGAGAGGGAACAGGCATGGAGAGGTTAAGTGATGTGCCCAACGTCACATCAGAGCAAAGAACTAAACCTTGGTCTTCCACATCCTAGCCAGTGGACAACATCACCCTTCTGCAAGACAAAAGCTTTTTGATTTCACAGCTAGGTAGAAATGAGGTCTGCTTCTTCAGCCAAGAGGAAGACAGATCCTTCAGAGACACTTCAACAGTAAAAAACCATCACGTTTACAGTACAGTATTACCACTGTATTATTATACAGTTCCACTGAACCCCTCCGATTAGTTTTTCCTGTATAGTTCTTTACAGGATTTACAAATCCAACCACTGCCACAAGACCATGTGGGAAGTTAAAGTAAGGAGAAAAGAGAGAAAGAGCTAAATAGACCCTTCCTGACACACACACACACACACAGCTTTTTTCCCTGGGATGAGAGCGCAAGGTCTGATTTTTGTTCATATTACTTTCTTCCCCTTCTGACACAAATCACTAAACAGACTCAAGGGGAAATATGAACAAATTCATCAATGTCCCTGCCAAGATAGCAAGGTGGCTAATGGCTTCATCGATTGTTTAGCTTGACATCATATGGTACACTGGATCAAGTGGTCCACACAATGACCGGGAATAGAGAGAGAGTTGGCAAAATGGCTTAATTTAATTTTAGCTTAGCAAAAAGATCCAATAACTCTCAACAAGAGCCATCAGTTTCTGACTCTCTTTTACAGGATCAGAATTTCACGTGGCCAATTTCAATATAGTCCCTATGTTTAAACACAACACTTTCCTCACCCCCACTCAAAAGTGGCCCATCTCTCCCTCATACACACAATGTACACTATTTTATACACCTCGTTTTGAGGAAGAAAAGTCAGGACTGCACTATTCTGCTGGGCACTCTCAAGCGGTTATCAATTCAGCAGAAAGCACAATTGACAGATGAATTAAAAATTGAAGATTAGGACTATAGAGTTATTTAGTAAATTAACTTGGTGCTAATGGAGTGCAAATGTGATAAGCTGGTGTAATTATCCATTTGTAACATACATCCTGCGAGTACTTACCTGGCTCTCCAGACACCCTGTACACTCAAGTGTCTACAAGAAGGTGGTGGAAGGGGGGAATTGACATCTCTTGGAATTTTGTCTGTGGGAGAGGTTATGGTGAGTGTGGGCACTGAAATGTAATGCATAATAATCCAATGTACAATCACAGAAATGGGAGGTTCACAGACCAAAATAGTCTCTAGCACCCAGATTCTCAAAGAGACACAAGAACCAATTCTTGATTGCAGTGGGGGTTAAGGCACCTATTCATGCAAGGATCTCGGCCCAAAACTCTAAAATCAGGGGAGACCTGGAATCCCAGATGCAAGTTTCCAAGATGGAGGGGGGGGAGATAAAAATTCTATTTAAAAACTAGCAAGTTTAGAGTGTCACGTGACTTGTAATGAAATGTACAAAGGCAGAGGACATAAACAGAGCATTAACTAACTTTTCAGGGAGATAGTAATATAATAAGAGCAGTTATATTTTCCATCTTAGATTCACAGAGGACAGGTAAGACTGAAGTAGAGTCAAGTCCCCATTAGCTTACATTCATGGTGCAATGTGCATTGGGACTACTCGTCTATTTCAAACACAGCTGGCTATCTGGCACCTATGCGTGCATTCCGATACAGTTTTAAGTAATTAGCTGAAAAGAAATGGTTTGCTGTTCTGTTATCAGAGCTGAGTAGCTCACACGCTACCCAAGTTGCCTTCAAAGGTGAATGAAATGAGCTCTTCATCAACACAAGCTATTTATTAATTAGGGTTCGTAGTAGCAGAATATTGCTTTCTTGCAGTTTTAGGGGAACAGAAGCTTGCTTTGATTACCACAGTAACTACTGCTGCCATTCTCTGCCACCCTCCCCCAATTCATTAGCATTTCCGAACTGGTAAGATAACCATGCGCAAAGCAAGCGCTACGAAAGAAGCTAAATGTAATAGATGATTACAAATTAGAGTGGAAATATCTGAATACCCCAGGATAGGGGTGTGTGCATTTGTTTTTAAAACACGGTGGAAATTTACCCTTAGCCTCTTTGAGAAGGACAACAGAGTCCTGTGGCACTTTTAAAGACTAACAGATTTATTTATCGCATGAGCTTTCGTGGGAGAAAATCCCACTTCGTCAGACGCTCTGTAACTTCCCCATCTTCAAAGCATCTGACGAAGTGGGATTTTCTCCCACAAAAGTTCATGAGATAAATAAATCTGTTAGTCTTTAAAAGTGCCACAGGACTCGGTTGTCTTTTTACAATAGACTAACACAGCTACCCCTGTGGAATTTGCCTCTTTGAGAAGGTTTGAATTCTTAATAGGTTTCTAAGTGTTTTGACCTTTCATTCACACTGTGGCAGCGCAACGCAGCACATTGGAGGAAATCCTGCCCCACTGCAATCAACCTGAGTTTGCCAGCGAATTCACAGGGGCCAGGGTTTCACCATGTGTATTTAAAAATGTGTGAAAGTCAGGATACAGCCTGAGTGCTATAGACTGCACTTTTTTTATTCACAGAGTAGGTCTAAGCAAGCACACAGCACACACCCAGGCCTGTCAGTGAGAGTCTAAATCCTGTCTGAGGGGGCTGTCAGATTGGAAATAGCAGTTGAAGTCTCCATATCCAATCAGTCCTTGGCCTCTGTTGAGCATGCCAACCAGGTGCAAAGATTGAGGGAGGAGGACATTTGTCCATTAGAAACTGAATCAAGACCACTGAACTCAGAAATGAGACAATCAATAAATCACTACCCATTGTTGGAGAATGTTTGTACCAAGGACATAGAGGTGCCAGTTCCTGAACTCTTATCCAATCCCATGAGCCATCAAGTCTTCTACACATTTGATTTATAATAAAGATTAATTGTTCTGAAAGCTTGATAGGAGTACTGCTTTACTTAACCTAATATTAGGGAGACTGAACCGGACAACACATAGGAGATACGAACACTACCTCAGCCTAAACACCAATCTGAATTTGACCCAGCCCAGCTATTCAGTGGCCACTATGAAAAACAATTTGATTTCAAAGGGTTAACAGCTTCTTACATGGGATTTTGTGATGTGGACATATATTACCAGACCATATCTGAAATCAATGTGAATTAAATGCTTAAAAACCTTTGAGGAGCTACGCCATATTGCCAAGGAAATGGCTTGAGACAGTAGATCAAACAAGGATTGACAGCACACAGAGTCCTGGACCATCCTCTTTTCACTGGATGTTGTCCCCCCAGAATGTTGTCCAGGCATATTGGTAGGTGAAGCTTACAACCTATGTCTGGGGTCCAAGCAGTGTATGTTAAGAGCTGTCCATGGAGCACCTGTCTTTAAAAACCTGTGCATTTAAAATCCCATCCAAGTACCAAGAAGAGAATATTCTTTACTGCATTCACTTCCATTGTAAAACAAACATTTAAAGTTGTTTGACATTTTGTTAGGAGCACTGGAAAAATATTCTCACACACACAAGTTGAGTTAATGGAATGGGCAATTAGCTTTCCAGGGTGAATTTAGTTGAATGTACATTGTTTTTAAACTATCAGGACAGACTTTTTCGGTAAAACAGATGAAAGTGCATCTGATTGATTTTAATTTACATTGAAACATTGCGGTCTCTAACAATGCCAAAAATGGAAGAAACTATAAATGAATACAAGCTGTGGTGAGATAGATTGACTCTTAAGCAATCAAGATCACAGATGACCTCCCACTTACACAGTAGTTAAAATATAAAAGACTACGTATCGATCAATAGATAAGTTTGCATTAATCTTGTCCTTAAGCACTTGAAAGCTACGTGTCTTACAGGTACACACACACGGATTGGGAAGGAGGAGTTTTTTCCCCATTGCCCCACCCCTGCACACATTTTGTTTGTGCTCCGCTACACATGGCAGAGTGGGAGGTGGACTGAGGAAGTACAGAGGTCGGTATTTGTAGAGATGCTTCAGGAGACATTGGGGGAAATGAAGTGATACAGGACTTTATGAATAAAAACCACACAGGCCATCAACCTCAAAATTAAATACACCAATATATGTAGAAGGAGAATTAGTAAGTATGAGACACCCAAGAATTGATTATGCAGTCACAGCTGAATGCTATTGGTCTTTATCCGAGAACACACCCTGCCAATAAAAACTACAGCAGGCATGTGAGAACGAAATGCCATTCTACTTGGGCTTCAGAGGTTCCTTTGCTCACAACCATCAAATACTCTTTCTTCTTTTAAATGAGTGATTTGATAGATTAGTAAACACACAACAGTTATCGGATTTGAAAAAGTGAGCCAACATTGCAGCTGCAGCAATTAAACAAAGGCACACCATTTTACACTACTTTAACTGCATGCTAGTGGCCTGATCATGAGGGGGGACTATATACTCTTCAAGTAGCACCAAAATTAATGGAAGCTGAATGTGCTCAACACCTGTTCAGCATCAGGGACTAATTCAGTAACATATATATCATGTGAAGCTTCAGCAAAGTAAGCCTTACTGCCATCCATGTCATCCCAGGGAGCTTAATGATGGAAAAGTGAGAGATTGCTTAGCCAGCTGAAAGATGGAAAGGCTTTTGCCCACTGCTCCCTTCTAAGACAGCACTATGGACCACCAATACAGTAGAACTACATTGCTTCAAGCCATTAATTGTAGAAAACTTGCTTTCTGAGGGCTTGCTTACACAGAGTAGGGTGCGATTTCTAAAGCACGCTTATGTGCCGTGTACTAAGTGGTCTACACGTACTTTGCTGAAGGGCACTAAAAGCATCTGAGGAAGTGGGATTTTCTCCCGCAAAAGCTCATGTGATAAATAAATGTGTTAGTCTTTAAAAGTGCCACAGGACTCCTTGATTGTTTCAACATAGTATAGTTATCCATGCTGTCATCATCCTCAGGTTTGCAGCCAGTGTCTGTATCTTGCAGAGGCCTCATTCAGTGGAAAAACAGCATTATGTCAGAACCAAATAAGGAACCATTAGTAGGCATCAACAGGGACCAGTTAGTACATAGCATGCTTCAGAAATGGTACCCTCCTCGTGTGCTTTGCTGACCTGGGTAGACGGGCTCCAAGCAGACTAATGTTTGGAATGCCAGAGCAGAACAGGTGGTCTTGTAAGAACCTGAACCTGCAAGTCACTTTGCCAAGAGAGAGTCAGACAGTCCCAAAACTGAGGAAGCAGTCAGTTCTAACCAAGATTTATTTATTTATTTATTTGTGGGGGGGGGGAGTTTACAAATTACTGACTATTTAGATGCGAGTTTTACATGGATTCCACACCAAAGGTGGAGCATCCAAAAATGTGGGTGTGCTTAATGTACATTTGAAAGAAGACTGTATAGAATAAGTTTAACAAAAAAGTCAACTAAAACAGCAGGACCCCCACACACCTCTCCACATATCACTTGATCACTACTCATGTGACCAATACTGCTGTAGACCCACACAGACCAACCCCACTTCCTACTAAACAAAAATCCCATCATTTCCTCAGTATTTTTCCAGTGCCCTCTCTCATGAACTGGGTACTGCAGGGCTCCTGCAGTGGACCGTAAGATGGATCGAAAACTGGTTAGATCAACGGGCTCAGCGGGTAGGAATCAATGGCTCGTTGTCTGGTTGGCAACCGGTAACAAGTGGAGTGCCCCAGGGGTCGGTCCTGGGGCCGGTTCTATTCAACATCTTCATTAATGATCTTGATGATGGAATAGACTGCGTGCTTAGTAAGTTTGCAGATGACACCAAGTTGGGGGGAATGGTAGATACTCTGGAGGGCAGGGACAGGATCCAGGGAGATCTGGACAAATTGGAGCACTGGGCCGAAAGAAACCTCATGAGGTTCAACAAAGACAAGTGCAAAGTCCTGCACTTAGGACGGAAAAATCCCATGCACTGCTACAGGCTGGGGACCGAGCGGCTAAGTAACAGCGCTGCAGAAAAGGACCTGGGGGTTATGGTGGACGGGAAGATGAATATGAGCCAACAGTGTGCCCTTATTGCCAAAAAGGCCAATGGCATATTAGGCTGCATCAGTAGGAGTATTGCCAGCAGATCGAGGGATGTGATAATTCCCCTCTATTCGACACTGGTCAGGCCACATCTGGAATACTGCGTCCAGTTTTGGGCTCCCCACTACAGAAAGGATGTGGAGAAGTTAGAAAGAGTCCAGCGGAGGGCAACGAAAATGATTAGGGGGCTGGGGCAGATGACTTATGAGGAGAGACTGAAGGAACTAGGCTTATTTAGTCTACAGAAGAGAAGACTGAGGGGGGATTTGATAGCAACCTTCAACTACTTGAAGGGTTGCTCCAAAGAGGAGGGAGCTAGGCTGTTCTCGAGGGTAACAGAGGACAGAACAAGGAGCAATGGTTTCAAATTACAGCTGGGGAGGTCAAGGTTGGATATTAGGAAAAACTTTCTCACTAGGGGGGTGGTGAAGCATTGGAATGGGCTACCTAGGGAGGTGGTAGAATCTCCATCTTTGGAGATTTTTAAGGCTCTGTTAGACAAAACCCTGGCTGGGGTGATTTAGTGGGAGTGGTCTTGCTTTTTAGCAGGGGGTTGGACTAGATGACCTCGTGAGGTCCCTTCCAACCCTATTATTCTATGATTCTATGATTCCTGGCAGGTGAAAAAAAAATGATTTCAAAATAAAACATTCTCCTCTGGAAAAAAAGAGGTATGCATGATACAATTATATGGATTAGCTAGCTACAGATTCTAACACACAAGACAACACTAGGTAAAAGGAATACTTTTGGGAAGGAAAACACCTTATTTAACATTATTGGCAGAACACCTTCCCCTCCTCCAGCTCTATGAAGTCATCCATCCTTTTGCAGAAGGAATCCTCCTTTAAAAGTATTTCTCTACACAAAGTAGAATTAAAAAAAAAAAAAAAAAAAATCTGATTGCATACCAACTCTGAACAGTGAATTAGGAGATTTTAGAAGCTCATAGGAAGGCATACTATTAGAGGTAGCTTTACAATTTGAGGAAGCCACACAAAAATGCTGCTCTGCATTTCACTAGACATACGAAACAAAAACCCTCCAATAGTTAACAAAAAATTGTGCACTTTTAATGAAACAAGGCCAAGCCATACATGTGAGCTCTAGCGACAGACCACAGCTTACCTGTATTTAGGATCTTTATAAAAAACTAACTGAATAGAGACATGTTACTTTAAAAATACTCAAAAAAAAAAAAAAAAAAAAGACAGAAGACACCGTTACTGTATTTTAGTTTTATTACAAGACCTACACCATATCCGCTATTACATTCTGACCAAATTTTAATTCTTTGCGATGATCTCATTCAATAGCACACCAAAATGAACAAGAGCCATAATTTTAATGCGCCACTTTTTCAAGACCATCCTTTCCATCCCATGAAGATGACTATGGAGCAGAATCTCAGCTGGTACTTTGACTTGCCATTGTTCCATTTAACCAAGAGGAGCAATCACACTTCGCATCAGATGAGGATCTGCCCCATATTAAGAAGAGACAAATGGTAATCACACATTTGCACCCATGGTTTACACAGAACAATGAATTTATTCACAGTAAACAAAAGAGAAACACTTTACTATGCATCAACAATGTAGTAAGAAACAATTTAAAAAGTCTCAGTTTCTGAAACTGCTGTCAGTGAGCCCACACAGTTAACACTTACTTAAATAGCTAAAAATTCAGGAAAGGTGTTGCTTTGAAATACAAACAGTTATACAGAAGCCACATAATCTGATGCAAAACCCTTGGGCACAGAAGAAAGGAAAAATAAACAACTAATTTTAGCTCTTGAGTACTCTCATTAGTGATTCTCACCAATTAGAATATGATGCAACTGCCATCAACAGGCAAATTTTAGGTATATTGTAAGCATGTATTTAGAATATTTGTGTGTATATTTCACTGTAAAAGCACTATTGAAAGTTATTAATTGGTGCGCAATACAGAGATTCTGATCTGTCAAACTAGTGCTCTGGCTCTGTCATTTCACTGATTAAATGAATGAAGTGTTTGAAAGGTATTCCTGCGCCATGAAACCCTCAGGTTACAGGTTTTACTGTTAGCTTTTTAGTTTGACTCTGTAATAACACCAGGATAAAGTTTTCAAAATCATCTAAGTGACTTAGGAACTGGGACTCAGGAGCTCTTGATATCTTTTATCCCAGATTTTTGTGTCAGTGTAGGCCAGCACCTACATTTTTAAGAGCAACTATTTTGAGTGTCATTTTCAGGTGTAGAAAACTTAAATGGGCCTGATTATCAGAACATCAAAGCACAGGAGTTGTTGGAGGAGAGAGGAAATGGGGAGGGGGGGGAGAGAGGGAGAGAATATCAGCCCCCATTAGTGTCAAGTTGGATTCCACACACACCCCAAAAAACTGAGGCAAGTGAAAAAATAAAAGTGAACCCATTGTTTTGTTGAACTGGACTAACACAGATATCCCTTCGGCACTTGAACCCAATTAGTCACTTTTGAAAAATTCTGGCCAAGATCTGTATCTGAAAATACCACTCATGTCTTCATTTTGGGATTCCTTATCTAAGGTTGTCCCAGGATGTCGAAAGGGCCATCTTTAAGTCTAAGGAGCTTAAGCTAGCGAGAAGCTCTCTCCTATTGTACAGGGCTGTGTTTAGCATACTCTTCAGCATTTAGCACACAAAGGATTTCCATCAAGCAGCCGCCTCTGGTGGTACTAAAGTTTCAAAGGGGTCGCCGTGTTAGTCTATTGCAGAAAAACAACAGAGTCCTGTGGCACTTTTAAAGATTAACAGATTTATCACATCAGCTTTCGTGGGAGAAAATCCCACTTCGAAATGAGCATCATTGCAGAAGGCTTTCTGAGAACACTTCATGGGCCTAGATCACCACTGCCTTGTACCACGCCCTATCATTGTTCTGTACAAGGCCTACTCACCAGGTGAGCAACACACCGCAAAAAAAAAAAATCAGAATGGAAGTGTTTTACACAAACTTTGCAGCAGTGCAGAGGCGGCTTGTGAATCTGACCTCTTTTTTGAGATGGGGGTTTGTGAGCTCACAAATCATGCCTTCACATCCGTGTGTAATCTATTTAGCCTCCTCTTTTCAAAGAGAGATTAATGCAGTTTTCTGAAGATGTGGCATAGCCGTGGAGCAAAAATTCCAGTTATAAGTCTTGAGAAAGATGAAGGGCAATAATCCAATACTTAAGGACTTCTAGGTGGACACACTATGAAGCACTGTTTTGATTAAAGCACTGTGGCATTGTATCAGTCTCTCTTCCTCTCCCAAAGAGGAAAAAAAATGCTGTGCTCCTGTCCATTTTTGTGAGCAAAGGAGATCAGATAGCTTTCCTGTTTTTCACCAGAATAAGCTGGCTGTCAGAAAAAGAGCTTTAAAAGCATTCCATCGAGAAGACAGGCATGTTTTTTATCAGGGAAAAAAGCACCAACAGCTGCCACAAGACCAAATAACGGTCCTAAATACCAGTGCAGCTCCTCCTGGCTCCAGGTTTCATTCATCAAGTATCCGCAAGCACAGAAAAAGGATATGCAAAGCAGCTTTGTTAAGCTAAGCATCCTCGACTCAAAAACCTAGATTTTCCTTCTACAGGTTTCCATGCTACCAATGCAAATCCCTCAAAGCAACAATTCACAGAGAATGTATGTACTTGAATATTACAGTAACATTTACACACCAAAAAACTGCAGCAGCCCACATCAGGGGACATTTCACGTGTCACTCCTGCTGGCAGGCATATGCTGCAGCCAACAGTTCTATAAATGGTCCATCACTACCCAAATTACTTGATTTAAGAATTCTAATAGGCCAGTTCCCAAACATACCTAAATGTACAACGACATGAGGACAAAAAAGTAGCCCATTACCTGAATTTACTTTTAACCATAGTTTATTAGGAGGTTAATTTAAATTACTCGACAGTGAACCTGTTCAGCAAAAATAATTTTTTTAAAAAAATCATATGCTGATTGGAATGAAGCCATGCACCACTGTAATAGGTCTCCCTTCCCTTTCCACACATGTATTCCTGGTTACTCGTTTCCTGTCATTAACATAAAAGAAAAAAAAAACCCACAGCAAAGAGACAAAGGAATAGCAGCCACCATTGCATCCCTCACTCATTAGATTCACACTTTTAAGGTCAGAAGAGACCATTATGATCATCTAATCTGACCTCCTGGACCACATCGGTCACAGAACCTCACTCATGCATTCCTGTAAGTGATCCCCAACCTATGACTTGAGGACTTCATTAACTCAATAACAGCTTAAAGACTTCAAGGTATAGAGAACACACTAGTAAGTGACTCATGCTGCAAAGGCAGGCAAAAATACCCAGCGTCTCTACCAATCTGCCTGGGGGGTAGGGGGGGTCCTTCCCCAACCCAGACATGGCAATCAACTAAATTCTGAGCATGTGGACAAGACTTACCAGCCAGACATCCAGAAAAAATTCTCTAGTAACTCAGAGCCCACCCTGTCCAATATCCTATCCCAGGCCATTGGACATATTTACCCCTGGTGATCAAAATCAGTTCATTGCTAAGGTAGGTTGTCCCCTCAGACCACCCCCCTCATAAACTTACCAAGTTCAGTCTTGAAGCCACCTAAGTTTCTTGACCTGTAGGGATATGCGGGTGATCTTGCTATTTGTATAACGTGTGTCAATCCTTGTATCATTGGTCTTAACTGGTTCATTAGTTTTATAACTTTTTCTCACCTTAATTGGTTTATTGATTTCATCCATAACTTGTATCAATCCTTCTCTAATCCTAATTGGTTCATGATGATTGACATCTGTAATGGGTCCCTATTTGCAACATTGTTACATTGGTTTATGATGTCTGGTAGATGGGATTCTGGATCCTGCGCTCTGTGTGGCTGTTGGGGAGCATGGGGCTCAAACCGCTGGTCTTGGGGTTCTCCTGGCTGGGGAGGTGGGGGCCTTTCCCCTCTGAGCCACTCTCTCCCAGCTTACATTGCTGTGAAAATCTATCCCTATATACCCTTAGGCAATAGGCATAGCACCTCTTTTTACCCAGTCACTGCAGTATTTACAGTAAAGTAATGGAAAACTCCATATTAAAAATGTAATATTGAAAATGTTAAACTCCATCTTGGAAATGTTAAACTCCATCTTTGACCAATGTACCCTATTTTGTGTGAAACTATTTCTAGAGTGAATAGCTCACATTGTCTGAGCAAGGTGTGGATGGAGGGTGTATGTATGTGTGAACCAGTCCCAAACTGCCAGCTTGTCCTGATGAATGCGAAGTCCATTCCAACGGCTGAAGAATGAACACAGCCCCAAAAGTAAAAGGATCCACCCCAGAGACAAAAGGATAAAAATCAATCAAGCTATTAAGAAACGAGCTGGAAGTCACGTCTGCAGCTGCTTGGTGACCAACGGACACACAGAGCCCCTGAAGCAGCGTGACCTATAAAGACTGGGTGAGACTCCAAAGTTTTGGGGGACACAGTTCTGCATACACCTGAGAGAAGGAGCGTTGGTGCACGCCCCACAGACCCCGCTCTTCCTCGTGTTCAGCTTCCCTGGCCAGGTAGCTGCCACGAGCAACGATCTCCAGCAACGGACTAAAGCCACAATCAGGACTGGTAATTGTATGAACTGCAGAATACCTTCTGGTGTGTTTGGGCGCGTGGATGAGTGTGTGTGTGTGTGTGGGTATAAGTTAGTTTATAATTTTGTTCTTTTCTATAATAAACACGGTGTGTTGCCTTTTCCCCTTTCAAAGATCTTGGACACTCTTTTCGGTATAACACACCCCCATTGCTCCCCTTGGAAGGCTGTTCCAGAACCTCATTGCTCTGATGATTAGAAACCTTTGTCTAATTCCAAGACTAAACTTCCTGGGGGCCAGTGTACATCAATTTGTTCTTCTGTCCACATTGGCGGTATACTGAAATAATTCCTCTCCCTCCCTGGTATTTATCCCTCTGATGAATTTAAAGAGAACAATCATCTCTCTCCTCAGCCTTCTTTTGGTTAGGCTAAACAAGCCAAGCTCTGAGTCTCCTTTCATATGACGCCCTCCATTCCACAGATCATCCTAGTAGCCCTTCTTTGCACGTGTTCCCGTTTGAATTCGTCTTTCCTAAACATCCTTGACCCCATGGTTTGAATGCTCTTTCTCCCTCCTTTCATCTGTTGGCTTCTGGTGGGATGGAAGATGGAGGGTCATTTGTAATCTCATCAGGGTAGGAGATATGCCTTCCTGTGTTTATGGAGTATCTAACACATAGGGCCCTAGCAAATTAAAAAAAACCCTACCAGCTACTTATATGCTCATTTTCCTTTCTTTCATTAAAGAAATATTAATATGCAAATGGAGAAACTAGAGCTTCCACTCAGAACAACCGGTCGCCAATTGGCCTTACCAGGCAGGCAATGCAACAGCCTCTCTGTGAGGTCAGAAATGCAGTCTGAGCAGAACATGCACAATAATTTATATTTCCCTCGTATACTTGGTCTCCCAAACCTGCATCTCTCTGGGAAGTGTGCATATCCCAATGTTAACTGAGAGTCATGCCACTAAAAAAAAAAAAAAAAAAAAAAAAAAAAAAAAAAAAAAAAAATGGAGTTACAGCCATCTGTGTTCTGTAAAGAAGATGAGGCCCACAGTTTTACCCAGACAAGAAATGAATGACAGTTTTCGGGAGTTAAAAATATGGCCCTTGCTTAGCTTTAGGATGCCTACTAGGGTTTTGAGCACCCATTGAAAATCCCACTAGGATCCTAAATACCTTTAAAAAAAACTGGTCTTAAGTGTTCAGGATTTGGCCCCTGACAGCAGATTAAATTGACTAAAATACTTTAAAGGACTGTATAATTAAGCCCTAAGAATGACTGCTTGCTACCATGTGAGTACATAAAGAATCAGTGTTCAGTCAGATAACAGCAACTATGATGTATGTTTTGTAATAAAATTAAAATACAGTAACTTAAAAGCAAACAGAAATTAGTCTCATTCTCTCATAATGCCTCATATTAAGGTTATATATTCGATAAAGTGAAATTTTATTACTATACCCTTAGGCTTCCGAGCACATCATGCCACACGTTCAGCTGGCTGCTAAAAAGCCGGCGCCAAGAGATTAGCATTTGTTCCAAAGATAGTTGAGATTAATAGTTTGAAGCTGTTTCTTCAATTTAACCATAAAACTCAAACATTTAAATTAGAGCCAACTTTAACAATGCTTTTGTTCCAAAAAGCCATCATCATGTTAGTCCTTAAATGCTGATCAGAACATGGGGAGGGTCACTGTATTTTTTATAACTGGAGACAGAGAATGAAAGCTATTCATATTACATCATTTTTAAAACCAGTAAGGTTTTAATGAAGTGCAAGTACATAAGATAAGAGAGACCGCAGGTAAAACTCTACCCCCATTCAGAGAGCTCTGCCATTGACTTCAATGAAGCCAAGATTTTGCCCCATGCTCCTGCTATAAAGTTGACTCTCCCCACAGAAGCCATCATACTTCTGACAGATGAGATTTCTTAGGATGTATGGAACCACACTGCTCCCCCAATGCCACAAGTGTTTCAGTGAGGATAGAACGGACAGGGGGACATCCCAACTTAGTCAGGACCTTTGTGTCCAACAGCTATTCAACAGCTAATCAGAAGCTACTGCACAGACTGTCTGTTGAACAAGTCTCTAGGCTAGATAATGCAGCTCCTTCATTAGTTCTGAGTAAAGGTTCCTCTTTTCCCAAAGTGTGCTAGAAAGTAATTTGTGCCAGTTTCCTATGGCTACCATATATTGAAATGGACCTTTCCCAAGAGAAAGGTGAAGTGGGGGGCTGGGAATATACACTGCACTACCTTACCTCTTCACCCTTAAAAACAGAAGCCCCACAATAAGGCCTGATCCTACCAGTTGAAAACAATGGCTTTATATAGCCCATAAATATCATCAGACAAGTAACAGAAAAATTGAGACTACCACGACCACCGCTGCCTAAGGCATTCAGATTCTTTTCAATCCTCTGAAATCAGATTACTTGCACACCCCTGCCCCCTTTAAATGGGCTGAACTCCCCTTTCCCCAAAATTACACTTGCTGCGACTGTTCGTTCACTCAATTTCCAGCACCCCTTAACAATTTTACAAAGCTATGCCCTGGCACTGTTCACTGTGAATCAGCCTTTATAAGCATGCTAACGATATCAAAGCTCTTCCTTAGTTTTCTCTTCAGAAGCGTATCAGCGAGCTCAGCTCCCAATGCACAGGGAAAAGTAGAGGAGTATTTGACATCCTGCATCAGCAAGGACTCCATTAGCCACTTCCTGGAACATAAAGCATATTTAGAAAGGCATTGAAAATGTGAATAATTAAAATGTAAGACATGTCATCTTCATCAAAGCCATAGGACTAAATAAAGTCTTGGAGAGCCCTCTCCTGTACATTCCATATTTCCCTGTGAAACGGAAATGCATGAGCACACACCTTGCTCTAGAAAACCCTGGATAAACAAGGCCAGTCTATTCAGCACCTTTCAAGATTTTTAAGTGATATATGATGAGCTCAAAAGCACAAGCTCCCCGAAAAAACAGACCAACAGTACTAATGATTTTTTCCACCCCAAACACAAGAAATTAACTCTTCATTTAGCAAAAATGAATAAAAACCTACCAACATCATGCCTTTAAAAAAGTTGGAAGCTGGCATATGCTAGGTCAACACTGCCCTAAATCTGTAACAAATTTGATCAATCAGGTTTTCCCCCCTTTTGGTAATCCACCTTTTAACACATTTCTCCCAAGAACACAGAAAAAAGCTTATTGCTCCATAGACGCCAGGTTTAATCCTATACTAGTTATCAAGTGTGTACTGGAACACAAACATTCCTTACTAGAACAGATACTATTCTCTTCTCACTGAAACACTGAGAAACAAATGATTAAGGATGCTACTGTACTATTAATATTTATTAATATTTAGGCCCTTTCTTATTCACTGGCACACTGAGTTCAGCTGCATGGGTGAACAAACCCCACAGCAACGATTGTTTGACTTCATCTTAGTTTGATTTATTGACCACTGCAATTATCAGTGACAAGTTCCAGCTAAATGTATTGCCCTAGCACTGCAGAAAGAACTAATGCTTCTAATATATATTTTCTAACTGATGAAGTAAAGAACAAGTCATTTACACAATTCCATTACAGTGCTGTTAAAGGACTGCTAAAGGTTAAAGGTTTATTTTCTGTACCACCACCTACTTTATCTTACAGAGTCTTTGTTCTATGTTGCTTCACAAACTATCAGGACAAAGAGACAAAGTTGTGATCTGTATCTCTTGTTTAAAGGCAGCTGGAAATAAAGCTTTTCTTCAGGAAACACACATCTGCAATCCCTAAGCTTCTTAATTCAAGCTTAAAAAAAAAAAAAGGAGACATGAAATTGATTTTGTTTCAGATGGTTAATTTTTGGCAGGGATTTCCCAACCAACACCAATTCTGACCATTTGGTGTTGTTAACACTGATGGCCTGTTTTATTCCTCTGAGGAGCTTGCTGCAGCCCTCCTGCCTCTGGCAGTTCTCATGTACCAGGTCACAGTAGAAAAGGCTACCGTGTCCTTATTCGTCTTGATGTCCTAACTTGCCCAACCCACAAGTGTAATCACTGTTTGGGGGGAAAAAAAAAACAAACCCTAAAATAATAAAGTCAGCAAGGCCTAACATGGTAGTGGTGTCTGAAAACTACATCCCCAAAAACCGTAATAAGAAAATAGTTTGCTTTCCCAGCAAACCCTCTTGTGATGAACAGCAGCTGTAAGTATTATAAGCTATGTTACAGTTACTGGCTTTGTTTAATCATTTAGCTTTACACAGTACATGGACATGGGTATACAAATGCAAAGAGAATATGTCTCTACATTAACCTAAAATGCAAATATTGCCTAGCTCAAACACAATGGATACATCAGTTACTCACAATACTGTCATATTAAACCTACATCAGAGCTTGTTTTCTTGAATTGTACCTAGAGCCTGCTTTCTAGACGTAATTACTGTATAATATACATCAGAACCAGAGAGAAAGGCCTCAGTCTGAGGGCTAAAATGGAAAAGAAATCAATACAAAGAAGATAAATGTTTTTTTCTCAAGAGCTGCAGAATTTCAAACAGATGGAAGTTTTAACTCTCTTTCTGGCTTATTTTATTTTTGCTTGAAATCATTTTATCATCAGATGAGTTCCTGGAGGGGATCAGGGTATACAGAACCATTTCCTCGTGTCATTGTGGGCATTTTAAAAGAGAACTGAAAGTTACTAGAAAGCTTCCTGAAAGAGATTTTATTCTTTTCATATATCCTGCAACTGACCCACAGTACAAATTGCATCAGAATGAGAGAGTCATACACCTTTCTATTTTTAAGGAAGAAATAAGCTTATTAAAAAAAAAAACAAAAAACCAAGCAGCTACAGCCTACAAAATATTTCAACTACTCACTTTTCTGGAATAAGAGAATAAATTAAAGATGCTTTCAAATTTAACCAAGTCCAAAAGCTGCCGCTATTTGAATGAAAGCAATCAGATCTGGCAGAAAATCGTCCAGCGAGTAAAACAACAAGCAATGCTAAGTAAGAGAAATTTTTTAAAGTTCCTCCAGATTCCCCATCACTAGCTCGTGCCTCTGACAGCTCAGTCCCCAGTGCACTTCACGGCTCCCACCAATCGGTCACTCACCGCCCTGTAACAAGACCCCCTAGAGAAGGAAGGGGGTCAGCGGAGGGAGGAGAGACCCGGCACTCCGCAGGGGCTGGGGGACGCTGCCCCTTGCACAGGCCGGGAGGAGGGGAGCCGTGTCCTCTGGCTGGAGACACCGCTCACCCCACAAGCGCCTTCCCCGCCGGGGGCACAGTGCCGGGAGCGGGGCCCGGCGCAGGCGGATGGGGGAAGGAGGGCCCGGCGGGCCGGGCTCTCCCCACTGGGGACGGGCGGGAGCGGAGGGGGAGAGAGGGGCCCGGCGGGGGCGGAGGGGGCCCCGGCGGGGGCGGAGGGGGGCCCGGCGGGCCGGGCTCTCCCCACTGGGGCCGGGCGGCAGCTCGGCAGCGCCCCGGCGGGTGCTCAGCATCACTGCAGCCCGGGATGTCGGGGCGGGTTTGGTCCCCCCCGCCCGGCCCCGTCCGCCGGGACTGTCCGCAGCGGGCTCCGCCAAGCCGGCACCGGCCCCGCCCCGGCAAGGTCAAGGGGGCGGCGGGACCCGGGCGGGCTCGGTCCCCCGCAAGCGATTAGACCGACGGACACACGGCGGCCGGACCGGACAGACCGACCGCCGGAGGCAGCTCCCCCGACACGGGCGGGGGGAGGGGCTGTCCCGGGCCGAACTTGGGCCGAGTGCCCCCCGCCCCCCACTGCCCCCCACCACCCCCCCCCCCCCCCCCCCCCCCTCCCCCGCCCCCGGCCCGCACTCACCGGGCCCGCAGAGCACGTCGCGCAGCACGGGGCCGGCCAGCAGCAGGACCCACCAGCGCGGGTGCAGGAGGCGCCGCATGGCCGGAGCGGGCGCGGCGCATGGGAGGAGCGGGCGGCGGCGGGAAGTTGCGGGCCGGTCCCCGGGCGGGTCGGGGCGGTCGGTCCGGGCTGGCCCCGCTGCTCAGGCGGGCAGCGCCCCCCCGGGCCGGGCCATGGCGGCGGCGGGACGGAGCGGCCGGTCAGTGCCGGGCGGGGGGGAGGCGGCGGGCCGGGGCCGGGGCCGGGGCGGGCGGGGAGCGATCCTCCATCCTGCCGGCGGCCGGCGGGCGCGGGACTAGTCGGGAGCCGTTGCCTGGCGCACACTTTAAAGCCGCCAGAGGGAGAGAGGAGGCGGGGGCGCGCGAGGAGGGCTCCTGCGCGCCCCCGCGGCTCTTAAAGGGGCAGCTCGCGTTCCCCCAGCCGGCTGGCCGTCTGTCTGTCTGTCTGTCTGCCTGTGCGGGGAGCACGCGGCTGTGTGCATGCACACGTGTGTGAGTGTCTGTGTACACACAGGGGCTTTCCCTGCTGCCCACGTCGCTTCCCTCCTGCAAACCCTGCCGGACACACACACACACCCAGAGTGACACACACACACTGTGACAACACACCCAGAGGGACACACACACACACAGTGACACAGGCACACACTGTGACAGACACATACACACGCACACAGTGACACACACACACACACACACACACACACACACAATGAAACACAACACTGACACACACACTGTGACAGACGCGCACACACAGTGACAGACACACACTGACTGACAGAGACACACACACAATGAAACACAACACAGTGACTGACAGACAGACACACACACCCCGACACACGTCTCTCCCCCGCCCTCCGCAGGGGCCGGCTGCCGCATTCCCAGCTCCCGGCGGGCGGGCAGGCAGCAGCAGGGTTTCCAGCGAGATCGATCTGTTTGGCAGGACGGAGCGCTGCAGTTTTAATCCCACACATCCGGCCCCACTGGGAAGAAGGGCCAGAGACTTTGGCGGCTGGTTTTTAGGACGGGGACGGATCCCAGGAGCAGAGGGGAGGTGAAAAGCAGCCCAGGCAACGATCAGAAGGAAGCAGCGCCCAGAGGCGAGGCTGATTTCTGGCAGATACTCGGGAGCGATTTTCTTTTTAGCCCTTGCGTTTAAATAAAAAGCAATCCGGGGGAAATGGGAGCGCTGCTTATCTGTAATGAGTTTGGTCCCTTCCTTATACTGTAAGATTTTATCACCTTTTAGTTATAAGCACAATATTTTGCCTTTATACTGTTTCCAACTAGTGCACGGCAGTTTTTGATTAAATGTGTAATTGAGTCAAGATAATTTGCCATTTGTAATTTAAAATTTCTCACGCTTATCTAAATTGTATCTGTTTGAAGTTATTTATGTTATTACACCAGCCTCCACGCACATTCTAGCATGCTGGCTTTTTGACTAATGTACGTAATTCTTCCGGTTGTGGCCAGAGACCCCACACCAAATAACATACTAGCTCTGTTATAAAACGGGTAAATTCTACCTTGAAACAGGACTTTCCAGCTGGGCTTGATACCGAGCCCAGAAATGGACAGAGGATTCCAAGTGAATTATAATGTTGTTGCATGGGAAACAGACAATGGTATGAATTGAGAGTGAATTATCTTTAGTATTAATTTGAGCTCATCAGGATCTGTTGCCTTCTGTCAAAACCAGAACCTTATTCAAACACAGTTTTTATCTTTTTTTTAAAAAAAATATTATTATTACAGGATTTTTTTCACAGTTTTAAAAGGGATGATGGAGAAGAAGAAGGAACAAATCAGATGAAGTCAGAATATAATTTATCCAAGCCATTGGAATGGTTTTGCCCTTGGGACACAAACACCAGCCCTGCTGTAATGGTGGTGGCCTGCAATCTGCAGCAGTTTAGTGAGTTTCCTTGTATCTGCAAGCTGGAGCCTCTATGTCCAGGTTCACAAACAGGGTGAATCCCAGCTTTGTCAGTGAAAGCTATGCAGGCATGGTCCCCCTCTCTTACTCCTCTCCACATGACACACCTTGAAAGAACTCTGCACTCCAGTGTGCAGGAATTTGAACCCAAATTCAGCAGCAGATAGGACATAGAATGGGGTGTACTGCAGCCCTGAGGGACCCTAAAGCAGCAAGCACCAAGGTGTCTTAGAAAAACAAAAGTACTCCTGTGGCACTTTTAAAAACCAACAAATGTATTTACTGCAAAAGCTTTTGTGGGCACAATCCCACTTCATCAGATGCATTAAAATGGAAAATGTGGCACTCCTTAATGACTCATCAGATTTCTCCCTTTGGCCCATTGTAACTGGGAGTCTCTACAACCATTGTGTCCTTAATGTTAAGGAAGCTCCCACCTACAATGGGCCCAGGGAGAAACCTGATGAGCCATTAAGGAGACAATGGTTGTTGGCAGCCTCCTGTCTAGGGCATTTTACTAGACTCACACAAGTTAAAGTATAGATATAACAGCAAATTCCTAACTTCTAATACAAATACAATTCCTAGACATAAACTATATAATCATTCCCAGCAAATTACTACCTTTCTATTGATACCAAACATGACATAGTTCCTATGGATTATAGCATTTATGAGATATGAATAGAAAATAATATCATACATGCTTCCCTAAATCCAGACAGCGTCACACCCTGCCCACATGCCCTGCCAGGGTCCCTGTCCCCCTTTGCCCCATTGTACACAAGGGGTGCCCCCTCGCCACCGTGGACCTGCCCAAGGTCTCCCTACCCCCTAGAAGTCAACCTAGGCATCCAGTGTGGACGCTCCAGATCGACTTTGTAAGTTCCCCTTTAAGTCGACTTTAATTTTAAGTGTAGACGCACTAAGTCGACTTAGTTAAAGTCAACTTAAAATTACAAGTGTAGACATAGCCTAAAAGTGCTACTAGACTCCTTCCAAAGGGGTAGCCATGTTAGTCTTGGTCAGCAAAACCAACGAGTCCTGTGGCACTTTTAAAGACTAACAAATTTATTTATTTATTTCATGGGATTTTCTCCCAGGAAAGCTCATGCAATAAATAAACTTGTTAGTCTTTAAAAGTGCCACAGGACTCCTTGTTGGTTTTACTGAACTCCTTGTTTGTTTTGCTGAACTAGACTGACATGGCTTCCCCTTTGGTACTTTAACAAGGGTCATCTCTGCAAAAGTATGGTAGACTGGTGTGTAAAGTGGGACTGTAAATGGAAGTTCAACATATGACACTATTTGAAAAAAGCAATTAAAAAGCAATTGCAGTCTCATAAGGGCAGAACAAAGTAACAGTGTTTTTTTTAATGCAATTTGCATTAATTATTCTCACCAATGCAAAATCATTAATGAAAGTTACTGAGGCCATAGTGGTTAAAAAAAAAAATCAGCCATTTTACATTTAACCTATGTCTTTCTAGACTAGTAGGTGAAAATTTTGAAACTAACTTGAACCTGGAGTTTTGCTTTAGACAGACAAAGACAACTGAGATATAAGTATGCAAGTCTTTGGCATAAGCACCTGAATTCATATAGCAAATTATCCCCTATATCTCTGTAAGGCATATTTTGTAAAGAACTGTGTCCCATTAAAACAAATGGAGAGGATCAGACAAACATATGATGATGATTCCTTCTGGTTTTTCATCTATGAATTAGTTAAAAAGAGAGAAAAGCCGTAGAGGAGGAGAACTTTTCGTTCAGCATGCTGAAGGTATAGAGTGTGTAACCCAGTTTTCCTACAGCTGCAGATCAATCATTACATCATCATCTATCAAACAGAGACCTGTTGCAAGGCAAGTAGCTTTCTTTTTACATTAGCAATTTGGGCAGGTAGGAGAATGGTAAAGATGTATGAAAGAGGTCTGGAGAAGGGATGCAACCAGGCTAAATGAGAATCCATTTCTTGCAGCATCTCTTTGCCTATGGCACATTGTCTAACAACAATGTCGAGGTAGGAATCATTCTGAAGATTTTCCTTGATTGTCCAAATGGAGAAAAATGCTTCAACAGCATGCAGCCCTGAAACACTGATTCCATGTGGCTGGGAGGAACGTGCATTGGAGAGGACAGTCAATTCTTTCCCATTGTTTAAGTAAAGTACTGCCATTGTGTGTGATTAAACTAAAGTAGCTGCTACTCCATGAAGACATAAGAAGGGACTGTAAGGGGAAATTATATAATACAGTGCAAAGACGACCAGACTGATAAGGATTCTGCAAATCCTGCAATATTTACCATTAAACACGGTGGGCACTGTCAAGGTGAAAGAAGTAAGATCTGCATCTCTATCTGGTTTGCATGGAAGAGCGAATAATGTATGATAACTTTTATCTTCTTCTGTTTGAACAGGTAATATTTTTACACTGCCTTCCTCGACATATGGGCATCACTCCTGGGAAAGGAATGACAGTCTGTTAATTTATTTGATCAGACAAGGGAAATAATAGAAAACTGAAACCAAGACTCACATTTGTCATATATTTGAATTAGTGGAAAGCTGAAGAAAGCAGAAAAATATTGCAAGTAATTCAAATACGAGGCAGATTATTGAATTAGAAGAATATTAATAACATTAATCATTTTCAAACCAGGCTTGTTAGTATGTATAATGGCTGCATAAAGAATTGGAGGGGGGAGGATAAAAATTGGGAGGAAGGGAGGGAAATCTGCACATAACAACTTAAATTTTGTAATGTTTTAAAACAAAAGGCTACATCCTCAGTTGGTGTAAAGCAGTATAGCTCCATTTGAGTTGCTGACTTTAGTGGAATGACAATGATTTAAGTAACAGAATTGGCCCAGAGAATGAGAGAGAGAGAGCATGCATTGTCATGAAGTACCTCAGAGGCTACAATTCAGAGTACAAGAAGTCATGTGTGTTATAAGATTCCAGATTAATTCAGCAGCCTTTATTTCTGTCTAGCATTGCAAAGGAAGAAACGAAGGAATGCTGAATTTGGAGTTTCATAGATTATTTTATCAGTAGAGCTACTTTCCCGTAGCCTCAGGACAGATTCATTCCTCTTTAAGTGTGTTGTGAGGCATTAAAAGTCTTACATGGTATCTGAGAACCTGCTGAGAAACAGACGTGGAGAGCAAGCAAAGTAGCTGGAAGAAAAGGGGGCCTTTATTCCAATGTAATCATAGCAACATGCTGTGTTGTTTGATTTATGAAGACATAAAAAATAGATTAATCCAGAAAGATGCATTAAACAAAATGGAATGAAGTGTGTTGACAGGTGATGTGAACTCTAAGTAAAGACATATTGTATTATAGGTCATAGATTACTGCAAATATTGTTTATTAGGCAGCACATCTGCCACCTACAAATATAGATAACGGCTTCAAAACATTTATTTGTGATACCCCAAAATATCTTGATTGACCAATCTCCTCTAATATATGTAATGGTTCCACTGGAAGATGCTTCCTTCCTGATGGTCTACAAAGAGGCCTCCTCCAAAGGCTACCCTTAGGATAAAGTTTTCAGAGCAGACAGTGGTTCATATGATGAGATAGCCACATGAAAGCCTCTTGCTGATCTTGAAGTCACATAGACCTTTTTTTTAAAAGATGCCCCAAATGACTTTGTTCTATAAAACTGTGTGTTGGCAACAGGCACAGTGGAAAGGCAGATTGATCTCTGGTGAATTTAGTTCACTCAAAAGGACCTCTAGTTCAATATACTATGGTAAGCCAAAGACAAGGAATTCACTATGGCTATGTCTACACTTAAGTCGACCTAACTTAATCCCTGTCCACACCAGGCTTTCATTAGGTCGACTTAAGAAAATCCTTAAATTGACTTAATGAAAGCTTAGGTTGATTTAGTAAGATCTGCCGGTTAGGTTGACCTAACCCTCCTTAGGTCGAGCTAACCCTTCTTTAGGTTGACCTAAGCACAGTGTGGACGCTTAAATCCAATTTATTAAGTCGACCTAAGGGCAGTTAGGTCGACTTAACGAAGTGGACTAAGTCAACGTCCATGGAAACCACTTTGTTAAGTCAACTTAATAAGGTCGACTTTAAGTCGATTTAAATTTGACCTTATTAAGTCAACTTAACAAAGTCGACCTAACTTTTTCTAGTTTAGACATAGCCTATGAGCTTATGTATGTGTGTGAGAGAGATGCACAAATTCCTTCTTATTATTATAAAAAAAAAATCGCTATGCCCAATGAAATGGCAAGCAGATCAAGCATGTCGGTGAAAAATGCTGAGCCCAAGGAAAGGAGGGCCTGATTTACTGTTGCTCAGCACCTTGTGTCTAGTCATTTGCACCAGGGCAAGATGAATGTATGCGAAGTGGGTGCCAAAGGCTGTCAAATCAGAATGGCAACATTTTGCACCTCATTTGCATAAAGGACTACACAAGGTGACGGGCAGTAAGGTATTGACTTAGAATTTGCAGAAGATAAATGCGTTGATGGGGATGATCACTAAGCCTCATGTACCTTTTGAAGACTTGGAGGAGTTAAAGACTGAATTCGATAACACAATAGTTTTTCCTCATTAGCAGAAACTTGTTTATAATTTTTTAGTAATATATTGCTTCATCATAAGCCTTGAATACTCCACGTCTGGAAAAACAAGAAGGCTTTCAACAGGGAAAAGTCATGCAAGTCCAGAGAGATGGTGAACTTTGTAAGGAGATCACGGGAAGTATTAATTTAGCAAAATGTTCTCAAATGCTGAGGAAAGCTGAAGACTTACATGTAGGCACGAGGAAATGACCTACTAGAATCCAGGAAGCTTTGCTAATCTCTTAATGCAAAAGTGCTCATTCTGAAGTGTTTGGTTGGTTGTGAATTTCAGAAAAGACCTAAGGGAGCTTATAAGGCTAAGATAATCATAATAAATAATAATTACATTTATTAGGTACCTATCCATCAAGTGATGCCCTAGGCATCCTTTACAATCAAAATATGAAAGACATCAAAGTACTAAAGCACAAAATCAATGTGCTATGCTGAAGGCCCTCTGAAATAGAAAGGGTTTTAAATGCATAAGATGGGCTCTCCTGGAAGTAATTTTAAAGTTCAAAGGAAGGGCATTCCACAGAATAGAGTCTCCTAAGGGAAAGATATGAACTGTTCTTGTTTCTGTACAGACTCCAAACACCTCTTTGCCTCCAGAGATTGGGATGGTACATAAGAAACCAGAAACACGGGGAGATATCCTGTCTTCTAAGGATTTAAAATGTTACAACGAAAGCACTTGAACTCAGTCTTTAACCACCCAGGTAACCAGTCAAAGGAACATACCAGAGAGGTAATGTCTCTTCTGCCCACTCCCAATCAACATTGTGGCAGTCAGACCATGATGTCATAAAGACGTGCAAGATAGAGACACAGCTCTGCAATATTTTCAAGGCTACAAAACCCTGCCTAAGCCATGAATGAGACCTGATCTACCATAAATCCATGGCAAACAATGACCAGTCTCCATTCCACAGTCACCTTCTTTAGTGACTCCGCAAAAACCTTTTCCTAGCTGACTCACTAAGTGTAAATTAAGAAGTGGTGTGTGTTACACAGGCTCAGTCTCCAACTCATTACGAGGGGTACAATAGCACCGCCACATAAAATCTTCCTCATTTCAGCCTGTGTATGGAAAGAAAGGTGTGTTAAAGAAGTGGGTTGGCCAGAACCACACACGTTTGGAGGAACATTTGCCCAGATGAAGATATGAGATGTGATTCTTGCTTGCCTTATGCCTTGTGGGCACATTTACACCTGTGCAGATTGGATGCAAAATGCTACTATTCTGGGCGGGTCGGTAGTAATCCTGCCGGACGATTTGGCAATGTGCAAATGATCGCATAGCAAGAGAATGAGGCCCACGCTGAGCAGCTGCTCTCGGTCCTTCAGTGGGACATGGGAGCTTTGGCAGAAACAACCGATCTGGATTGCAGCCATGATGAGCATGCATCTGGCACTTGGCCTGTGACTCTGAGCTCTGAGTGCTGCAGGAGAGAACGCCCAACTGTGACTTAAACTTCTCGGCCTTCACTGTGAATTTCCCTGCACCTGGACGACTCGGAAAACTTTACCAGTTACTTCTATGCTGCTTGATGAGACTTTCTCTAGATGTGTTGAGAAATTGCTGTTGAAATAGACTCTCTTATCATATAGCACATTCACTAACGTGATTCCATTACTAGGCAAAGGGATTCCACAGCCAGTACCCCAGGAAAGGAATGAGGGTCAATAGCTACCAAACTCTCAAAGGAAAGGAATAAAACTAGATGTGCACCATATGCAGACTGACAACAGTGCAATTGGTAAATCCCCATAGGGAAAAAAAAGGTTCCAGTTCTCATATCTTGATAGTAAATTTGAAAAATGCCTCTCCCACCCTCTTCTTCCTGCGGTACGCTCCTTTTCCCTGCTGACCTCGCACTCCTGCATACCGCCACAGAAAAAGCACTGCCCATAGGCATCAATAGAGCACATTTAGGCTATTGTGATTTGACAATCAGCCCTAAGATTTCTTTAGACCGCCTAATGTTAGGCTTTTATTTTCCCCTCTCTATTGTCAAAGGTCTGTTGTCATGGGGATGATCAATCCTCTCTGAAGAGGACAGGTACCGTTTTTGCTGGAGTCCAATGTCACCCCTCACCTGCTATAGAGATGAGAATGATAAGATGCTGTCCCAGAAAATAAGTGGGCAGTACTCCCAATTCCTGCCAATTTACCTCTCACATGCAACCAAATTGATTTTCATTCATCTTGTCATTTGCGTTTATAATGAAAGGCCAAATACAGACCTACAGTAACTGGATATAGTTCCATTGACCTAAATGACTCAACATTAATTTCAATGGAGTTACATCACTTATACCAGATCTGCATTTGGTCTTGAATGTCACTGAATCAAATAAGGATGCAACCAATCATGAAAATGGAGTCATCACCCCCTGACTATCAACCAGCTTTAAAATATCAACCTCTGTTTTATTTTGATGCGTGAGAGGCAGAGGTGAGGTTTTAATCACACAAAAAATAACATTTTGGGACACTCATATGATGTAAATCTGAAGTGACATCATCGAAACTAATGTATAGCAGTGTAAGAGCAGAATTTAGCCGTTTCACTTTAAAACAAAAATAAGTCTATTTTCCTCCCTAAATCTGAATGAAAGCTATTTACAGTATCCGATAGATAACTGAAAAAATGTTTAATGGATGCTAGATTAACATTAGGGAGGAGATAGTTTAATCAAGCCTGAGAACTAGGCTTCCAAGAGGAATAATTTAGCACAAATATCTGAAAGAGGGTTATAACATAAATGTGGACAGAATCTCCCACTCTCCTGTTATTCAAAGTTACTTTTGCAAATCCAGGTTTTAAAACTGCAAGTGAAAAATGTGAACATACAGTACTTTATCAGCTGTGAAAGGTGTCAGCTTCCCAAGTGAGGAACTTTTGAAAATGGGAAGTTGAAAATTAAGTTGTAATATTAATTGATGCAAATGACATATGAGAGCCCATCGCTCTTCTCAGTGACACACATAGCAAAAGATTACACTTTGGGGATTTTTTTGTACTGAATAAAATAATATTTAAACCACTGTTCTCATGTGGGCCAAACCAATTTGAATTGTGGGTTACTGCTGAACCGAGGTGTGTTCCTAGGTTCATTCTTCGGGAACATGTCTGGCTGCACTCTCCTTATTGCCATTCTAAGTAGCTGAGCCCAGTAGTATGTTGAACCTGCCACAGAGTATTTACCACAAGGGGGAGTCTCTCTGCTTGAACGAAGGAGTTTTTCTGTTTCATAAATCATTCTCTTTGTCACTTGTTTTCTCTGTAACTTGCAGCTATTTCAATTTGCCTGTGAGATTGCCCAGCATTTGGGACCCCAGGTGGGGGAAATACCCAGCATTCTAATTAAAGTCAGGGGTGAGCTCGGACTTCGTTGGCAGGAACTGGTAGGAGAGATTTGTGTGTAGTTAACTTGCTGACTTCCTGGACAGTTCCTTGTGGAAGTGTAAGACAAGTTCGGGAACCAGCACTGAGTTAAGGAAATGTCTGAGATATTCAATAATTTAGTAAACCTCAAGGTGTGGCAGCCCTTCCATGTCATGAGCCTGCATTATCACCACACAACAAAGGGAGAACAGCAGTGTCTGGACAGGAGTTTCTCATTGCATTGCCACATTTCTCAGCAGCAGAGGTACCTTCTATTCTCATTTATTCTTCAGCCTATTAACATCTGTACAGTTCCCAGACATGTGGCAGCCTCTGGCAGGGGTGGGATATGAACTAGCCTGGACTAGAATTACAGCCTGGAATCAGAACTCTGTTTCCCTTTGGGCTGAACGAGGATGCTGTCTTTGGCAGATGCACTAGAACTGGACTACAGCACATGGGTAGTGGACACAGTTAAAATGATAACTCAGACTTCAGTGATTCAGAAATTCTCGTAGCTCCTGCATTCACATTAGCATGAATGCTTGTAGTGGTTTAAATGGCCCATCTGGAACTTTAGGAGCCGATGATGTACAGTGGGAGGAGCTTCTTGTGCGCCCCCCATTTCTCTGAAGCGCCAGCATGTCTTTGATTTGGCTAGAGCGGGTCAGAAGACGCTAACGTAAATGTGTTCATGCATTTTATCACTTTTACCATTTTTATGTCTAGCTATGTCACGGGAAAGACACCTCTCCCCAGCCCATTGTTACAAGCCCAAAGCTATTACACGGGGCTATTACCCAGCAAAAACAACATGTACTGACCAACAATATTTAGGGAGTCCAGGAAAACTGGGTTACTACTGAATAATGCCAAAGAGCACTCTGAGCTTCTTCCTCCTGCACTGAATAAGCTGACGACTTGTTATAAAGAGAAAGAACTAAAGAGTTTACAAGTGTAACATCGGCGAGGATGACAATGCCCTAGCCAGCTGAATCATAGCCCCAGTGACGGCCTGCCCAGTTTTATAGGCGAGAAGGAAAGGTGACCATGGGCATTCGGGAGGAACGGAACAATAACAGTGAGTAGGTTTGTAACGCGAAATGAGACCTGTAGTTGTTAGCATCAACCGTTTAAGCAAACCGCAAATTGGCATATGCTGCTTTGGAAGCCATAGAGATGGGTTCGTATGTCAACACTGGAGTTGGAGGAAAAAGAAAAGGACTTTTTTTTTAAAATGACGTTGTTTCTAGTTCTCAGGATTTGAAATAGAATAATTTTTCATTGTCTGAATTTGTGACTTTATTTCATTTTTTTGAATTTGTCATTTTCCTTTTTCCTTCATTTATCCCAACCATTTCCCCCCCTCTCATTTTCTTTACAGGATGTAATAATATGAATGATGTCCCAGGTTGGTGGTCATTTTTAATTTGGCCTTTTCTTATTCTAACTTTAGAACAGATACAGAACGTCCTTCTCCATTTGCCAATCTGTAATTTTTCCAGAGTTGAGCAAAATTGAGATGTTACAGAGTAGGGACAAGAAAAATGAAACAAAATAAAACAACCCCCCCCCCAGCTCTAAACATCATTCATGCTATTGCATTTAATGATAGAAAATATTTTTTGAAAAAAAAGGGGTGGGAGGAATTAATGATAATTCAAGATTTCTGGTTTGATTTTTAAAAAAGATTTGAATAACTAAATTCAGAATATTTTTGGAAAGTCTTTATTTTAGATAAAAGGCCATTTAAAAAAGTTTCAGACAAAAAAATGTCCATCAGTTCTAGTCAATACGCTTCACTTCTACATTATTGTCATGATCTGTTCAGTCTTCCATCAAACCCAAGTATCTTCTCACCATTGCTGCAGGGACCTCTAGTTGAGTTACTGGAGTAAGGGCCAAGACTGATACTAATTGGTCTAATGCCGCACGTAGCAACAATTTGTAGAGACCAGGAGACTGCCAAGAAGATAACCCATGAAGTATAGAGATATCTACTGCAGTAATTCCCACTACTGAGTAGCTATCTTTGGCTATGTCTACACTAGAAAAGTTAGGTCGACTTTCTTAAGTCAACTTAATAAGATCGACTTTAAGTTGACTTAAAGTCGACCTTATTAAGTTGACTTAACAAAGTGGTTTCCATGGACGTGGACTTAGTCCACTTTGTTAAGTCGACCTAACTGCCCTTAGGTTCACTTAACAAAGTGGACTTAAGCGTCCACACTGTGCTTAGGTCGACCTAAAGAAGGGTTAGGTCGACCTACCCGGTGGGTCTTATTAAGTCGACTTAAGGAATTTCTTAAATAGACAATGAAAGCCTGGTGTGGACGGGGACTAAGTTAGGTCGACTTAAGCCTCCTTAAGTCGATCTAACTTGCAAGTGTAGACATAGCCTTTGATATCTCATTTACAGTTCAGTTAAACTAGATGAAAAACCAGCCACACAGGAAACTCAGTTTTGTCTTGTTTTGTTTTAAACATATTTTTGTCACATGATCATATAAATCATTGCTCACAAACTGGACTAACCTGGCTCAGTGTCCAGCTAACAGCTCTTCTAGCCACATTTCAGCTTTGCCCTTCACAACTGTCTCAGAATCAGCATTTCTGTACCACAGAGAAAATTTCCAGTCACATACACTTAAAATACCAGCTCTCATTGGCTTAAACCTTCAGGAAAGCAACTCCCTTCACTCGCTAGCCCAGGGATAGTATTAGCTTATTAAACAGTGGGAGTGAAACCCTGGCCCCATGGAGACCAGTGATAAATCTCCCTTTGCCTTCATGGGGGGCAGGGTTTCACCCTGGATCTTTATAAGTTCTCTCTATCCCTGCTCTGCAATTACAAGCATCAACATGGGGCAGCTCTTGCTCCCTGCATTCATCCAACATCAGCCTAAGCGCAGAGCTGCCTCAGCCTTGTACACACTACAGCCTTATCGCACGGTAAGGAGCTTCACCGCTGGCGTGATAAGGCTGAGAACGGACACGCTACAATCTTGCTTGTTGCGCGGCAACAGCCCTCCTGCCGTGCAACAGGGAAACCACCTAAACGAGCGTGGTTAGGGTTACCATGGAACAGCTGTTCCGCGGAGAGCCAGAGTGCACGCTCCTTGCGCGTTTGACAGCCTCCGGACATGTCCCAGAATGCCAATGGAGGCCGCTCTGGGACACCGGAGCTGTCAGACTTGTCAGTTTCCCTGCTCTAGCAGTGCAGAGCAGCTCTAGCAGAGCAGGGAAATTGACAAGTAGCGGTGCTCCGGCCACAGATCTCCGCTGCTGTTGGAGCCACCAAGAACCCTGGTGGCTCCCGGGGACTGGCCACCCTGGCTGGCGGCTCCCGAGCGGGAGCCCCCAAGCACAGGCGGCTTGGGCCCAGCTGACTACCGCCCAGGCAGGCGGCTACTGCTTGGGAGCTGCCTGCCCGGGGCCGGGGCTCTCGGCAGCTGGAGCTCCGCTGCCCTGGGGGTTCCCCAGCGCTCCAGCCGCCGAGCGCGTGGCCCCGGGGCTCAAGCCAGGGAACCCCTGGGCAGCCCTACAGCCCTGTGGGGGAAGGGGGGTGGAAGCAGCCCCTCTGCAGCCCAAAGGCTGGCTGTGGCAGTGCATGGTGGGATTGGTGCCCATCATGCACTGCTCCTTGCAACGTGTGAATGCTCCTTCTCGTTACAAGGAGTGCTGTGTAGACAGGGGAAAGCATTATAGTTACAACGCTTGCTTGTCCCGCAACAACTTTATTGCAGGACAAGTCTGTAGTGTGTACATAGCCTCAGTTCAGGTCATCAGTTGGGGAACTCTCCCTAAGCGCAGATCTGCTACAGCCCTTTTGTAGGACAGAGCATAATGGCCATTTATTTCACCAACCAGATCAGTGATCATTTTGGGGGCTCCTCTTTTGTTTTATTCTTTTATTTAAATGTGCCACTGCCTTTTCTTCTGTATTTTGATGCAGCAAATCCTCAGGTCCCATCTGAGCTTCTACAGAAACAAATTCCCTTTGAAGACTTCGGTTCAGTCGTGACTTCAGGTCCTGTTTGCTTCAGTACAGCCGGAATGTAAACTAAGGATTGGATCGGGCCCCACGTAATTTGGGTGTTGCCCTCATTTTCTTGTGGTGGATTGGTTTGCTTCAGGGCTACTGAGTTTTCACTTGTACCAGATCATTTGATTCTGGCCGGTAACCTATTGAGGGTGGTTGATCTTTATTTCTGATTCTAATGTTCCATAGTGATATTATTGTACTGCATTTAGATGATGTCCAATTGGCACCTTATTACCATAAATAACATAAGATAAATAACTTGGCTTTATTTCTGCTTTTCAAATGGCTGGCAGCAGCCACCTCCATACTTAACAGAGGATTGGATGCTATCACTGTCAGTCTCCCACAGGGCCGGGGTCCAGATCTGTAACCATATGTGACGAGTCGGAATGTGGTGCTCTTATTCTGCCCCAATATTTTGAGGCTCTGCTTTGGTGAAGCACCTTAAAAAGTTTCTATTACAAGAATAATTTATATGCATTTTGTATAAACAGAAACACAAAACAGTTCTGGGTGGAAGTTTTCTTTAAGTAAAATGTAAAGTCCTACTGCTTAACTTCTCAGAAATGCCTGTTGTGAAGAAGTTGTTCAGACAACGGGTCACATTGTCCACTTGTGCAGAAAATCTGTAATGAATTGTAAAATGTGCTTAACAGAAGTCAAATAGATTGTGCTGTAGAATGCCAAAGGACCCAGGGAAAAGCCACATTCTGTGTAGCACACAAGTCTGACTCTAAAACCTTGATAGGAGCAAAAGCGCCAGATTCTCAGATAACATGATGGCATATCTTGCTTTTATCCAAAAACCTACCAGACAGAGAGGCCACAAAGTGCTGTGGTACTGTAGAAGTGACATACATTGGATTTCCTTGCTGTCCCAGACACAATGTACAGATAGGCACGCACTGCTTATAGCCCCAACTTACACACGCCTTGGGCTTTCGCTTTAGTGGGAAGTCAAATAGTAATAATAGGGTATAATCCCCAACCTGATCTTTCTCCCCAAATTCGATGGCTCTTCTGCTAGCAACTCGTCTCTCTGGCTCCTTGTTCCCCTTGATTCTGAAAGATTTTCAGCCTACTTGGGATTTACAAGGCTCAAGCAACCGAGATAAGGATGGATCAGTAGAGATATGCGGCATCCTTATGCAGGGTGTTCAGGTTGGCAACTCGGTATAGGGTAGTTGCAGTCACCTGCGTACGTGGGGGTCATTACAGACGTGAGGCAGGTGGCAAGACCTTTGCTGTGTTGTGTTAAGGGTGTATCACTTGATCCCACCCCCCTCATTCCATCTCTTACTTTAAAGCCATCTTAAAGCTTTTTTTCCAAAGGTGGAGTTTTCAGGTGGATTGCTGCTGGCCCTGTAGGCTAGCGTTGAAGGTCAAACAAGGAATAGGGTTCTAACCAACAGCACTGAAAACTCATAGCCCAAAAAGAATGGAAAATTCATAATATCAGCTGATCTCAGGAAATTTCCACCAGCTAAGGCTGTGATATCCTGCCGTGATTTACAAGATTCTATCCACCTTTCCACTATTGAACCCAAAGAGAGAGGAGTAGGTTCAAAGCCAGGTGTTCAAATTCAACTATTCACCCCTGGCTCTTTCCCAGCACTCCCAAATTTGAAGCAGTTCAGATCTGGAGATACTGTGTTGGGTCCATCTTTATTAAGATCTACGTGTAATAATAATTCCATTTTAAAAAATGTGTTTTTGCAACACTAAGCCAATACATTTTAATTAGGTAATCCAAACTACTTTGAACAGAGTTGTGAATATTACTGTAAATATATTATGAAAACAAGTAATTAAAAATAGTCAAAATAATGAGTAAAAATATGCCAAAAAGCACATAAAGAGAAATCAAGCAGAGTAAAAGTGAATTAGATTAATTTAAGTCAGACGCTCACATACAGCATTGTGTTTTTGTGTGTGTTTGGAACAGCAATGCATGCTGTGAGAGGGTGTTTTGAACTTCATTAAAGAATAATCTATGTACACAACAGTAGTACTGTGCAAATAAATGTAGTGAAGCAAAATAAATAAGTTTTGAGAAATAAATGACTATCAGTAGTTTGCTAATTAATTAGAAGAAAGAGAGAAGTCTAAATAGGCAACCCAAATAAACAAATAAGGAAAGGTGAAATTTGCCTTAAAAGTTACTCTTCTCTCTCAGTCAACTCTTTGCTGATTCTTCGCAAAGTTTTTGATATTTTGTATAGCTCTCTTGCTTATGATTTTATCTCATCTCTGGAGTTTTCCTGAAGACCCAGCTCCCAGAATCCTGCAGTTACACTTGAACCTTGGCTTTCGTTTAAACAACACCACGCGATGTAGTTCCTAGTTCACATAACTGTGGAGAAAAGCTTGAAAACCTGAACCATATAGACTTAAATACCAAAAGGCATGTCCTCGATGTACGCACAATGTGCCAGCCATTTAACGGTGTCATCAGCAGCCAGGTGGTGAGCTGGTGGGCCCCCATCGAAATAAGTCGTGGGCACTCGACCATAATCCGTGACAGTCTGAACTACTCTGAACTACTCTTCTCGATACTTTGAATGACTGCTTCATGGAGCAGCTGGTATGGGAACCCACAAGGGGAGAGGCAACTCTAGATTTAATCCTGAGTGGAGCGCAGGAGCTGGTCCGAGAGGTAACTGTAGCAGGACCGCTTGGAACTAGTGACCATAATACAATAGCATTCACCATCCCTGTGGGGGGAAGAACACCTCAACAGCCCAACACTGTGGCATTTAATTTCAAAAGGGGGAACTATACAAAAATGAAGGGGATAGTTAAACAAAAGCTAAAAGGTAGAGTGACTAAAGTGAAATCTCTGAAAACTGCATGGGCGCTTTTTAAAGACACCATAATAGAGGCCCAACTTCACTGTATACCCCAAATTAAGAAACACTATAAAAAAACCAAAAAAGAGCCACCATGGCTCACCAACCATGTAAAAGAAGCACTGAGAGGTAAAAAGACTTCCTTTAAAAAGTGGAAGTCAAATCCTAGTGAGGCAAACAGAAAGGTGCACAAACAGTGCCAGCTTAAGTGCAAGAGTGTAATAAGAAGAGCCAAAGAGGAGTTTGAAGAACGGCTAGCCAAAAACTCCAAAGGTAATAACAAATTGTTTTTTAAGTATATCAGAAGCAGGAAGCCTGCCAAACAACCAGTCGGGCCCCTTGATGATGATAATACAAAAGGAGCGCTTAAAGATGATAGAGTCATTGCAGAGAAACTAAATGGATTCTTTGCTTCGGTTTTTACGGCTGAAGATGTTAGTGAGATTCCCAAACCTGAGCCGGCTTTTGTAGGTGACAGATCTGAGGAACTGTCACAGATTGAAGTGTCACTAGAGGAAGTTTTGGAATTAATTGATAAACTCAACATTAACAAGTCACCGGGACCAGATGGCATTCACCCAAGAGTTCTGAAAGAACTCAAATGTGAAGTCGCGGAACTGTTAACTAAGATTTGTAACCTGTCCCTTAAAATGGCTTCGGTACCCAAAGACTGGAAGTCGGCTAATGTAACGCCAATATTTTAAAAGGGCCCTAGAGGGGATCCCAGCAATTACAGACCGGTAAGTCTAACGTCGGTACCGGGCAAATTAGTTGAAACAATAGTTAAGAATAAAATTGTCAGTCACATAGAAAAACATAAACTGTTGAGCAATAGCCAACATGGTTTCTGTAAGGGGAAATCGTGTCTTACTAATCTATTAGAGTTCTTTGAAGGGGTTAACAAACATGTGGACAGGGGGGATCCAGTGGACATAGTGTACTTAGATTTCCAGAAAGCATTTGACAAGGTCCCTCACCAAAGGTTGTTATGTAAGTTAAGTTGTCATGGGATAAAAGGGAAGGTCCTTTCATGGATTGAGAACTGGTTAAAAGACAGGGAACAAAGGGTAGGAGTAAATGGTAAATTCTCAGATTGGAAAAGGGTAGCTAGTGGTGTTCCCCAAGGGTCGGTCCTAGGACCAGTCCTATTCAATTTATTCATAAATGATCTGGAGAAAGGGGTAAATAGTGAGGTGGCTAAGTTTGCAGACGATACTAAACTACTCAAGATAGTCAAGACCAAAGCAGATTGTGAAGAACTTCAAAAAGATCTCACAAAACTAAGTGATTGGGCATCCAAATGGCAAATGAAATTTAATGTGGATAAGTGTAAAGTAATGCACATTGGAAAAAATAACCCCAACTATACCTATAATATGATGGGGGCTAATCTGGCTACAACGAGTCAAGAAAAAGATCTTGGAGTCATTGTGGATAGTTCTCTGAAGATGTCCGTACAGTGTGCGGTGGCGGTCAAAAAAGCAAACAGGATGTTAGGGATCATTAAAAAGGGGATAGAAAATAAGACTGCAAATGTATTATTGCCCTTATATAAATCCATGGTACGCCCACATCTCGAATACTGTGTACAGATGTGGTCTCCTCATCTCAAAAAAGATATTCTAGCACTAGAAAAGGTTCAGAAAAGGGCAACTAAAATGATTAGGGGTTTGGAGAGTGCCTCGTATGAGGAACGATTGAAAAGGCTGGGCCTCTTCAGCTTGGAAAAGAGGAGACTGAGGGGGGACATGATAGAAGTATATAAAATTATGACTGATGTGGAAAAAGTGGACAAGGAAAAGTTGTTTAAATACTCCCATAATACAAGAACCAGGGGTCACCAAATGAAACTGATAGGTAGCAGGTTCAAAACAAATAAAAGGAAGTTCTTCTTCACACAACGCACAGTCAACTTGTGGAACTCCTTACCTGAGGAGGTTGTGAAGGCTGGGACTATAACAATATTTAAAAGGGAACTGGATAAGTTCATGGTGGCTAAGTCCATAAATGGCTATTAGCCAGAAAGGGGTTAAGAATGGTGTCCCTAGCCTCTGTTTATCAGAGGATGGAGACGGATGGCAGGAGAGTGATCACTTGCATTGCCTGTTAGGTTCACTCCCTCTGGGGCACCTGGGCACTGGCCACTGTCGGTAGACAGATACTGGGCTAGATGGACCTCTGGTCTGACCCAGTACGGCCTTTCTTATGTTCTTATGTTCTTATGGGTCATTCGAAGAGACTGGCTACCCAGTTGCCCTGTCATAGTCAAAGCTGGTTTGGGGAAACCAAGAAGGCAAATAAAAGCAAATCAAACGGTAATGAATTATGGGGTTTTTAACTCTCCTGGGGTTTTTTGAGAGGGGAAGTGTCTGACGCATGTTTTGCTGAGTGCTCAGGCACCAACAGCACCTCCACGCTCGCAGGGAGACAAGTCCACCCCCCACAGCAGTGCAGCAGGCCCTGGAACAGACACTCTTTGGCTCTTTGTCATCAGGCCAGGCTTTTAATTAAAGCCAATAAGCTCAGACCCCCACTTGCCCATGTTTCAGAGGTCATATCCCTTGGTATCAAAATACTGGGACCCTGCAGTCTCAAACATGGTAATAACTTTTAGTGGGACCCCTTCCAGTGGGACGGAAGAGCTGGAAATCATGCACAAGGCTATGCCGGTGTGGGAAGACTGAGCTGAACAGAAGCAGGAAAGTGAGCTGTGAGGGCCTCCAGGGGACGAGAAGTTACAAGGAAGGTTGGCTGGGTGGATGAGGAGTCCAGAGGAACCCCTGAGTCTCCCCACCCACATGCATCTGTTCCCTCTTATATCCTGCTGGCAAGGCCCTGATGCCATCCTTTCCTCCCCTCCTGCACCAGCTCCAGGTGGGCTGTGCACCCATTGGAGTTGATGGGGAGGTGCTGTTTCCCTTCCCTCAGTTTTGGCCTCAGTGCAGAAATTTGCCCAAGTGCCAGAGCCATCCCAGAGGGTTTCCCATGAAGAGGTGGGGAGTGAGGGAGGGCAGATGCAGTATGCGAGAGGTGCTACTGAGTAGCTCCATCCCAACCCTGGGCACCTCACTGGTACCTAGCATTGCTCGTGGCAGGGTTTTTGTTCAATTCCCGGGATGTACTATGCCTCTCTTTGTGGACAGGATCAGGTAAAGGACTTGCGCCAGTTTTCCATAAAGTGGCACATGCATTTGAATTCCTGGCATAAGCAAGTGAGGGCGTTTACAACTGGTTGGTCCAAAGATGAATGGATCCTGATTGGACCTAACTCATTAATGAATGGTGGTACCCCCAGACTTGGAGATCTGAGGGTCAAAGCTGGGAGATACAGCAGATATGGGGTTATTATGGTTCGTTTTCTATGGCCAGGACTATCTACGTGTACCATATTTCTGTGCATTCAGTTCTGCTGGGGCTTTATTGACTGATAAATCATGTCTTACCCTTTCATTTGCTCATTAAGGAGTGCCATTGTTGCGCTGCTAAATTTCAGGAATCCATTTATCAAAGCAAAGGAGATTCACTTTAGACTTGGCATCCTCTAGCAAACAAATTACCATTACGTTCCTTGCAGAGTCCTGCTTCGCCAACACTTAGTTTATGATCCACCGCCCTCTGGCCTTTCGCAGATAACTTGCACTGCCTGTTGACAGCCATCCAGAGACTTCGTATTTGTGCCCATCTATGTGGGTTCTGTTGCCGCAGCATGCGTCTCTCTTCTTAGGGTCTGATACGATGTCCGTCACTACGGTATTTGGCAATGACCTATTGCTTAGAATTATACGTCTCCAGTGAGAGGTTGTCCAGCCTAGCTTCCAAGCTAACTAGTGGTCCTCAGCAGCTGTTTTGGAAATAACAGCCCCCGCCCCAACAACTGTCTTAAAGCATTCTCTCTCAGGCTGGAACAGCATCAGCCCGTTCCTCCAATGAGGTGACCGAAGACAGGGGGCTCTCTATTACATTTTTCAGCCAGACATTTTTCACTTTACAAACTCAAGCTGCAGCTGTTTATTTGTGACTGCTGGCCTTCTTGAGCCTAGAGCTACAATCCCATAAGCCTCCAGAGACAGAGCCTAAAACCCCCACATTTTTCTGTTCCGTTAAAATCAGCATATCGCAGACACACTGCGAGGGAGGCTGAGAGTCCCTGTTGTGCATCGATTCCCTTTGGCGGCAAGCTGCACCCTCGCTCTCCCAAGACCTAACCCACGCAGCACAACGCTGCCTATGTCTTAGGCTGAGAGAGGTTAGAAAGAAAAACATTCATTCTCCCCCAATCCACTTTTTGCTCCTTTTCCCCAGCTGGAAAGCTGCCCTCCCCCTACTGCAACCCCCAGGTCTTTAGGCTGAGCTGCAGATCATGCCAGCCATCTGCGGGGCCAATGATCTCTGCCCAGCTCCTTTCAGTTGTCAGTCATGACGCGTAACCCTGCCAGCTGATTATTAATCGTTTCTGTCACGTGGCTGGGTCACGCAAACCAAAGAGCAGCCCGTCTCTACAGCACTCCAGTGTGTCTCCCCTTATTATTATCCCTGACCCTCCGCTCTCACAGCTTTGTTTCCATCCTAGTTCTTTGCTAATGCTGGACTGACTTCCCAGCATGCCCCGACTCACCTTGCTTCCTCTCGGGACAAGGGAAGAGTCAGGAACTTGCACCTTGGAGGGGTGTGATACAGCAAGAGAACAGGCTGAGGATGGATGTGAGCGGAAAGGAGGCAGTTCAGGCACAGAGGCTATGTCTACACTTGCAAGTTAGGTTGACTTAAGGAGGCTTCAGTCGACCTAACTTAGTCCCTGTCCACACCAGGCTTTCATTAAGTCGACTTAAGAAATTCCTTAAGTTGCCGTTTAGGTCAACTTAATGGCTAAGTCAATTTGTTAAGTCAACTTAAAACCGGTGTGGACGCCCTAGGTTGGCTTAGCTCCCTAAGTCAACCTAGGGCTGGGGACAAGGGAGCTGTGGCTAGTTTAGGCTCTGTAAGTCGACTTAACAGAGTTGACTTAGCATTTTAGGTGTAGACATAGCCAGAGATATTTGTTCCTCCTGGAACCCATCACCTAGTCTTGTAACCAGAAGGCCAAAAACACGCTCTCCTTTCCAGCACAGCACCTGCTGATGGCTTTGCTTACACCCTGAAATAACGGCCAGTATACCTTAGAAGAAACCACTTTCCTAAGGGTCATAAAGGAAGACATCTGGGTTGTAAATATGTCTGTGTTCACAAGGCATCTAGTCCCCACATCGGTATGTTGATTCTTCAGTATAAAGTAGCCTTTCATTTTCATTTGGAATTGCATTCTATGCATATTTTACATTACTTCAGAATCGGGTTTGAAGGTATTCTAATGAACTGGGACTAGTGAATTACTTAGAAAAGAGTTTAACACCAATTCAATAATTCTCCTCTCTGCTCTTTTCCCAGTGTTGGTTTTAAATGCACCCCTTCTCTCTGGCTGTCATCTTAGAATCTGTTGCTGACTTCCTTCAGAGGCAGGTAACTTTACTTTTAATATTGGAGTCATTGGGGTTTGGTTTTTTTATGTTAGTCTGCAACAGGTGGAGTTTCCTTGTAATTGCTCCAGAGCTACCTATGCCAGGGCTAACTGGGCCCCTCCTAGGGTTCAGACCACCAAACACAGGAGGTCTGAATTTGGGGAGTGGACTATGTAGAGGACCCAATTGTGTCTTGTTAAACTTGACCATTTAGGATGGGATTCAGAAGTTCTAAAGGTACCTGAATACTTTTGAGGATCTGGTCTGATAGGATTTAGGACAAGTCCCATTCCTTTTCTATGGGAATTCAGCTCCTAAGTCACTTGGGCACCTTTCGAAAGACCACAGATCATAACAAAAGCCTAGTCCTGTACTGGGAGCTGTGAGGACAGACCACCGATGTTCACTGGAGTCTGTGGGTACGTCTACACTTGTTAAGCTAAGTCGACTCTGTTAAGTCGACTTAACAGAGTGTCTACACTGTAAGTCGACTTAAGTTGACCTTGTTAAGTCA
>ML685770.1:25552346-25665488 GCA_007922175.1 Pelusios castaneus
TCTAGTGTAGACTCTCTAAGTCGACCTAACGAGGTCAACTCTAAGTCGACTTAAGTTGACCTTGTTAAGTTGACTTAATAGAGTCGACGTAGCTTTGTTAGTGTAGACATCGCCTATATGCCTGAACCTTCCCTCTCCTTTATTGTCATTGAGCCCAGTTCTTTCTTTAGATGTTTGAGCAAATTGTACACAATGGAGTTGCATCATGAAGAATACAGCCCATTTAGTTTTTCATCTTTCCTCCTAAACCAATCTCTCCAGTCCCTTGATCATTTTGGGTGCTGTTCCCCGCATGGCTATGCCTCTAGTTTATTTAAGATCTTCCTACTCCTTGATATATATATATATATAAATAAAATAAAAAGTTAATGCAAATTATTTATATATTTTCCACAATATCCTCTCCTGTTGGAGTAATGTATCTAATTTACTGAGTAATAGTGCATGTTCATCTCCTTCAGCATTCCTGCTTTTCAGGTGCATCCCTCCTATTAAGCATCTGTATTTTGGAGTATTTTCCCCTGTCACATAAGCTTGCTTTTGTCCAGGTTAATTGTTATTTTCTTATTTCCTTCCTCTATTTCTAAACTCCATTTGTGTTTTTATTTATCCCTTCTCAGTGGTGTTCAAATACCACCTAACAGGTTTCTTAAAATTTTCAATGTTTTTCTACCTTTGTCCCAACCTCAGCCATTTCCTCTCTCATAATAACTACATTAAAGAGTTAATTCTAAAGTTTCCTTTTTTGCAAGTCACACATATGGACTGACACAAGGCGAGAAGATTTCTCAAAAGTCAATTTCCTAAAAATTCTATGTCATTGCAAAACTTGTATTGTTAAAATGAGCATTTCTTCTGCTCCCCACCTCACTTTAATATCGACAGTGGCTTATCCCGCTGTTACCCTGTTCATGACAAAGCTAACATGCTTTTTTAATGCTCTGCTGATGTTATTTTTGACTTTTTTATTTAAGCCAAAAACTAGCTGCTGACTTCCCACTGTTCAAGCTATAGCTTCTGTGATTCACAGCCAGGAAATCCTTCATAAGAGTCAGGTTTGTAATCTAGTGGCACACAACCAAAAAAAAGTCTTTTGATTTTCAAAGTTTTTTTATGCTAGTGCTCATGTCCACTTCTTAATAAATGCAATGTTGCAGTGCTTTTGATTGCTGGATGCCTTTTTCCTGGGACGTTGCTACAAGTAGGAAAATAAAAATCCTGTATTTCCTGCCTGACGAGAAATGTTTAAATAACATCAAGGTGGAGATCATATCCAAGACTATAGACAAACTAATGTGGCAATAAGTTGGCTAGGTCCTAGGAAGAAGGGATGGAAAATAGCCTCTGGAATGGAGGTGCACGTGAAGAAAATGAAGAAAAACCTCTTGATGAATTAGAAAGCAAGGGCCTTGAGCTCTTGTATGCATTAAATCTCCTCTAGCACATCTCCCAAGAGTTTGGTGTTAGCTCCTGTATCTTAAGACAGATTTCTGGGATTTATGTGTTTCAGCATAAAAATAAAAGTTAGTAACTGAACGTCATGCCTCATTCCTTTGTCTTGCCATCTTCTCAGATGTCAGCTTCCGGAAATTGTCAATTTTCCCCAAAATATCAAGTCTCACTAGTTACAATTTAGTTTAGGTTCATTTCTCGACACTTTGTGGGTTCGTTCAAACTTGCAAGCCTGAGTGAGCTGCACAGGTGAGGACCGACAACCCTCTTTGGTAGAGATATATGCCATGGATAAAACTTAGCAGCATTCTTATTTTTAGAGCTAAGCATCATGGAAACCTATTCTTCCATAACAGAGATCAGTGCATTCCATACTTCACTGCTCCCATCTCAGTATAACATTGTGTTCTTATGTATGACCTGTGTTAGATGCACATACACATCTTAGTAAATATACACAAACAAAGTAGTTTATATATTAAAACCATATTCTGCTGATTGAATAAAAGGTACCCCCACAGCTAATGAAGACTAATTTTTATACTGTCTAAATGCAACAGCCACATTTTTGCTAACTGTTTATGGATGCCATCAATATATGAGCTTCTGAGTTATTATTATTAATTCTGATTAGCTTGAAAATGAATGGACTCAGGCAGTTAGACTCCAGGAGGTTGTCTAGTTAATGCTTTTCCTCTGGGTACGAATGTGAAATTGGTGGAGTAACTCAGCAGACGTGGAAAACAGGGGCAGACGACAGTCAATGAAGGTTTCTTCTCAAAGAATGTCTATCTTTGGAACATGAAGCAGCAAAAGGTGTAATAGAAACTGATCTACCTGGGACTCACCCAGCTCCATAACCCTCGGCGACCTCTCCAAAGGCTTTTCCTAGCCACCTAATTTGATTCATTTGTGCTGTTGGTCAGTTACACTAATGCATAAATGAAACCGCCTCGTGGTGGCAGGGCCTCTGATGCATTGGCCACATCTGAAGCAGTTTCAGAAGAGACATGGCCAGTGTCTCCCAACTTTCTGCAGCCCCAAAATGTACAGGCTGCCTGCCATCAGTTCCTGCCCCGAGCACTGCACCACCACAGGGATGGAGCAAGCCAGAAATCCTTTCTCTGACAGTTGTTGGGAGCCGAACTGGTGTTAGCCATTTGTTCACCAATGAAGAGGTAGTGACCACTCCACCCTACCGCAGATGGTCTTTAGTACATATGGCGCTGCCCGCTTGACACATCTACTCCTTTTGTCTAGATGTCCAAGGGAAAAAACCCCACACTTTCTTTCTTATTTTTAACTGTCCCCCAAATTTTTAAACATTAGACAGTAGAACCGCTTGCTGGTGCTTCCCTTTAATTCCTTGAGATCTGTTCTCTGGGTTTGTAAACATCTCAGGGTTTTTGGCCTCCATGTTGACTTAGTCCAGGACAGAATTGTTGCTTCATAAGCATGAAACACTTATGTTATCTAAATAATTTGATTTTCGAAATTAAGCGTAAGGAATAGATGTAATTATCACCTGCCACCCATCACTATTAGCTTTCCATTTTGTTATTTTGAATTGATCACTGTCCAATTCAAGCACGGGCATCTGTAAAAGTAACTGTATTGTAATGTTACAGGGAGATTTTAAGCCACCTCAGTAAGGCAAGTGTTGACTTATGCGTGAGGGCATGGGATCCGCTGGTTAATGCAAAGGACAGGAGCAGGAGCCGGGCGCCCCGGTTCCATTCCAGGTTCACTGTATGACCTTCACTTAACCTCTCTCGGCCAAATTCCTCCTTGGTAAAACTTTACTCACCACTTCAGCCTTATGCCCAGGATTGGGTGTGGCTCTCAGTAGCTGAGTTTCCTCTATCAGTAAAGCTCAGGTTGTAACTCTTATCTACCCCAGGATGAATACTTTGATGTTTACGAGCCCTTCTAAATCCTTGGATGAAAGATACTATGCTAATACTCAGCACTAATAACAAGGTTTCATCCTGATTAACCTCCACAAAAGGGGAAGTGGTAGCTCCACCAGGAGGAAAAATAAGCCAGGTAAAGTATGCATTCCCTGAGTTGTACAGATTAGGGCCTTTAACCACCGAGCAAAGCTGGCTGGAGGTGCCAATAGAGGTGTTCAATGCATGGCTGCCTCTGCATTTGGACACCTTGATCTAAGAGCTACTAACCTTTGGCAGTGCGGGAAGTCTAAAGACGCTTAGTTGCTCCAATTTCGAAACCAGGCAATTGTAGCCGGGCAAAGTATTTCAGCATTGATGTAATAGTTAACCATATAGCATAAACTCACAGCATATAGCGCTAATATATCTCAAGTTAAATATCTCCTATCGTTTTACATGATCACGTTATTTAGAGCAGCGGTTTTCAACCCTTTTTCCGTCGCGACACACCTGACAGATGATGTTCCCCTGCGTGACACACAACAATCTGATGGTGGCGGGAGCCACTGGGCTGGGGGCGCTTGGGAGGCTGTGGCGCTCTGGAGGATGCAGAACTCTGGGACCTGGGTGGGGGCAGAGTCAAGCTAGTGCAGGCTGGCGCCCTGGCTTGATGGGGCCGGGTTTATTTTTGTGGGGCAGGTGGTGCACCCCTCCCCCAGCCCAGGAGCTCTGGGTTGCAGCCCCTAAGTCCCTTTACTCCTCTAGCCCTGGCTGCTGCCTGTGTCGTGCAGCAGCAGTGGGCTGTTGAGAGCAGCAGAGAGCAGCAGGTGGCTGGACCCCCAACCTGACCTGTCAATTTTCCGTGACACACCTCCCGGCTCTTCATGACACACTATTGTGTCCCGACACAGTGGTTGAGAACTGCTGATTTAGAACATCCCCCTTTGTTTCTGGCTTCCTACTAGGCCATCCAACCTATAAATATCCCAGGAACTATTATGCAGACAGAAACCTCACTAATAATTTATTTAAACTTTAGGTTTCCAAAGGCCTCTTCTAGTTACAAGCATCTGAGAAGGAAAGGGTTAAAAATCTCTTCTAAATTCCCAGTCTAAACTAGGCCATCTCTAATCACATCCCGGGTCAGTTTACTACATATTACCGTGTGTTAATCAGGTGAATCGTGCCTGAGTCAAGTTACTTTAGGACTTGAACAGAAAGCGATATTGGGTAGATGTTCAGGTGGGAATCCATTAGTTAACAAATCTAGTTTATACAGCACGTAGAGAGCGAGGGAAACAAAAACCAGGAGCAGAGAAAGCAAAGTTCACAGAACTGCCGGGCTAGTTTGGGGGATGTCCGTGGAACTCTGCATGGTTATCCTGTTGCAGCTTTACAGTTCAGTTCAAGCAAGTTAAAGCTTTAAGGCTCTTCAGAGCCTTTGTGAGATGAATAACACAGTACGTTTTGGTTGCATGCCTAAAGGCAGTGATTGGAAATCTAGCCTAGATCAATCTATGCAGCTTTCTGCCAGGAAGATCCACCCACCATAACTTAAAGAGACTCCTCGATGTCCTGTGTTTTATAAATGAGGAACACCATGCTGAAGAAGCTGATGTACCAGATGCCAGAATGGGATTTGATGCCAACTAATGGCCCCATGTTTTCCAAGGTGTTTGAATTTACTAAATTGTGTTTAAATTCAGTTATAAAGCTAAAAATTAGCTATAAAGCCTCATGGGCAAAGTTTTAAACTACATCTTAAATCTCCCTCCCCCCTTGGCAAATCATAGAACCGTCAATCCCTATTTCTCATTGTACTTGTTCCATATATATGCCCCTAGTAACTAGACCAGCCAATGGATCCTGTGAAACAAACATCCTTGCCCTGGGTAAATCCTCCAGACTTTCAGCAATTGGAGTGCACAGCTCTTACCTCTGGAGCGAAAGGAATAGCCCGTATTTGCTGGTAGCAGTAGTAGACTGTTATCTAACATAAGACCAGCCTGAGGAAGATGCCACACAAATTCTACATTAAAGTGAAGTGATTTATAGCATTTCTTTATGCTGCCAATTTTCTGTTTTCAAGTCTGGAATATTTGTTGCACATGGTTAAAAGCATGATTACAGAATTTTGGAGCACTGCTCTGATGTTTGTTGCGCTTCTTTGCTGCTGTTCTTGTCTCATCTGATCCTTCCAAAGCCACCACCACTGCCACTATGGCTGGATCCTCAGCTAGATTTATTGCCCTTGGCCAAGCAAGTTTCAGCCCTGTTCTGTTGGGTCCTCTGAAGATTCTAGCACTGGCCATTGTTGGAGACAGGATACTGGGCTAAATGGATCATTAATTTGATCCACTGGGGCCATTCTTACGTTTGCAAAAAAAAAAAAAATCCCCCAGATGATTATACAGTATTTCAGCAAATATTTATATCCAATTTACTGTCATTACCAGTGTCCTAGGTCAGTAAAGACAATTCCCCTTACAGCTGGGCACTTTTTGCTTCATGCAATGCCCTATTACAGATCTCAGGGGATAAGCAGTTGGAATACTATAAAAAAAAAACTCGAACTAACTTATCTCAAAGTCTGACTGCATGGGCTAGCATTCTCTAGCTCTGCTGTGACATGGACACACTAATCCATGTTGGGTTGTTTGTGTAACTTTATGTATTCCTTCATGATCAAGCTTTTTAAAAAAGTTAACTGCAGCAATCCATTAAATATTCTGAAGTAGTGGAGAATTATTTACAACAATAATTCTATTCTAAGGAAGATTTTTGCTTGGAATAATGTACTGTGTCATGACAGGTTACCTGAGACTTTGCATTTTACAACACATTCTTGTGCAATTACATGCCCATTAAATTTTTATGGGACGCTCACATTAGCCAGATATGATCAGGTGCACATATCTACTAAGTAGTTGTCCAGGACATAGTACAAAAGGCAAATGTTGATTGAAATTCATTACTCCAATCGAACCGACAAACAGTAACATTCCAGCTGATCTTTTTCCTGGTGGTTTGTAGTTTTACCAGTTTCCTTAACTAAACTTCTCACTTCAGAATCTGGATATACAATGCACTGATTTGCCATGTGGGTGTGAACGCTTGTTTATTAATATATTTTTGAAGTTTAATCTTTATTTAGACTCTTGATTGGGATTACCGTAATCATTTTGGAGACATATAGACAGCATCATCGCCCTTTCAACTCCAAAGTGACAGCTGTTAAAAACATGCTTTAGTTTCTTATCTCACACTGTGGCAGGCTGCACTGACCTGTGAGTACCCTCTTGTCATTTGGGGACGGTGCTGCCATTCTCTTTCACTGCCAACAGCCCTGGCAACTAGCAGCCTGCCTTTGTAGTTTTCTCTGACTCAGTCCTCTTGCCCAGTTCTGCAGTCCAAAATCCCTTTTGGGGACTCACACACTCAAGAGGTAGAAACAGTTTCTTCCCCTTCAGAGTAGCCAGTAGAAACAAAAATAACTTTTTTTCTGGGTTAAATTCCCTCTCTGGGATTCAATCAGCATTATTTCTTCTTCCCCCCACTCCCACTGATTGTGGCTAGCAATAGTTCCTGGCCTGGCACCTTTGGCTGCAGCCTAGGGATTACCCCTACTCATTCCTCTGGTTCAAGCTAGGAACTGACTTGCTGACAGCCAGCAACTTCTTTTATTTCGGCCTGCTGGGCATTGATTGGCTGTTACTGGTCTCCAGCCCTTCTGGCTTCTGGAGGACCATATTTCATTGGTTTCCAAAAGAGCTGTCCCCTTTTTCCTATATAGATAACTTATCTTCTGGGGTGAGTAGCAGCAGAGCAGTGGGGACTCCAGTAGGAGACCACAAAGGCCTGGTACAACCTATCACACAGAGATTTATGTCCTAGTTATCAAATTTTTAGCATACTTCTCTATTAGAATTTCTCTGTAGACTTTGCAGTAGATTTGAATGGAAAGTAACTATTTACCCTTCAGCCACTGCATTGTTTCTCACCAGGGCCATACTGTTTGCTCTCTTTCCCACCTGAAACCATGCTGAAGCAAAGCACCACACCTTCATTTGTGTATTCTTTGGGGAGCCTCCTTTCCACCCTACTGACTCCTCCAGTGGAAGTTTGTCTCTGGTATGCTTTCCGAAGCAGTATTAAAATCGGATTGTCTAGTCTACACTAGTATGCGCAACATTTGCAGAACAGGTTCTTGGGAAAAAACATATGAAAAACTCCTAAATGGGGGAAAAAAATCTGAGGAGAAGTGTAATTGTGCAATATTCTCTAAAATGACGCGTTTTGATGGACAGACAATGAATAGTTTGAGGCGTTATAAAAGGAGGAGGTGGAGCCAAGTGTACGTAACCTGGAAAAATCACTTTTTTGCTATTATAAACTGAAAGAATATACAAATTCTAAGAGATACTAAAACAATTACAGTTCATTACTTCCAATTCAGGAAAGCACATAACCATGTGCTTAACTTTAAGTACATGTTTAAGTCCAATTGAAGTAAAGAACTTTCTTTAATTGGGGTCTTGTTGAAAAATCAAAAGTTCAATTGCCAGATGTGTTGTGTATAGTCCAGAACTTTTCTGAGCAGTTGCAATGAGGTAACCCGTAGGACAGGCAGACGAACTTTTCAGCAGTCCATTCAGTTTATCATATTAGTCTATTTCCATTTGTCAACATAAAATGGAAATGACACAGAAGAGTGGCTCTCTAAATGTATTTCCTGTTGTGCCTATATGAACTCTTCACCACATTGTGTATACCTTAAAGCACATGTTTTTTACAAAAATGAGTGCCCAAATCTTCAGTACTGCGAATCACTGACGCCAATTCAAAGGATTTAGCTTGGGCATATTTTTAATATGTCTGATGAAAAATCCTGAGTCATTTTCTCATCTGGTGGAAGTCAGCACAGCTCCACTGAAGTCAATACTGCCACACTGAAATACAACGGCTGAAGAGACAGCCTGTGATCTTTTAATCTTAAATCATACATCCTAACTAATATGGCACTTAATGGACCCCAAAGAACTCCTTATGGAGCACAAATCCATCACCATATAAAAAAGTCACGGTTCTTATGGCAAGTAGGTAAGTATACACGTAGAATCATAGAAGATTGGAGTTAGAAGGGACCTCAGGAGGTCATATAATCCAACCCCCTATTCAAACCAAGACCAATCCCAACTAAATCATTTCAGTCAGGGCTTTGTCAAGCCGGGACATAAAAGCCTCTAAGGATGGCCTTTCAACACCTCCCCAGGTAACCCATTCCTGTGCGTCACCACCCTCCTAGTAAAAAGTGTTTCTTAATATCCAACCTTGACCTCTCTCTGCTATTGGAGACCACTGCTCCTATTTGTGTCATCTAGACCAATGAAAACAGATTAGCCCTATTTCCACGGAAGCCCCCTTCAGGTAGTTAAAGGTTGGTATCAAATCCCCACTCACTTTTCTCTTCTGCAAGCCCAGTTCCCTCAGTTTCTCTTCATACATCACGTGCCCCAGCCCCCTCATCATTTTTGTGGCCCTCCACTGGACTCTTTCCAATTTGTCCACATCCTTTTTGTCGTGGGAGGCCCAAAACTGGACACAGTATTCCAGATGTGGGCTGACCAGTGCCGAATAGAGGGGAATTATCACATCCCTCGATCTGCTAGAAATGACCCTAGTAATGTAGCCTGATATGCCCTTTTCCTTTTTGGCAGTAAGGGCACACTGTTGACTCATGTCCGGCTTCTTCTCCACTGTAACCTCCAGGTCCTTTTCTGCGCAACTGCTGCCCAGCCAGCCGGTCCCCAGTCTGTAGCAGTGCCTGGGATTCTTCCGTCCTAAGAGCAGGACTCTGCACTTGTCCTTGTTGAACCTCGTGAGTTTTCTTTTAGCCCAATGCTCCAATCCTAGGTCACTCTGTATCCTATCCCTGCCCTCCAGCTTACCTCCCACTCCCCCTAGCTTAGTGTTGTCTGCAAACTTGCTGAGAGTGTAATCCCCTCCATCCTCCAGATCATTAATGAAGATGTTGAAAAAAAACGGCTCCAGCACCAGCCTCTGGGGCACTCTGCTTGTTACCAGCTGCCAACTAGTCATCAGCTGTATTATAGTCTGAGGGAGGTGAACAATTCAACTGAGACAAAACAAAGTATATACATCTCTCCAATTCTCATCACATGCAATCTATTTTTAGATCTCCATCCCTGGTCACAGATCCTTGTTCTGCTCCTATTCTAATGATTTGGCCTCACAGGTTTGTTTGTTTTTTTAAAAGCTGATAATGTAGCATTTGCAGCTGGTTCTTCAAATAAAATAACTTGTTCTAGAACATCATTTCTAATTTATTTACTGATGCTGTTCCCTAAGTCTACTGTGCAAGGATATGTAGCATTTCACTAAAAAGGGCCAAACCAATATGATATTTGGATCAAAATATAAAGTTTTAGATTCAAAATTAAGCATGTGCCTAAGTCCATTTATCCTCATCATTCATCCAGTCCTGTATTAGGGCCTTAATTTTCAACTGATGGGTTGTCTCTGAAAAGGTGGAACTCAAGAAGCTAGCAAAAATACACTCCAATATATCTAAAGACAAGTGTCCATACAATGTAATTTTTGAATTCCTTACACCTTCAAAATTCCCAGGGGAATTAAGATGGGGTCCAGAATTCAGAATCAGGGTCCAGAGGTATTTGATGGAAGGACAAATTCAAAGAAGAGTACCAAAAGAAGCAAGAGGGGTATTTCCATGTATGTAGGTTTCACATAAAAGTGAGAAGGAACTTAATGTCACGACATTCTACAAGGACAACAGAAACCCTGTGTATAATTGTAAAATGAGTTTACCAAGTTTTTGAACAAAGTAATTTCTTACTGTGGGCTAGGGAGGGTAGTATTTTAACCTAGGTTTTTTCTGATCTTTCCAGATATAAAGAACAAACCATGACTCTGTCCGATCTTTGGCACAAGTTATTCATAAGGGAGCCATTAGAGGCTGCAGGCAGTGTGTGGATTAAATACAGACCCCCTGGAGATGTCTTTGCCTAACAAGAAGTCTAGTACAACCAAAACTGAATGTGTGAATAGAACAGAACATCATAATGTCTTGCAGAGTTATGTATAAAAATCATTCTTGGACAAATACGGTCTTTGTGTTGGTCAAGAGGGGAGGAAACAAGTAAGATTTAAAAGCCTGCCTCATACACCAGCTGTGACCACATTTTAAGAGCACCTTAAAAAAAGCCACACAACTGAAAGCAGATTAGCAATACAAAAGAATCAACAGGGATAGAATTTTATGGGCCTCCTTCCATGCCTAGATAAAGAGGATTAAAATTTACTGCTAGGCAGAAGAGAGAAGATTATTATATAGGCGGAAAGATTTTGTTCCCTCTACACATAATCCCATGTGGAAACAGGAACCACTCAGAGCCAAAGAGACCTGTACTTCTGCCTCTCTTAACTTCTCTGCACAGATGAAGGTCACGTCACCTATATTTCTGGGTGACACCCCCCCTTTACAAATAGAATGCATGAAGCAATTCACAGTTTTAAACCATTAATGCTTATTTATATATTTATATTATGGGAGAATGTAATCAGATTGAAGGCTTCCTAGTAAAAACACACAGTGGAAGAGGCAGTCCCTACAAGTCATCTTACAGTCTCAGGGAAATGGAAAAAGGGATACACTATAGCTGTCAAGTAGTCTAACAACTCCATAACAACATATATTGTCACATTATATGAAAATTATAACTCTGGACTTTTTCCTAGGCATTTGTGCTTCTAAATCACATTTTGAAATGTGACATAGGCATTTTTGAAAAATTTACTCCTATTCCTTTTCTGGTGTGTTTACTAGAATAATTTTTAAATCTTGCATTTTAAAGATACGTTGCTTTTGCATTTTTTCCTGGTTTTTTTTGCTTTAAACCTAGCTTTATTTTTCACTGACAGACACAAGCACATATTATTTTATTTATTATATTTAATTGAAGTATTTTCTAGTTTTATCTACCACTTCATTTATATTTAACCCTTTCCTTTACCAATGTAAAACAAGAAGTATTAGCATTATATGGAGGATGAAGTCATTATAACCAGATTGACTCTGTTACATCTTGTTTTTCAATTCCCTAATTAAAAGAATGACATTTTGTTTGTATACAGCTTCTAAGGAAGATGAAATTTTCAGCCAAAAATATATTAAACCTCTTCCAGAATATATTTAAAGACAAAACTCTCTTATGCTTCAGAGTGACAGGCCAGTGATTCACTAACTCTGACTAATTATACTTAATTTAAAAAATATAATGTTTTTAACTAATTCATATTTTATTACTGTGAAGGTTTCAGGCTTGTATGCAACAGGAAAAATCATAATGTGGGACATCAACGTCTTATTCTTGAGAATGTATTTGAGGTCCCAATATATCAAGACATTTAAGCATATGCTTGAGTTTACTTCATTAAGCAAATACTTAAGTGTTTTGCTGAGGTCCACCCACTTCCCTGGGACTTAGGCATCTGCTTAAATGCTTTGTTGTACTGGGGCCTAAACACAGATGAATTTGGGTGGGTGAAGCACAGTTCCTAGGATATGTCTACCTTTGAAAGTTAGGTCAACTTAAGGATGCTTAAGTCGACCTAAAGAACCTCGCGTCCACACCAGGCTTTCTTTAAGTCGACTTATGGGCTTCCTTAAGTTGACTTAATAACTACTGCTATTTCGGTCGACTTAACGGCTAAGTCGATTTGTGGTGTGGACGCCCTGTGTCGACTTAGTTCCCTAATTCCTTTTGCCAGGGAGCCATGGGTCCCTTGTCCCCGGGGGCTGGGAGCCACGGCTCTCCGTTGACTTCAGAGTCTAGTGTAGACTCTGTAAATTGACTTAACAAGGTTGACTTTATGTTGACTTATAGATTGACTTAGTTTTTTAAGTGTAGGCATACTCCTAGTGTTTCTCAGAGCAATCTGGGCAGCTAGTGAGATAGAGGAGACGTGCCTTTAAAACTTTCTGCTAAAAAGGAATCTTAACCATGGTTATTTGTTGCCAGTTAGAGAGGCACGAGGAGAGTAAAACATTCACATGTATTTTCAACTTCACGTCTGTTTCTGGAATTTTCAGTAGGATCTTCCATTCATATGCTGAGGACCTTTTCAGAACTGGGAGTGACGTGAACATCTCGGTCTGATGGAGTGTTCTACAGGCATTCATCTTTACGAGAAGTTCCTTCCTCAGAAAAGTTAAGGCTTTGATAGGTAGCTGTCAGGTTCCTTATCAAAATTATAGGAACAATAGCATTAACAGGAACAAAGGATTTCCTTGAGTTTATCAGGTTTTTTTCATCCAGCTAGTCCAGTAACCTGCTTTTCTTTGGCTAATTCACAGAACCACCAAAGTAGGTGTACTATGAGTCGTTTCACCCTTCAACTGTGTTGCTAATGCTTTGCACATAATTCCACAAGATAACAAAGCTAACGGATGCAAGAGATCATCAAGTCAAGTATTGTATCCATTTTTAAAAAGAACTCTATATTTTTGTGTCCATTAATAACTTTAGCAGTAATGCAAACTAGGGATGAGCAAATATCATGCTTCATGGCATATGTTGATTATGGACCTGGGCTAAAGCCCACGTCAGTCCCATGACTTCAATGCACTTTGGATTAGATCATTTGGGAAGATTTTTTCCTTCCATGAATGGCATCACATAGCTCAACACCTTCATTATAGCATGTTTCATTTTCCTCTAAATATTGGGTAATGAGCAATGCTGGCAAAAGAACTCTGCACCGAACAGAATAAAGCTGCATATGAAGGGAACAGATCCTTCCTGGTCCTCACGGGTGATTACAGACTTAATTGCACATCATTATTCATAGAATCATAGAATCAGAGGGCTGGAAGGGACCTCATGAGGTCATCTAGTCCAACCCCCTGCCAAAAGCAGGACTTCTCCCACTAAATCACCCCAGCCAGGGTTCTGTCTTATTCATCCTCATCACAAGTTGGCAGTACAGCAGCACCATTACAACAACAATTATTTTCCTATCTGTTAAGAATTCCTAGGACAAGGAACTTCAGGTAAGGAGTATAAGATTAGCCAAATGCCACGAAGGGGATATTTGAGAATGACTCTGGTAATCCAATATGTCTGATGAGAAGAAATTGGAGTTTAAGGTGTATCATTTCTGTTTTGCTGACCAAAATTCTAGTCTATGAACTGCTTATTCTCCTTGGGCTGATTCCCTGCTCGGTCTGAGAAAGAGATACAAGAGAAAGTTAGAGGATACAGTAGCTAACAATTCTCTACTCTAAACCACAGAAATTATGGCCAAATACTGCACACTGAGCAAGCTGGCCAATATGAACAGAAATAATGTTCATAACCTAGGGACCAGATGCATGTAAGATTTTTAGAGTTTAACAATTGCTTTCTCAAGGCGCGTTGGTGTCTCCAGTGTTACGAAGCGTTCTGCTATCAGTGGCCACTTTGACTGTAATACACCATGAATTCTGTCCTTTTTATAGGAACTTCTTTGGAATACTCAACGCTTTTGGTTCCTGCTATGAGGCAAAGCATCCTTGGATGGGGTGTTCACCCCACAGCATTCCTGAACGAATTAAGGCAGGCTAGATGGGCCAGCTTAAGTCGACTTAAGGAAATGGTAGTGTAGACGCAGAGTAAATTAAGTCGACTTAAGCAAGCTTAAGTCGACTTAATTTGTAAGTGTAGATGCACCCAATGAGTTGTATTCCAATATAAAGACAAACATATACTGAGTCACTTCGGTACTGAAGATCTGTAAAAAAGAAAACACAGGATCCCATATAATCATTTCCCCAAGAATGAGGGTTTTAACTGTTCTCTGTTGTCTTAGTGAAATTCCAACTGGCGTGCTTATTCTGTCTGTCAAATATTCCTCCCACAACTGCAGTTGGAGAACTTATTCCTCATCTTTCCACTTCAGAACAACCAACTGCGGCCAGTGCATCGCACTCCCATAGCGGTTGCATTTTAGTGGCAGATAAATATGACATGTAGTATGGAAATCTGCATGGAATACTTTGAAAGATGAAAAATACCATGCTGTTAAGTAGAGATATTTCTGGAAGCAGCATAATAAGGTTGTTCCTGGTCTAAGCATGCTAGTGAATTTTAGCAACGAAACTGATATCATTGGTGCCAGCACTAATGGGAGCCCTGGTGTACACATGGATGCAGAGTTTTAATGGATGTGGGGGTAAAAATCCTGGAAAATCACAAGTGTCTTTTTGAAAGTAAAGCACGCATTTTGGTAGCTGAAATGGAGGCAGTACTTGTAGGAATTGCCAAAATGTATGTAACAGCCAGAGCTATTTGCTCCTCTCTGCGTAGGTGCACTTTCAACTTTGAGTCATTTCGTTTCAGCCAGTAGGAGTTGGGACATTACCCAGGGTACAATCTGGACAGTTGAACACCTGTGTTCCAACCTACAGTGTCTTTCACGCTGCTCTGCTGTGAGATCAATCACTCCTGGACTGCTCACACCCTGCCTTCGGCGTGTACATCACTCCCAGCTATCCTATAGGGGTGCGTCTACACCGGCAACTACACAAAGCGACGTCCACACTGGGCTTTTATTAAGTCGACTTAATAACACCACCTCTGAAGGTCGACTTAAGCCTTAAATTGACTTCTTAAGTCAACTTATAGCTGTCCACACTGGCTTTAAGTTGCCTTAATAAGGTCAACTTAGCGCTATTCCCCATCCACACTGACTTTCTCTACTGTTGACTTAACAAGGTCGACTTAAGTCGACATAAAGTGTAGCCACTCTGTTAAGTCAACTTAACTTTACAAGTGTAGACATAGCCTAGGAGTGCTCTGTTCACCCACCCTTGAATTACACTGCAGAGAAACAGCAGCAAATTCTCAGTCCCAAACTTCCTTCTTGTACTGCCCAGCCCTCTTCTGAACAACACAAACACACGTAAAGGCCATCATTTTATTAACAGAAAACAATACTGCACAAATCCTGTTATCTCAAATGGAGTTCCCCACGCTCTTCAATCCAAGCATACTGGTTTAGATAAAACAATCAAAAAGTTTATTAGATACATAAAAATGGATTTTAAGTCACTATAAGTAACGAGGCATAAACATTCATAATTGCTTACAAATACATAAAAGGTAAAATGCAGTTTATAACTAACTGAACAAGCTAAGTGAATTCAAAGCAAAGGTCTTTCTCACCACATGTCTCATCAGTCTTACTGGCTGAATTCCTTTCGGACAGGATCTTTCCTCCCAGTCCAAAGCTATGTCCTTTGTTCTTCAAGTTATTGATGTTTCAGTAGACGAAGGAAAAGATCCTTTGGGCTGTCTGTTCCCCATTTTTACTCATTTCCAGAGTCATCTCCCGGAAATAGAAAGTCTGTTGGGGCAGGAAACTTCAGTTGTTTATTTGCCAAGATGTAAATTTCTTGCTCCCACCCTTTTTCCTGGCCAAAGAGCAGCCACTTAACCCGGTGATGGTCTATTTGATTGTGTTGGCACCTGGCTGAGGAATCAGTTTGTCTTTTGTCTCTGAGAAAGTCGTCTCTCTCCAGCTCTTTTCTTTGTTGTCCTCAGCGCCTTCGCACAGGGTAGTCCAGTGAGAGTCTGAAACCCAAGTTCACTCCTTTTTCAAACTTATGATCAATTTTGTACAACGGATTCCTAGCGAGGTATCATTTGAAAACGCATAATGTACTGGTCATTACTGACCTGGGAAAATATGTGTGGCAACATTCTATGTAAAGTTAGAGCATTCTACTGCGTATGTTACTAAGGCATATTCCAGATCTGAGAAAGCTTCCACAGTATTGCCACTCAATAATAAATTACTCATCGCACAGCCTCAGGAGAGGACAGAGAAGGTAAGATGAAATAAAGGAACTCTACCTCCACTATCCCCATGAATTTTTCATGGGCACAAGCTATAAAAGGCAATTTGTGTAATGCAAGAGAGAGAAGAAAGGAACAAAGTTTGCCAAGATTTTTCAATGTAACAGGGGACAAGAACATTGCATCAAATCCTGTCACCCATCAATGCTTTATAATTTGAAGTATAATATTTTCACAAAGCTTCTATGATCTTCACAAATTTCAGATTTGATCGTTCCAGCATGTGGCAGAGATAAAAGGGGGGAAAAAAGTCTCGCTGTGATTCTTTTTTTAAAAAAAAGTTTCAATGAATCCCTCACTAGAAAACATCTGCCCAATACCTTGATTACTTATTAATTGGTGGTGTGTGTTTTGGGATTGATTTTCTTCACAGCTTAACAGATTCCTCAGAGACCAGTTCAATTAGTGTTCCTACTAAAGATAAATTAGTCAGGAGGCTAGCCTGATGTCCCAAGTCTTTTTGAAATGTAGAGTTTGGCTGGATGAATCAGAGATGAAGCTCTTAAACTTTAGGGACTATGTTAGAAGAAAGCAGAGTTTACTATATTGGAGCATGGACACAATTGTAAATTGTCCTGTGCAATAGATAAGACGAGGAGAAAGTTTTATAAAACCAAAAATAAAAAACCCCTGAAAATTTGTGAGTTTAATTCTCCTAAGTGTTATTTATCAAAATCCCCAAAGTTTATGCAAAAGTTTTCCTTCTCTATCTCTGTATATAAAGAGTGCATAATTCTCCCAAAGCACAAGTTCCTCAGGGTACCTATATAAACAGGAACCATTCCCAACCTGCTCCAATCTACTTCACTCCCTGTGTAGTTAAAACTCGCCCTTTTCCTGGAGTCTGGCTTTATGAACAATAGGATAACATAACTTAGCCAGCTCAAACTTTTCCCCCAGGTTTGGCTGCTCCTACAGTTCCTCCCTAAGGACTGTGTCAGTTGACCAGTATGTTTCTTTCTCTCTCTTACTAAAGTTTTTCCATAAAGGAACAGCACTTTGAAGTCTGCTTTCTCCCTTTTAATCCTTCCCATTAAAGAGTCTGTCCTCCTGGCTTCACACTAGTGACAATCGTTGTGGAACAGGTTTGGTCTCAGGCTTCAGATCTGCCAGATACTCCATGAACCCCTTCCTTCTTGGGTCTAGGGTGAGTTTGTGCCCTCTGTTATAGTCCTGTTTAAGACAGCTCCCATTGACCATGCTCAACTTTGTTACTTGAAGGCATAGAGTTTCCCCAACCAGTTCTCTGTGACTAATAGTCATGTGTGGAGCAAATAAGAGATACAGACTTAGTTTAAACATAACTATTTAAGCTGTCACTAAGCAGCTTGCTGTGTTCATCCTCCTCATTCATCCTTTTCTAAGCACCCAGATTTAGGCATGGATCTGACTGACACAGATTTTAATGTATCTGCTTGCTCCCTATTTACCTCTACTTTCAAGCAGGTGTCCCAGATCCGTGACACTATGCCAAACATGCATTTGCTCTCACATGCACGGGATGTAATGCAGCAGGGAACTAATACAGTGGCATTTCACGACCAATTTTTTAAACATGTTTGCAATTTTTTTCACATGTGCTGTTTTTTATTTCCCCCCAAAGGGATGGGGGAAATTGCTGCAGAATGAAGAGTGGAAGAGCTTTGTGTAGGTGGAAAATAACTACGCTTTGAAGTACGAAGGCATTCCTCTTTCATCTTTTCCTTCCTCTTTGTGCGTGTAGCTGGTGGATACACCACATCAGAGAGACCTTCATCACAGACAAGATGTGTAGGAGAGAAAAAACACAAGTATGTCATTAATTGTCCATAAATACACTCTCCCAACTTTAGCAATCAGATATGAGGATTTTTGCCTGGCTCTCAGTTATCTTCGGCTCCTTCATTTGACAAAGGGTCTGTCTGCATTGCAATCAGGGGTATGAGCGGAGCTCAAGTAGATGTACACAAGCTAGCTTTAATCTAACTAGCTCAGATACCACAGCAGTGAAACCATGGCAGAGCAGGCTAGCTCTGAGAATAATTGCCCGTGTAGTGCCCACACTGAAAAAACACACTGCCACAGCTGCTCTGCTCCTGAACCCAAGCTAACTAGGGCCTGGTCTACATTGCAGGCAGCGTTGACTGGAGATTTGCAAGCTCTACACTAAAAGTTGCATCTCTCCAGTCAATTTACTAATATTCCCTGACTGAGACATCTCTGCTGCACTGTATCATTGGGAACGCCCTCTGGTCAACACAGCGTTACTGGGGGTGAGGTGTGCAGATTTACTGCGTTGTCTGGAAAGTTGTCCGTTGTCCACTGCTTGCTCAATCGATCCCGCTGCACCCATCTGTGGTGTTCAACACACCTCCGACAGTGTAGACATGTCCTAGATTAAAGCTAGCTCAGTTAATGAGCTGTGGTCATACCCTGATACTGCAGTATAGACAGACAGACATTAGGACTGACACCCTGTATTCCCTTGCACGACTGAACATTGTGTGCATGTGGATCACCCTCAAGGGCAAAGCACTTGTGACTTTCAAAGTACCCCGTGGGTGGGGAATATAACCTTTGGCAAGGTGGAATCAAACTTCCAAAAACTCAGGGCCAGACTGTCAAGGGCTCAGGACCAGATTCTTAAAAACCTCAGCACCCAGTTGTTCCCAGGATGACATTTGTGGTCAGGGTGCCAGGGCAATTTGGCACCCCATATGCTGAGCCCTTTTGAAAATTCCAGCCACCCAGATTAAGAATCTTTGCTGTTATTTCTTATCTGGCAAGGCTTCGGTTTAAAAAGCGAGTAGGAAGCAAGGAAAAGGCCGCTCATCTTGAAGACAGCTTTTTCTTCAGTGCATCATGCCTTGCATACAGATGGATGTACTTGCAGATTCTCTGTGCAGTGGAAAACCTGGTCATAAAAATACTTTTTTCCAAAGACAGGGCTATTAAAAATATTTTTCTCCTACCAAAATGTTATGTTTTTTTAAATCTGTTTTTATTTCCCTTCCTTATAATTTACCGTCATTTCCCCACTCTCCTGCCCAGGGTACTGAGCAATCAGTCTAGCCATGGTTGCAAATAAAAATAAAAGTTCCCTGAAATTTTATGACAGGACATTCTGACCTGTTCTGAAATTGCAATAATAAATGAGAAAATTAAGTGGCTGCAGTGAAGGTAACAGCGTGCAGCACAGTGAAAGAAGCGCATCGCTGATGCCTGGGCTGTGGAGTAATAAGGCAAGCATGCTGATCTTGTTGATGGATAACTGAAGAAAGCAATTGTGCTGTAGACGCTTCTGCTCTGATATGGTCAGTAGGAAGTGATTCTGAGCTTTACTCTTCCCACCCTTGGACTGGTTTATAACCTGATTGGCAGCACTGGATTATTCCCGAATTGCACTAGTGTGAGTAAGAGTAAAATTAAAATAGAGTAAAAGAGTAAAATTAAGCAGAGGCTCCTTGTTCTACTGAGGCAGGATCCTCAATATGAGGCTGTTGCTGATCTGGCAGTTAAGACTGTCAATCAAACATTTCCAAGAGCTAGAGAGTTCCTGTTATGGTTCAACAGGGCTGGGATATTTTCATTTGAGTAATTCAGTTCTGTCACCAGACGCAGAAGTGTATCACAGTAATAAGATTACGATAAAAAAAGTGATCAAGGAATGACAAATACTAATTGCCATGGGATACGATCTGCTAGACCGCTTACCTTTCTTATTAATGTTATTGCCTTTCTCCAGTGCTCACAGGCCCAACTGGATTGCGGCTCTAGTGTATGTGATAATGTACAAAGACAGTCCCTGCCTCAGTTTACAATCTAGATGGGCAACAGGTGTGTTGTCACTTTCAGACAGGACTCCCAGGCTGAGCGGGATTGCCATTTCCCCGGCGTCACAGTTCAAGTCTGTGGCAGATCTAGTTTTCTAAGTCTAACGCTTCTTTTCGTTACCTCTGATGCTGCAGGTCCAAATCTTCTCATTAGCCAAGTTTTGAGACCTCTTTCCTATGTCCCCAAGGCACTCCCCATAAGAAAGTGACTAGAATCGTATGCAATAATCCAACTGTCCCCTTAGTCACGTCTTACACATTGGCTATGTCTACACTGGGGAATTAGGGTCGACTTAAAAAAGTCAACTTTAATAAGTCGACTTTAAGTCGACCTTATTAAGTCGACTTAGAGAGTCCACGCTGGACTCTCTAAGTCGACTTGTTCGGTCCAGGGAGAGCCCCGGACCACTCGGCTCCCTTCTGCTCAGGACTTCCCAGGTCCCGGGCAGAAGGGAACCCTCCTAGCCTGGACCACTGAAGTTAGGGATGAATGTATCTAAATATCTGTAGTTACTACATCACCCTTTGGAATCAGTAAAATTAATCATTCTCCAACAGTAACTAACCACATCAAGAAAAATTTACTTTAGTGACTACAGAGGAATTTTAAGAACTCAAACATTTTTAGTAGCATTTACACAAATAAAGCACTGAGATATTTTCATAAATTTCAGTTCAAAGTCATGCTTCATATACCATTGTTGACATCAGCAAAACTACAGTAGGGATGAATTCAGCCTGCTCCTATCTCCTGCATGCTAGGGGTGGAAATTCTCAGAGACAGATAATGAGAAATAAAATTAGCAAACCAAATTCTCCTAGCGCCTCATCCAAAGCACATGGAATTCAATGGGAGTCTTGCCATTGACTTTGGAGGGCTGTGGAATAGGGTCTTATTGTGCACAACACAGGAACAGACCATCTAAATTTCTCTGTGATGCAAAGACTGTTGTTCAATGTATTATGCTACAAATCTGAGCTTTTGCTTGGTTTCAAATGCACAACAGGAATTCACTCAATTCCTGGACTTCCATCTTCCTGGCTTGAAAGTGAAAGAGGTAGCTGAGAAGTATCCCACGGTGAAGTGGTTCAGCTTGAACAGACGTATTTGCAGCTTACTCTGTGTCATGCTTCTGCTTTGATCTCTGGCTGCTGCTCTCAGTGGCTAAGTCTACACTTGTAAATTTAAGTCGACTTTAGCTAAGTCGACTTTGTTAAGTCAACTTAGCATGTCCACACCTAAATTTTAAGTCGACTTAGGGGGGACCCTACAAAGTCGACCTAGAGCGTCCACACTGGACACCTAGGTCAACTTGTAGGGGCTAGGGGGACCTTGGACAGGTCCACGGTGGCAGGGGAGGCACCCATTGCCCCATTGTACCTGGGTACAATGGGACAAAGGGAGACAGGGACCCTGGCAGGGCAGAGGGGTAGGGTGGACAGGGCTCTACCCTGCCCTTTGGGGGGGCATGCCAGGCTCTCCCTGTGCCACCCCCCTGGCAGGGAGGGCAGTGGGGGAGTCCTGGAGAGCCCTAAGTCGACTTAGAGTCGACTTAGGGCTACTCCACATCTACACTGGTTTAAGTCGACTTTAGAAAGTTGACTTAAGCCTAAAGTCGACTTTAAACAAGGTTTAACAAAGTCGACTTAATTTTCCTTAAGTCAACTTAAGGAAAGTGTAGTGTAGATGCAGAGTAAATTAAGTCGACTTAAGCAAGCTTAAGTCGACTTAATTTACAAGTGTAGACACACCCTGTGTGCTGCTGAAGACCACCCAGTTTGGAAGCTTTTATGGAAGTTTAGCTTGTAAACTGAGGCCTGCTGATTTTTTTAGCACTGGCCCCTTGTTTAAAGGCTTTTTCCTTGGGCTTTGTAGCTTGATTCTGCTTATTTTTTAATGAATGGCCTGAAGATGAAATAAAGATGCTAAAACAGTAAGAAAGCAAAAGTCCAGAAATTTTTGTTAGCATTTTTTGCTACCTGTGGCTGTCTCAGCAGATCTTCTTGGTTAGTCTCTCCGGTTCTCCCCCAGGATGAGTGGACTGGAAAAATCCCTTGGACTCGGCAGGTTGGCCCCAGCAGCAGCAAGTAGGTGAGTGTAGAAGTTTACTAGCTAATGCCAGAAAATTTCTGGGTGCTTAAATTAATTGTATTTAAAAGAAATAGGAAGTTTTGTGGAAGAAATTGTGTAATTTGCAGATTTCTTTTTTTAAAAGTGTGACGGAATGATGAAGAAATTGGTTGAGAAGTCTGGGGAAAAGTAACTATTATTTTTTGGGTCAACACTAGATTCACAGCAAGTGATAACACACTGCTAGAGAAATCTTTTTAGCTACACGGAAAACAGAAAATGTGGGAATTTCTTTAAAGAATTCTTAAATTATTATTATTATTTTTTTGATAAAATTGTTATTTAAGAACTAAACTTCATTTAGAAAAGGAGATTTCCAAGTATTGTGCTTCCAGAAGCCTTAAACTCCCCTTGTATAAGTTTATTTTTCCTATGTGCCTGTAGGAAGAAAATTGCTTTGGGCTCTATCGAATTGTCTCATTAGTACAGATTTCCTTCTCCTGATAAGTCTTCAGAGCAAATCTCTAGAATATTGTTGTTTGTTTTTGTCAGTTCTTTGGATATACACTGGGTGGTTTTTGCAATTGTAAAGTAAAATTGTTTCCTGGTGAAAAGGTTGTATTGCTCCTGGACATTCCCAGGGGAATGCAATTATTCAGCTGTCAGTTTTTGTCATATAAGCAGCAGATCTTAAATCTTGGTGCAGAAATCTCTCTGTTGCATCTATGCATGTCGTAAGTTACCACAGCAGTGTATATTTGTCAATTATTCTAATAGTCATTTATTTAAAAATGAGCAAAACAAATGAAACTGGAAAGATTCACCTAGTCTTACTCAAGAAAATCTTAGTGAACTGGGAAGTCATTGATCAGATGGATAATTAGTGTTGTCAGAAGTGCCATAAATATGTCAATAATTTCAATCACATTTGAGAAGTCCCAGACTAGAAAAAAGGGGCAATTTAGATCACTCTAGGTGTATAGCTTCTACATAGAACTGTTTGCCTTTTTCCTATTTCTTTATATTTTTATCAGTAAGGTGGGATGAAGCAAACTAACTACAACCATTTAAATAAATAACAACAACCAAGGGCTAGATTCCTCCACTCTGAATCACACAGAGCAGTACTTTCCTATACAAACAGCACAACGGAAACAAATGGTACCACTGGTGTTGTTAGGTGTTCTCAACAAGATCTGGCCCTACACTATATTAAACTTTTTCTATTCTATGAAAGATAAATGTCTCGAATACTCTTTAATAGTCACTTAGAAAAAGAATGTTACAATGTAATCCCACTCTGAAGAAGTTTGCAGTGCGTTCGAAATTCTAGCTAATGTGATAGCACAGGAAAGTATGGTGGTGGCAAAATCGTGGGGGATCTTCATTGCTAAAGCAGCCTGGCAGAACACATTGTTCCACATCAAAGGATTTCAGCTCTGGTGTGTGGTGAGCACTTAACAAAACAAAAGACTCCCAATGGAGACTTAATTAGCTCTATCTTTGAACAGTGGGGAGGGGCATGTTAAACCATACTTAGGACACCTGTCCGCACGCCTTCTCCCTCTCACAGCACTCTGGGAACCCAGTTCCTCGCTTAGCAAGTTAAGTTCATTTGCCCTCTACTCAGACGACAAGGATAACAACATTTTATTACCTCTGCATTCAAGTGAGTTGTAACCTAACTCCAGCCAAAGTTAATTACTCTGGCAACATAACTCTCTCTGCTGGGTACCTGTGCAGAGTGGGTGTGTCCATGTAAATACTGTCTGGTCCTAACATCTTTTCCCCTCTCCAGTTATCTTGGCGTGGGAGAGCTCATTCAGACCCTGCTTATTTCGCACTATAACTGAGAAAAAGCTTCATGTTAAGCATTTGGGCTGTAAAAGGCCAAGATTATTTTTATGCTTTTATTTTTTTGGTAAGTAAATGGCCTAAACTCCAAACCAGCTACAGAAAATCCACTCTGCAAATGGCCACTACTCTTTTTGTGCGCCACTATGAAAAGATAAGATTTAGCTGTCACTGTGCCTGGTACTGTTTGAAAATAGCAACGTATTGTTTCATAGACATCTCCAGCATATTTTATGCCTGGAAGGATGGTTTAGTAAGAAAGAGTTAAGCTCTGAGATGTATCTGTGCAATGCAAAGACCTGAAAAATGAAAAACAGTGAATCCTAAAAGACTACATGAAATTTCATCTGAGACAGGAGAATTTCTGAAGGTAATTCACTGTTAATAGTTTTTCCATATGTCAAATTTTCTATGCAAGATATATCCAGTATTTGATCTTAAAGTGGTTTATTTTCTAAAGGTAAGCACCCAACTGCCATTATGCCTATGGGAACTATATCTGTTTCCCAGGATAATGGACATTAAACCTTTTAAAAGCACTTTTCTTAAACTTGCACTTAAATTCAGTAGTACTTTAGAGGTGGCAATCTACTGTTATTTTAAGGTCAGATAATGGAAAAGCTGATGTCTAGACAAAAAAAGGTTTGTCTCATTATATAGCTAGATTACTCTTAATTACGGAATTGGGATAGATTGGTGATCTGTATAAAACTAGATCAGAGAGGGAAGGAACAGAGCAGACCACTTTAAAGAATTTGAGAAAAAGCAGAAATGACTGTAAAAATAATCTCCTGATTTGAGGGATGTTTAAAAGAGAGCCTTCTGGAAAAACCTATCCCTTTTAACATTTAATCTAGAAGTTCGCCCTATTAGAACATGTTTTCTTAGACACCAGAAGAGTGAATCTATTTAGCAGAAGAATAAAAACTTTCAGAAGTTCCTCTGAGAATTTGCTTTTTGTATAGTTACCACTGTGGACTAGAAGGCTGCTATTTGTAGAAAGGGGTGAAGGGGATAGGATTAATCCTTTTCTCGAACAAAAGGGTTGAATAGTGTTTATTAAAAATTTTACTAACTTAAAATACAGTCAAATCAGAGTTTAACAGTCCTGCACTATGCAAAGGCCGGGCAAGAACATTCCTTAAATTAGTCTTACTCTGCACACTGATACTTGGCTACTGCACATTAATGGAGAGATTAAAGGCCAGATTACTAAGAGGTGCAACATGGAAGTCAATTCCATTATGATTCCTTCTCTACCAGATTCCAAGCTGGGCGGCACTTTGGCTGCGTCTACACTTGTAAATTAAGTCCATTTAAGATTGCTTGAATCGATTTAATTTACCCTGTGTCTACACTACAATTTCCTTAAGTCGACTTAAGCAGCTTGCTTAAATTGACTTAAGGAAAATAAAGTCGACTTAATGAAAATTAAGTCGACTTTATTAAACCTAGATTTAATTAGATTTAAGACTTAATCCGACTTTTTAAAGTCAAATTAAGCCAGTATAGATGTGGGGTAGCCTTAAATCGACTTAGGGCTACCCTAGGACTACACCAATGCACTCCCTGCCAGGGGGGCACAGGGGAAGCCTAGAATGCCCCCCAAAAGGCAGGGCAGAGTCCTGTGTGATGCTGTCCAGATTTAGGGAACCATTTATGATATTATTTTCTATTAATATCTCCTATATGCTATAATCCATAGGAACTATGTCATGTTTGGTATCAATAGAAAGGTAGTAATTTGCTGGGAATGATTATATAGTTCATGTATAGGAATTGTATTTTGATTAGAAGTTAGGAATTTGGTGTTATATCTATACTTTAACTTGTGTGATTCTGTGGAAACACCCGAGACAGCCTGTCTATAACCATTGTGTCCTTAATGTTAATGGCTCATCGGGTAACTCCCTGGGCCCATTGTACCTGGCAGCTTCCTTAACATTAAGGACATAATGGTTGTAGACAGCCTGTCTCGGGTGTTTCCACAGAATCACACAAATTAAAGTATAGATATAACAACATATTCCTAACTTCTAATACAAATACAATTCCTAGACATAAACCATATAATCATTTCCAGCAAATTACTACTTTTCTATTGATACCAAACATGACATAGTTCCTATGGATTATAGCATTTATGAGATATTAATAGAAAATAATATCATAAATAGTTTCCTAAATCCGGACAGCGTCACACCCTGCCCACATGTCCTGCAAGGGTCCCTGTACCCCTTTGCCCCATTGTACACAAGGGGTGCCCCCCCTGCCACCGTGGACCTGCCCAAGGTCCCCCTAGTCCCTAGAAGTCAACCTAGGCATCCAGTGTGGACGCTCTAGGTCACTTTTGTAAGTTCCCCTTTAAGTCAACTTTAATTTTAAGTGTAGACTCACTGAGTCGACTTAGCTAAGTTGACTTTAAGTTGACTTAGTTAAAGTCAACTTAGTTAAAGTCGACTTAAAATTACAAGTGTAGACATCGCCATTTAGACCCTGAAACATATTTGCTGCACATGACCCACCTGATGGGCACCTCCTGGTGGTATTATTGGGGAATCGATCAAGTAGTCCCCACCAGCTGATCAGTGCTCCATTTCTTACATGCTGAACTCCAGTCCCAACACTGATTCTCGGACCTCAGCCCTCCGACCGAGTACTTGCTAAGTTCACCCCTTTAAGGGTAAAGTCCTGTTCGCCAGTCTCAGCCACTAGTTAAAAGAGTCAATGGCCCGCGAGCTTCATGCCACTCCTGGCACTCTAGGGGGAGTGGGGAGCGATCCAGGCCCACCCACTTCTCTGGGCCCCAGCTCAGGGACCCTAAGTACTGTGACCACTGCCCGCTCACTGCCACCTCTCTTCAGTCTCTCACCTCTAGCAATCTCTTCCCTGGCCACTTTCCCTGCAGCCCCAGTCACACAGATTCTCACTGCTCTGAAGCCCAGCTGCCTTCCCCTCTTGGCCTTCCCATGCCTTCTGACCACTACTCCAGTCCCAGTCGCTGTCTGTGCCTTTCAGTACCCTGGCTCTTGGTCAGAGTAAGTGAGAGTAGCCTGAACTCTAACTATGGCTGCCTATAGACTGTTTATGTCACTACTGTCCTGCTGCACTGAGGGAATTCCACAGCGGCCTTTACGATCTTCTTCCCCAGAGAGGCATAAAGGGGCTCCAGTAAGCCTGTGTATGGTCCTAATCACGTGGAGAATGCTCTTGGCTATAGGTCTCCTGGAGATGACCCTGGCCTATGTTTTCTTTCTGGATTTCCTATTTTTGGATTGTGACTACCGTTACTATGCTTCTCAAAATTAGGGATCTGGTTCATCCTTATTAAGTACATGCAAGCCAGTAAATACTTCAGTTGTCATCTGGAAATCTATTCCATTAAATCTCCTTGAAAGCCTCCACTGTAAGTAAATCTAACTCTTTTTGACGGCCTTATACCAATGATTCTTACAGCCTAGAATCATCCTGGATCCCCAAGCTGCATCCTTCCTGGGTTGATAGCAATCTTTCCATGCAAAGGTAATCTGAGCATGTGGGACCGGATTTTGTATGTAAACACTAGTACATCTTTTGATTAGTATTCTTTTTCTGTGCTTTCCCCTTTCCACTGACGCATTTCAGCTAGCTTCTTTTCTGATACATTGGGCTGACACCTAAGTGCTTCCTACTTCAGGGCCTTACACACACCAAAATTGCCTATATTATTGGAGCTCCTTGAGGTCGGCAGCCTGAGGCTGCTCCCGACTCTGAGACTGTAATTGCCCCTTGTTAGAAACTATCGAATGCTCCTGGAGTTAACCAAGTATACTCTCTTCCATTAAGTGACCACTGAGTCACGAGAATGGAATGCACGTGGAATCCAAAATGTCTTCGTCCGTGGGAAAAGAGACAGGGAAGAAAACATCCTTCTCTGGGAGATCGAATGACGGAGAGCAAGGTTGTTGTCAATCCTCAGGGTATCATCATTATTATTACAGTACCCCGAGGGTCCATCCACGGCTAGGGTCTTATTGTGTTTGGTGCTGTGCATACACCCAGTGAGATGCTTCCTTCCCTGAAGAGCTTACAATATAAAATAGACAATAACACTGAACTCTAAAACAGCAGTTTCTAGGGTTGCATCTGGGACTGGGGGTTTTTACAGGATCAATCTATTGTATAATCCCATGAGTGGCTGCCTAGAAGCATTCAGTCACTAAGTCAGGGGCCACCTGCTTATCCGAGGCTGTGTGTGGGCTGACTCAGGAGTGGGGTTTCACTCAGCCGAGGACAGTGCAGGACAGTGCCCAGGAGCTAGAGATGGGGATGACACAGCTGTACACCATTCCAGACTGCAGAAGGGAACGTCACATCCCCAACTATGAGCAGGGCATGGCCTCACAAGAGTTTGGCTCTGGCAAGGCATTTTTCCTGAAGTCCTCACAAGCAGTATATCAGGTCCCTTATGGAAGCCACAGGAATGGGAGCTGGTGAAGAATGATCTAGGAGGACCAACTGAGAGATCAGTTCCCATGGGGTTCCTTACCTGACTCTCCCAAATTTCAGTGCTGATTCTCCCCGGCTTTCAATTCAGAAGTTTTCTAGAGAGCTTCTTTCCTGGCCTCCATTTGCACCTTTATTGCTATGGCAGTTAGAGCCCAAATTATTGCTACAGTCAGAAGGTTTTGGGGGCAGTTTTTGTCTTCTTGTAGGTGGGACTGTAGTTGCATGAACCTCTCTGGCCCTGCAGGAAAAGGCTTGAGTGGGGGAAGAGGAGACAAACAAAACAACTAAGAAATCACGAAACTGGTCAGGCTTATCCAATGAAATGTAGAGTACAGTGGCTGAAGACGCCATCCTCAAGGCACTGTGCCCACACATTTCTGGAAGTACTGTAAGGAAAATACCACTCTGGTTTTGGAGAAATCCTACAGTAGTTAGGCAATGTACACAAAGATGAATATTTAGGTATTAATTATTTTTGCAGCCCCAGTCTTGGATTATGACTCCATTGTTCTAGGCACTGTACAAACACAGAACAAAAAGAGAGACCCTGTCCCAAAGAGCGCATAATCTCGGTACAGGGCAAGAGACAACAGATGAATACAAACAGATGGGAGAACAACGAAACCATTGAAAAAAATCTGATAATCAATTATATTTGTGAATTATTTTGTCTTGCTAGAGTTAATCAGACCCATCATGTTACTTTACCATAAGATTTTGTGGCTTAATTTTATTCTGTTTGATTGTTTTGCTTTAGTGTTGAAGAAAGTGGGGTGGGAAGGGAAAATGTCTCATGAGAAACAAGAAATACCAAGGGGGGAAAGTGCTTTATTTGTAGGTGCATCAGACTCTGCGAAAGTACATAATCCATGGATCATTGGCACGATCAACTGTAATGGCTCCAAAAGAGTCATTGTGTTAATGTAGCTGATGAGCCCGGGTGCTGCTTCTGCATACTAAAAATCCTTATGAAAATCTGAACACAGTGTAGATACTATGTAAGTGCAGCAAGCAGTTGTTATTGAAATAAAAAGCACTGATGGTAAGTTTGGTCTCAAATACAGGAGAGATTAGTCTAAATATAATGAGCTAACTGTTTTTTTTTTTAAAGAGAGCCACTGACAATGGATTGCTCAAACCAGCATATCTTGTGGGAAAGACACACAGAGAGATTAAATATCTTCCTCAAGATCAGAGATTTACAGAGTGACTTTCATAAGGGCTTAAACGATTTAAGAGTATTTGTCTCATTGGTTTTCTGTGGAACTTGTGCTCCCCAAACCTGTAATTGTTACTCTTGGGTACAGAATTTGGGACTTCCTGATTCTGCATCCTACATTTAAAATGCCAGCCCACACCTCAATCTCTCAGCATTTTAATAGTATATACATATATTCAATATCCTCTGTATACTGGAGCTGTAAGCACTGCAAGAGGTCCAAAATCATGGAGATTTTTATTATACATCCAGAATGCCAAATAATATCATAATATTGAACAAAATATAGGACAAACTGGTTGAGATTTACAAAGCAGTCTGGTGAATTTAGACTCCTAATTTCCATGTAATTTAATTAAATGTAATCCATTAATTAATTAAACCCCTAGACTCTTTAGAAAATCTGACACAGGAGTTAAAGAATGCTTCAGACTCCCCAAGCTGTTGTTGATTGTTATGCTAGGCATTACAAAGAGCACAACCAAGTAAACACTGAACTGCTAGAAGAGATCCTCCTTGTATGAAGCTGTAAAAGTATAGTTAGAGATCATATGCAGAAGTCAAAAGTGCTTCAACCTGTTTTATGTATTGTAAAGTATCTTCGAGCAAATCCTTACTTCCTCAGCTGCAGGTATGACAATTTACACCAGAGGAAACTGCCTCTTTGGGGGCTACAGTAAAAATAGCAATAGCCACAATTCCTTTTTGTTTCTCTGTATTTGTGTGCTTAGGGGGCTAACAAATGGCAGAAATTATTTAGATTATCTTGGCCACTGAATTGTGCAAAAAAGGTTGAAATCATAAATATACGTTCTCCATACACCAACACTAAAATCTCGTGGTGATGTGATTGGTGAGAATATGCTGTGCTTCCTAGAGCTTTTCTCCTGGTTTGTAGTGGTTTTAATTTAACTTACATATTTCCCTACTGTATTTCTTATTTCTTTAAGGTGAACTTTCATAAAGTCAAAATCTATGTGTTTCTAGGATAAGCCCTAGACTTATGCAAATCAGTAAGTTCCTAGAGTCATAGTCTGACCTCCTCTAAAACACAGAACGTAAGAACCAGCCATACTGGGTCAGATCAATGGTCCCTCTAGTCCTGTGTCCTTTCTTCGAACAGTGGCCAATGGCAGCTGCTTCAGAGGGAATGAATAGAATAGGTCATCATCCCTGAATTAATTCCTCTTTGAACTATAGCAGATCTTTTAGAAAAACATCTAATCTTGAATTTAAAATGCCCTGTGATGGAGACACCCCACAACCTGGTAAATTGTTCCAATGTTTAATCACGCTCACTGTAAAAGGTGTGTGCCTTATTTCTAATATGAAATCAATGGTGTACTATGGGTCTCCAGGGCACAAGGGCCAAGCCTGCATCTGTAACCCCTGCATCATGCCCCACCTTCATGCACAAGGCAGGAGGGGTCCCCAGCTTCCACCCAATGGTGCCCCCAGAGCTGGACAGGGGAGGAAAGCTCCGTACTCCGCCACTTACCTCCTCCGCCACCTGCTTGGGGGACTTTCTGCGGCTCATTGTGGTGGTGAAGCCTGGCTGTGGCTCCCCCCACAGGACTTACCCACCGTATAGTGCCCTCCTGTCTTGCGCCAGCCCCACATCCCGACGCCAGCCTAGAAGGAGCAACCGGCCTTTTATAATGTGCAGGGGGTGGGGGACACAGGAGGGTTTGGGGGTGGCCGAGAAGGGCTGGTTTGACACCCGGCACCGGGAGACACACTCTCCCCTGCCACCTGCTGTCTCCACAGTATGCCAGAGTTGTCTGGCTTCATTTTCCAGGCACTGGATCTTGTGCAACTTTGTCTGCTAGACTGAAGACTCTTCTATTCTCAAACTTTTCTTTCCCAAGCAGGTACTTACAGACTGAAATCAAGTTACCACCTAACCTTCTCTTTGAGACGCTAAATAGATAGAGCTCCTTATGTCTATCACTGTCATTTTTTTGGCCCTTCTCTGAACCCTCTCCCTTATCAGCATCCTTCTTGAGTCGTGGACATCAGAATTGGACACGGTATTGCAGTAGCAGTGGCAGCAATACCAAAATCAACCTCTCTCCTCCTACCTGAGACTCCCCTATTTATACATCCAATGACTTCATTGAGTCTTTTGCCCGTAGCATTGCATTGGAAGCTCATATTGACCATGACCCAAGCTCTTTCCAGTCACTGCTTCCTATGACGGAGTCCCCATCCTGTCAGCAGGGCCTGTGGTCTTTGTGATTAGATGTACTGACATTATTCTAATGGATTTTGTATGTAAGGGAAACTACTAATTAAGTCAAGTAAAAATAAAGCTGATGTGGTATGAAGAGTATAATTGAAAAGACTGTCCTAAATTGAAATCTTTCATTTCTTGAAAGAAAAGAGTGTGCAAAAAATTAATAAAAGATTAAGATACAATAAATATAAAATACATTTGAGATTCTTGAATGATCCCCTTTCTTTTCAGTTCTCGTTACTGCTTCCATTCTGCAGGCATGAGAAATTTGCCATTTATAAACACAGACAGCAAGACTGATGCATGAGTTACCCTGGGCAGGAGAGTTACCCTGGCAGCAGAGAGTTCTAGTCAATTATGTCTAAACTAGTTGGAGCTACAAAGACATTATAACATAATGAAAAAATACCCATTGCAATGTCATTCATATTTCTTTTTGGATTTTATATTAAACTTCTGTTTATCAGTGCTGGTTTTATTACGCTCCCCATCCATTTTCAAAGTTCTGATCATGATGAGGCAATTTCACTCTACAAGATGCAATGGTAAATTTGATGAAACTGGGATCTATGTTTCTACAGCTGGAGAATAAAAGCAGGCTTCTTGCCCAAATTCTAAGCCTGCCACCAATTAGAATCATAGAATCACAGAACCATAGAATAATAGGGTTGGAAGGGACCTCACGAGGTCATCTAGTCCAATCCCCTGCTAAAAAGCAGGACCACTCCCCCTAAATCACCCCAGCCAGGGTTTTGTCTAACCGAGCCTTAAAAATCTCCAAAGATGGAGATTCTACCACCTCCCTAGATAGATAATCTTTTGCATTTCCTCCCATCCTAATGTATCTCAGGGGCTTGAGCATACCTGTAATATTTCAGAACTGGAAACAAAAATGGCACACAAATCTTTCCTGTTCTGTTTTCTTTTTCCACATGAAGGGGCTCAGGGTGTACATGCATGGAATATTTAGGACGAGGAACCTGATGGGTTTTGTTCTATTTTGGGGGAGCATACAGCTTTGTCTTGTCCCTCCCCAATTCCAGCCATCATAGAAAGAGCTGGGATGCTCTGTGTAGGCACAAAATCAGCAGATCTTCCAAGGTCAATAAGACACCAGACCCATCCATATGGAGGCCCTATGGGTGCATCTACGCTTACAAATTAAGTTGACTTAAGCTTGTTTAAGTGGACTTAATTTAATCTGCATCCACACTACATTTTCCTTAAGTTGACTTAAGCAGCTGCGTAAGTCGACTTAAGGAAAATTAAAGTTGACTTTACTAAACCTAGTTTTAAGTTGACTTTTCTGGCTAAGTCGTCTTTAGAAAGTCGACTTAGCCAATGTAGACGCAGAGTAGCCCTAAGCTGACTTTAAGTCGACTTGGAGGCTTCAGGGCTCCCCCACTGCCCTCCCTGCCAGAGTCCTACCCACCCTGCTCCTATGCCCTGCCAGGGTCCCTGTCCCCCTCAACCCCCATTGTACCAAGGTACAATGGGGCAAAGGCTGAGCCCCCTGGCACTTGGCAAGGGGTGCCCCCCCGCCACCGTGGACCTGTCCCAGGTCCACCTAGCCCCTACAAGTCGACCTAGGCGTCCAGCGTGGACGCTCTAGGTCGATTTGGCAGAGTCCACTCTAAGTTGACATAATTTTTGAGTGGGGACATGCTAAGTCGACTTAAATTAACAAGTGTAGACATAGCCATTATGCCTCTGAACTGGCTATAAGGCTTCCTGACTTCCCTCTTTGGGGCAGAGATTTCACTACAGCTTTGAGGAAAGAGCTGCTTGGGAACCTTTTAAGTAGGGTTCAAGGAAGGAAGGAACTCCATGCAAAACCGTGCCACTTCAGGCTGCATAACGTTTCACTGCTGGTGAACAAAAGTATCACAAATTATCATCAGATTAACTCTTCCCTAAATTTTGAGATTGATCCCATGCACAATGCTATTACAATAGCGAACAGAAATCAGTTGTATTTGTGTGGTTTGACATAGGGGTGTCAGCAAGAAATTATTTCATATCCTCTGGTTAATTTAATACCGATAGAAATCTATTGGGTCATGGTGAACTGCGACACAAATGGACATATCTTTCATTGACTTCTGTGGGAGTTGCACCCACTTATGCCAGGGCTGACGTTGGTCCATGTTCTCTCACATGCAATAATAAGAGCAGTGCATGTACTTTTAAGAGGAATTTAAATGGTTACTTTAAAGCTTTTAATTTTTACATTTATTTTTAACCTTCCCTGACTATTTGACTTTATTACTGCTGTCCTTTAACCTTCGTTTTTCTTTAATTTTTTTACTCTCTGCATTCCCTTTTCCTTTGGGAGATCACATCTCTTAGTCTTGGCCAGAGGCAGAGAGATTAATAGTGTCAAAACCAAAAGGGAGATGTACTTTGAACAGCCATTTACTGGAAAGCAGTTTTTGAAGCATGATAGCTTAGTGCCTTGGAAGACTGTTCGAACACTATAATGCATTGAGTGATAGAATGCTAATTATGTACAGATTCATTATCACCATGAAATGAAAATTTTCAACATATAAAATGTAAATATAATGTGTAAATGTAGAATTCAACAGTATGAGTTTCAGTTTAACATTTCTACACCTCTGTCAACCAGTCTCATTATGCATGTCTCGTTATTTTATTCGAGGAAAAACAGAACAGTGTACTTATTATTCATGATGTGAGATATTTGTCTATATTGCTGTTTAACTCTTGTTGTGATGTAGTTCTGGCAAAACTGCTATTAGTTGTCTCCCATAGGTAGAATGGAAAATCTTGTCTCCCATCAGCCAACAATTAATAACCGATGGTAAATATCTAGATCATTTCTGAAAAGCTCTTTTGGATGCATAGATGCCAGTTCCTCTGGAATATAACTAACTCAGTTAGTCAGCAGGGTGTAATTGTCTGAGTTTAGGATGGGTAGATTAGAAGTATTCTAACAGCATTCTCCTGACAGTAAAATTCTTAAGATTTTGTTTAGATTTGCAAGCCTTGACTCAAAAATGGCTGACATATTGGCAGGTGGGATAGGAACCTGAATCCTAGCCAGATTTCATGGACTGCTCCTTTATCATTACAGGCCAAACCGGAACCCCAGAGTCAATGCACACATATGTCGCCTCAACTGCTGGGTGTTCAAAAATCTGCCAGGTTGTGCAGCTTGGGGCTGTCCCTAATTTTAATGTAGTATTTCTCTTGGCATTGTGGAGAACTAACTGACCTGTAGCTTTGTTTCTTCCCTTTCCTGCTTAAGATTTGTGCTTTTCTGTGTTGTGGCACCTTACCTGTTCTTCATAAGGTCTGAAAGATGACTACAAATGTTTCAGATACTTCTCAGCCAGAGTTCCTTAAGAATCTTTGGATGAATATGATCGGTCCCTTCTGAATTATAAATATTTGAATTATCTAAATATTCTTTTACCTTCCTCTTATTAATTCTGCAGATAGATATTCCCAGAGCCTTATTAATATTTATCTCACTGAGCTTTATGCTTCCTCCCTGCTTTCTATTAAAGACTGAAAAAAATGGAGATATTCATCCTTTAGTGGCTAGTATGATTTGACCTTTCTATTGATTCAGTACTGGCCTTTCTTTTCCTTTTGCCCAAAATGTATTTATAAAACTCTTCTCCCTGTTTACTCCCTTATCTAAAATTCTATTTGCCTCCTTGTTTCTCTTATTGATATTATCCCTTGTTGTTCTATATTGCAACTGTAATGCCTTGTAGCTTGCTCTCATCTGCTCTTCACAATAGGCTGCATTGCCTGCCATGTTTATAGCCAAAGAGCATACTGATGTAAAGCTTGTATATTTAAAACAGATTGGGTGATCTGCTAATAAGTATTAGAAAAGCTACTTTATATATTGTTCATAAGTACATGGATATAAGAATATCAGACTATTTCTGCTAACTGGAAGTAATACAAACTTGAGAAAATAATTTCTGAAAGGTGGGTAAAAGCAGGTAAAAGATATTAAGACTCTGCATGTGAAATCCTGGCTTCTTTGAAGTCAATGGACATTTTGACATTAACTTAAATAGGAACAGAATTTCACCCTTAATCTACAAACACTTACGCATGTTCTTTAAATTGAGTACATACACAGTCCCATTAACTTTACTAGATCTACTCGTGTATTTAAAGTTAAGTCTGTGCATAAGTGTTTGTTGGATCAGGGCCAAAGTTTCAACTTGGGCAAATTAATTTTAGACAGACATCAAATTAATGTAAAATTAAGACTAAGGATGTTCCTCGTTTTGCTTTAATGAATAAAATCAGATAACCTTTTGTGTGTATCTGGCCAAAAACATATTGTAAAAGTACCTCCAGGCAGCTATCATTTGCTAATATCTGAACTACATACATCCTCATTTATACCAATGTTGTTTCATTAAATGTTCTGTATAGAAGGTTACCCAGAGGCCACTGTAGACTCGGAGGCAAATCCCGCCACTCTTATGCAGGTTTAACTACTTTTGACATCAGTGAAAATGTAGTCTGACTAAAGACTACAGAATTTGATTGCAGCGTTCTAGTCAGCAATGCTTGGACTTGCAATTCCCTTCTCGATCAATTTGAATAAAAATATTCGGAAAAAGTTGAAGTCTGGGGAGTTTAATACAGGAAGCAAGTGCATACATGAATGTGACCCTTTCTTTGGAAATTTTCATTTTAGGTTCAATATAGTGTGTAATACAGATAAGTACTTGTAACATATATATATATATATAAAATGGAGTAAAATATCAATATGAGACTGCTGTTAACATCTAAAGAACCATGCTAACATTAGCTATTTCCTGGGTAGATATGGAGGTATTGACCCTCTTATTGGCATCCCTCTTTGATGGTTGTGGTTTATGGTTTTGGGGTAATATGTAATAAAAATCAAACCAAAAATCCCATTAAAAAAAAAAAGAAAGAAAACAATTGCTCCCTGAAAAAAGTTACATCTGTGGATTGTCAGAGAGGCATCTAAATGTAGATCCAGAGAGCTTTGCAGATTGTGAGGCATTCTTGGAGAAGGTCATGCAATTGATACTGATATTTACAAGTATGGTTGAAAGCTCAGGTGTGAGAATATGTCACATCATCTGTCTTCAGACTTGTCATTTAAGTAGACGGGTCCAAGATTACACCAGCTTTCTCTTCTCAGCTTCTTTAATGAGTATTTCTTGGTTGGTGTAGCTGTTTCTGCATATCTCGTTCCTGTTTAGCTATACTAGAAAATGTTTTCCTTTGTTGTGTAACTAAAACTATCTTCACATATTTGGTAAAACGTATATCGGCCATGAGATGAGGCTCTTTGTGCTGATTTACATCTCAGAATTTATGTGTATAGGAGTTATAGAATTCTGAAAAATTAGGGCGAAAATGAAAATGCAGGCATATATTAACTACCAGAAAGCCAAAGTCACTGCTGTTAATAACTAGTACACTGATATGCTATACCAAAAATACCCTGTTCTTAATTATTTTGTTCAAAATCCAGAATGATAAATAAAATAACAGAATCATCAATTACTTAATAAAAGGACTATATGTAGACTATTTTGCAAAGATTTAGTTTACCCCAGGAGGTTATTACTATCAGTCAGACTTACTGTAATTTTGTTAATTCAGTTTCATTTGGTATTATCTTGTGCTTTAGAAAATACACATGGTTGGATAGATATCTGTCTCACAGGCAAGGCTGCTAGAAATTGTAATGCCAGAAGAATGAGTGTGAAAACTGGCATGCTGTGAAGGATGATAAAACAGAGATGCAATAGCATGAAAATGATGGCTCTGAATAAAAGATTTAGCCAGAAAAACATGATTTTTAAACAGTTTATATCATCACGGTATAAAATTTCCCTCTTTTCCTTACTCATCAGTAGTGATGTTCTTCAGGGAAAAGGAACTTATACTTCCAAATCAAGAAAATAAGCAATTGTTCAATAACAGAACAAAACAAAACAAAAAAGACAGTTGAATGAGAAATGGCCATAACAATGTGTTGGAGTTGTTCATACATATAATTCTGGTTTATGTTGGTCTCTATACAATGTATGCATACAATAAAATATTTTAGTCAATTTTGCAACCTAGAAATAAATATAACTAACTATATACTGTCTGTCCTTTCCAACTGTAAGTTTGCCAGCTGTATAGTTTTCAACTTGAGTGCCTACTTTCTCAAATAAACAGAACTATTCTTCTACCAAGAACAGTCAAAGTAGCCAACAAACAGACTATTGTGGCTGCAACTACATATAAAAGTGAAGATTCCTAACACTTGTGCCAAATGCTGAAAGGATATTTAACTCGTTCAGTTAACATGGCTGCCACTATTAACAAACGTACAAAAACCTTGTGTGCCTGAATCATGACTGTTCCTCTGCTTTTACGCAGATGTAGCTTCACGGATGTCACTAGTAACGCAGTGTAATACTATAATCTGATAAGTTGTAATAATGGAGTAAATGTAGCAGTGAATAAGGCCCTACCCTTCATAGAATCATACAAGGTGAGGGATGGAAGGGACCTCAGGAGGTATCTAGTCCAGCCCCCAGCTCAAAGCAGGACCAACCTCAGCTAAATCACCCCAGCCAGGGCTTTGTCAAGCTGGGCCTTAAAAACCTTTAAGGATGGAAATTCCACTCTCTCTAGGTAACCCATTCCAGTGATTCACCGCCCTCTTGGTAAAAAAGCTTTTCCTAATAACCAGCGTAGACCCTACCCCCTGCAACTTGAGACCACTGCTCCAAGTTCTGTCATTTGTTACCACGGAGAACAGCCCAGCTCCATCCTCGCTACAACCCACTTTCAGGTAGTTAAAGGATGTTATTAAATTCCCCCTTTCATTCTTTTCATCTGCAGCCTACACAAGCTTAGCTCCCTCAGCCTCTCTTCATAAGTCATGTGCCCCAGCCCCCTAATCATTTTTGTTGCCCTCCGCTGGACTCTCTCCAGTTTATCCACATCCTTTGTGTAGCAGGGGACCCAAAACTGGACACAATACTCCAGATGTGGCCTCACCCCTGCCGAATGGAGGGGAATGATAATTTCCTTCAGTCTGCTGGCCGTGCTCCTAATAATGCAGCCCCGTATGTTGTTAGCCTTCTTAGCAATCGGGCACATCGTTGACTCGTATCCGGCTTCTTGTCTACTGTAACCGCCAGGTCCTTTTCTGCAGAACTGCTGCCCAGCCAATTGTTCCCCAGTGTGCAGCAGTGCCTGGGGATTCTTCCCTCCCAAGTAAGGGGTGCTGCACTTGTGCTTGTTGAATCTCATCAGATTTTTTTTGCCCAATCCTCCAATTTGTGTAAGTCACTTTGTATCCTATCCCTGCCCTTCAGCATAACTACAATTCCCTACAGGTGAGTGTCATCTGCAAACTTGCTGAGGTGAAATTAAGCCAACCCATCATCCAGATCATTAATGCAAATGTTGAAAAAACCAGCCCCAGCAACGATCCCAGAGGCACACCAGTTGTTACCGGCTGCCAATTAGACGTCAAATCATTGATCACTACCTGTTCTGCCTGACGATCTAGCCAGCTTTGTATCCAACTTGGAATTCATTCATCCAACCCATACTTCTTTAACCTTCTATTAGAATACTGTGGGAGACTATCAAAAGCTTTGCTAAAGTCAAGCTATATTACATTCAACGCTTTCCCTATGTCCACAAAGAGCAGTCATCTTATTATTGAAGGCAAACAGGTTGCTTAGGCATGACGTGCCCTTGATGAATCCATGCTGACTGTTCCTGATCACCTTCCTCTCTTCCATGTCTTCAGAATGGATTCCTTGAAGACCTGGATCCATGATTTTTCCAGGGACTGAGATGAGGCTGACTGGTCTGTAATTCCCCAGTTCCTCCTTCTTTTCTCTTTTGAAGATAGGCTCTATATTTGCCTTTTTCTGATCATCCAGGACTTCCCCAAACGCCATACGTTTTCAAAGATAACGGCCAATGGCTCTGCAATCACCTGAATCAACACCCTCAGCACGCTCAGAGGTTGGTTCAGCACCGAAAGGTGCTCACCCCCTCCTCATTCTGTACTGCTCAGTGCAGTAGTCTGGGAGCTGACCTTGTCTGTGAAGACAAGGGCAAAGAAAGCATTGAGTACTTCAGCGTTTTTCACATCATCTGTCATTAGGTTGCCTCCCCCAACTATAGCCAGCTCTACATCCTTTCTTCTCTCCAAAACATTTAGAGATCAACCACTCACTTGTACCATGAAATGTGAAAATGTATTAATTAATGGTCAGAAATTACAGCTACTGTAACATATTAAAGGGCCTGATTCTCCACTCTCTTACACTGGTTTTACACCTCTGTAACTGCCTGAAGTTACTTGTTAATTTACACCAGTGTACATGAGGGGAGATTCATGCTCACCATTTGCCATAGGCTCTCTATTCCTATGTGAGATTGGAAAGGAAACATAAAATGACCAGTAGAGGATTAACCTTGTTTCCATTACAGCCTCTTTGTTAAAATAAAACGTTTAAAAACCACTGGCCATTCACTGGGTTCTGGATATGAGTCATAATCTCTTTAGTGCATTTTCCTCCTTATCTCAGCAAAGAGGGATGACTTATTATTATGCAAACAGGAGGAGCCCTTGACACAAACTAATTTTTACAGATCACTTACAGATCCATATTGTACCCTACCAAACATTAAATACATAGTAGATTACAGTTTACACCAGGCAGCAAGAAAGACTCTAAACATTATGCCAGATATAAAATAATTATTTGTTTTCAATAACATATTTTTGCCTGAATAATTAAAAGGAGCTGAACACGTCACTATGACAACAGTTTCCTATTATTTAATACCTTCTGTGTTCCAGTTTTGATTATAGAATTTGGTAACAACTTTACAGTTGAGGGTTCTATCTGAGTCAGGTTCTTAACTTTTGTTCAACACCGTGATGTCTCATGTAACTTGCTTGCTATTTAGTCTGATTATGACATCCTCTAACATCCTGAGGAGAAAATCCTATCTTTTCTACAGGAAATTTTGCTTATGTCAGATCTAACTAGTAGAATTGGGGGGGGATGGGAAGGGGGGGCTAATGGTGATCAAACTGGGTGATTAAGAGAGAGGTCATTTTTCAAAATTAGATTAAATTAATTTTTTTAAAAAAATCTTTTAAATCGTTTTTGTACAAAATTTTTATCAAAACTAGGTTGAACTAGAAACCTCAGATTTGATTTATTCTTCAGTACTACATGATATCTTGTGCTCTGGCCTATTTTTCAGAGGGCCAGGTACAAATATTATATCTTATTCCCTACGGGCTGTTAAACCTTAAAAATGCCCATCAGGTCCTGTCAGACTTCATATGGTTTGCCACAGACAGACCTGCCAGCAGAATTTGCAAGTGAACTACTATGGTTCAAGGAGGTTACAAACTATGTGGACACTGCCTAGAACTTGCTTATGATTTTTGTATAGTATATAATTTGTGCGTGTTGACCTTAGGCCTGCAAAGGGCTCTGTAATATTTCTCTGGTGTATATAGCTGTTTCGAGGCTATTAATATGTGTAAACTGGAAGCATTTGGTAGCTTATGTTCATGTTTGCTTATGGTGACTTTTAGTAAATGACTATGACCCGGGATAATTTGTAGGAATGGAAACAACAGGAAACATTGCTTTGTCCCCATTTCAATTTCAGGTGATATTTGAATGTGGATTACTTGTAAATAGATATTTTATTTGGTTTTCCATATAGTTCCATAATGGTTTTGCCCATTAATTTAAATTTGGGCCATAATTAATGCTGTCATGCCTGGTTCGTGGTACCCAGTCAAAGGCCGTATTGGAGTCAAGAATAAAGAAATGAGCTTCTTATAAGTTCCATTCTTCTGAGGAAATTATATTAAGTAATCTTCTAAAGTTGTTTTTTGCAGACTGTTTTTGTACAAAGACTGGCAAGAATGTCCAGTCTGTTCTAATCTATTGCTCTAATTTTCCATTTCTCTTGCACTGCTCACAGTACATGATAACACAAGTACCTAAGCCAGGAAGGATAATTCCGTCCAGGAGGAGGATATTTGCTACTCTCTTTTATTAATTATTATTATTATTGTTGTTGTTGTTGTAATCTTGAAGTGGGATCTTTCTTGGTGCACGTCTCAAGTAATATGGTGCCAGCCCAATTCAGTCACTGTTACTGGGGAATTACCTGTACAGAGACGGGTCTTTTGTTTCAGCCTGAAAGTGGTATGATTCAAGTGCACACTCATAGCTGGTGGCAGTGAGCTTTGCAGCCATGGGCCATCCAACAAGCAAGGAATTAAATCTGTTATAGGGCTAGGTCCTCCTCCAAGTGCACTATAGGAGTGGGGCAGCTGATTAAGAATGAAAAAAGGGAAGTTGTGTCTCAGCACAAGCAGCACAGTAGTATTTCTTCCTAGTATTCAAGAACACTAGAAGGGAGATGCACCAGTCTGAACACTGCAGACCAAGAAGCTTGCCATGCTTCCTCTACCATAAACCCCTCACCTGGTAACTTTCCACACTGGGCGGAGCAATATCACACAGGCTCAGTAACTTTGGTAAAGGAGTGGATTTAAGTGTGCCTGACTGGTGGAATTTAGTTGTACATCAATGATATTTGTGTGATATGAGTGAGCCCACACTGGAGCACAATACTCTGCCACTGAATAAGAGTGTCAAGACTGAAGTGGGTCATGTTTAAGCATTAGCACCCAATGTCATTCCAGCCAGTTTCCCAAGCAGATTGTTGCATGTTTTGACCTTAGTCTGACCTAGGGAGGTGGTGGGATCTCTGTCTTTGGAGATATTTAAGGGTTGGACAATACCCTGGCTGGGATGGTTTAGTGGGAGTGGTCCTGCTTTTAGCAGGGGGTTGGACTAGATGACCTCATGAGGTCCCTTCCAGCCCTATGATTCTATGTCTTTGTAAGATGGTCATGATATGTCAGAGTTCTGTCCAACATGATGTCTAGATAGATTGAATGCTAATTATGTTTTATTCACTGACCACGGAGAACTATATTCAGCTCTGACTGCTTATGCGTGATGTAAATGGAAGACATTTGACAAAGCCTTACTTCCACTTGATATCAAGTGCCTCAATGACAATTATCAGCCATAGCCACCATATCTGCATTTAGAATATTCTCAAGTATATCAACGGAGTTTGACTGAGTGCTGAGGATGTGTGCTAAAAGGATGTGTGCTGTTACTGAAAAAACAGAACCATTTGTGGATTTGTTGTGGGTGCAAACATGGGAAATACACAGGATGTAGCACAGCAGGCATCTGGGTATAACATTCTAATGGGAAGGATTGATTGACTGGCTTTACAGAAGAAGCTGTTTTGACTGGATGGGTTGTTGTTATTCCAAAAAACATGAATAATCCACATTTTTTGAGGAAAAGGGAAACAACCAGTGATGAGTTAGGAGAAATAATTGACTGGCTTTACAGAAGAAGCTGTTGAATTAACGACTGCAGATCATGCAGTAGCTTGAGGAAAAGCTTTAGAGGGAAGACAAGAATTGCATCACAATCTAAACAACATAAAAAAATGAGCAGCCATGAAAGAGATACCGTAGCTGCTTAAATTTGCTTAAAATAGTAATAATCCAGTGGAGGACACTCTCTGGAGACTATATACCTACCCTACAAAAACAAAGACTGCAAAAGAGTGCTTTACTACTGATGTTTAAAAAATAATAACAGTAATTGTCTAAGCAGGTCCTACAATGTTTTGCTGCTTTTCTCCTGCATAACTGACAAAAAGAATCCAAGCACCAAACCCTGGTTTCAGAGATGCTTGAAGATTATCAATAATGTTAGCTGGCAAAAAGAAATAAACAGAAATACACTGTCAGGCACAAAATCCATTACAAACATGGTAATGAGGAAAAGAATCAGTTTGCCATAGGAGGGAGGAATGAATTGGTAAGAAGTTTATTTTTTTTTAAGCTTTATCAAGGTTATTACTAATACCATTAGTATTTCTGCAGAGTGATTAGGTTTCCACTTCTTGGCCACCAAGAAAATACAATGGCAAAGGATGGAAGAGTTTGAATTTTCAATAGGAGAAAAAACACGTTGTGCAACAGCATATGCTTTAGGATTTGTGTTTTTAGATAAAAGCAGTTTATATTGGAATCAATGGAATTCACTAAAAACAAACTATAATTCCCATACAACACAGTGGCAGACACCTTCTCAAATTCCACTTGGCAGGGAAGGGCCTTGATTTTAGAAGGATCTGGCACACTGAAATAGTGAGGCTGGCAAGGAAAAGATATTAAAAGCTTGTAGTATTGCTAAGGCTTAGTGAGAAAAAGTTTTATATTTTTGCATCTTAAATAGTAAACAGCTGAGTATAAAGAGGAACAGTGTAATGTCCCTACTGGGCTAAAAGTGTGCATTCCCAGGATCTCTTCTCTGCTTCTCTTCAAGAGATTTTATGCTCAGTTGAATTTTAGAAACAATTAACTCAAACCTTGCATCCCTTTTTTGCTTCATGTCTTTGCATTTTTTCCCTCCCTTAGCAGCAGAATATTAAAGCTATCTTTCGGTAAACAAAAGCTTCTGCTCTACAAGTATGCCACCTCTTCATCTGTTTGGTGGAAATGTAGCAGGTATAATTTTTTCTTACTGCACAATCTCTGGTTTTAGAGAGAGGTTATAGCATTAGAAATGGGGAATTATGAGAAAAGGTATTGGAAAAGCTCAGGATTTACAGTTTGTTTTAACACTGTTCAGAAATATTCACATTTTCCCCTTTAATCAGTTTTAAAACTTTTTGACATGCTCAACCAAATGCTAGGATATCCCATTTTACTCAACTCTGGATTTTTTCAGTTTTTATTTCAGTACAGTGTTCGTGTGTTACACTATCATAACTTCCAGAGGGGTGGCCGGGTTAGTCTGTGCACAGCAAAAACAACGAGAGCCCTGTGGCACCTTAAGGACTAACAAATTTCTTCAGGCATAAACTTTTATGGGCTCCAATAAGTGGGTTGGAGCCCATGAATGCTTATGCCCGAAGAAATGTGTTAGTCTTTAAGGTGCCACAGGACACCTCTTGTTTTTACTATCATAACTGAATACATTGGCAGCTGAGAGAGACAAAAGAAATCCTTATTTTTTAACATGCCTGCATCTTCATCCACTTGTGAATGCCCAGTGTCTGAAAGGAGGAACAAGTGCATTTAAAATGCTAAGTACAGAAAGAAGGAGAAGACAAAAGAAAAGATAAAGGAATATACTTGCAATGTGAACACCTCCCTGTCCCTTGATTGGGGAGGCACATGATGCCAGTGGAAGAGAATACTTAAGAGGTAAGTTTTTTAATCCTTTACCCCTGCTCATATTTGAAATTTTAGCTTTGGCTTTAAACTAAATCAGAGATATTTGGGTGTCCAACTTGAGATACCTTGAAAAGACGTGATTTTCAGAGGATAGGTACTCAACACTTTCTGAATATTGGGTCCCTTTACAATGTCTCCAGTTGGCCATCCAAAAATTGATGTGCTCAAAACCATGCTGGCCCATAACATTAATTTGACCCCCTTCACACACAAACTTGTTGGGAGTGCACTGAGGCACGTGTCTTTACGGGAAAGGCTAGGAGGTCAGGTATCTTAGGGAAAGCAGGAAAATGGAGATCGTTAGAAAGCTGACTTGTCTCTGTGGGGAGAGGTAGCAGAGCATGGAGCTACATCCAGTGTCATCATGTGAGTGATATGCTATGGTGGGTTGCTTTTGCAGAATGAGATGTCATCATGGGTGATCTGTCGATGTCAAGGATGATTGTCTTTCATGGACTGTCCATTTCAAGTTATCTATGGATCCACTGATGGCTGATTCTAGAGCCACTGACTGCCACATTGCAGACACTTATTTCCAAGCAAGATGGGTGAACCTGGGAAGTTGGTTCAAGCCATGCCATGTTCTTTCTGTCACGCTCATTTTTCTGTTACATGTAGTTGCTCCTGGTTCTCAGAGCACTGAGTTCCCTGCCTCAAGCAATTTCTCCATTGTTGTTGGTTCTGGTCAATAAATTCCCACAAGTTGATGTTAATATTGCATTTCCTCATATTAGCCTTGAGTACATCTCTGTAGCCTTTTTTTTTGGTCTTCCTCTAGCATATTTGCCTTGGCCAAGTTCAGAATAGAAAACTTGTTTTGGCAGTCTAGAATCCGGCATCTGGACAACATAATCGACTCAGTGAAGTTGATGATGGATACTTATTGCCTTCCTGCTCATGACATTGGCTTGCAAGAGGACACTGATATTAGTGTGTCTATCAGCCCATTTAATTAGAAGAATCTTACGCAATGCAGCACATTAAGATATCCCCTATGTTGTAGACATTTCAGCCCTATATAATGGGATGACCTTCTCATGCCTGATGTCACAATCATCTTCTCAGATGACCAAAAGGTCAGCTGGCACATTTGAGCCGGTACTGGATATCTCAGTCAGTCTCAGCTGTCTATGGGAGATTTCTTCCAAGATATGGGAAATGCATAACCTTCTCTAGAAGATTATCATGATTCTGTATTGCTGGTGCTGGGAGTTGTGCATCAGGAGCTTGCTGACAGAAGACCTTTGTCTTCTGGATATTGAGTCCCATTTTCTGGCATACTTCAGCAAAGATGTTGATGATCACCTATTGATCTGTTTCTGAGCGAGCACTCTTCCTGTTGTCAGCATATTAAAATTTAATGACTAAGGTCAGCAGTGTTTTGTTTCTGGATCGGAAGTGGCCTAGGTTGAACATAAGGAAGTACTTCTTAACATAAAGGACAGCCAGCCTGTGGAACTCATTGCCAGGGGATGCTGAGATGGTCAAAAGAATAACTGTATTCAAACAAGAATTAGATAAGCTCATGGAAGATAGCTGCATCAGTGGCTACTAGTCAAGATGATCAGAGACAAAACCTCATGCTTTGGGTGTCCATTAACCTCTGATTGCTAGAAGCTGGAACTGGATGATAGGGGACGGATCACTCAATTACCCTGTTCTGTTTATTTCCTCTGAAGCATCTGGCAGTGGCCACTGTTGGCAGACAGTCTACTGGGCTAGGCAGACCTTTGGTCTGACTCAGTATGGCCATTCTGATGTTCTTGTGGTCACCCCTCTATAGTATGATCCCAGAAGAAGGGCATTGTAAGGAATAAGGACTGGCAGCTAGCCAGCCTACCTGCTAGGTTAACCACTAGGCAGCTTAACAAGCCCAGCATGCCCCACCTGAGCTCCCTGACTGGTTGAAGGGATCAGCAGAGCTGCAGCAGTAGAGTGCTGATTGCTCAAAGCATTTGTCTGCAGCTGTGTTAGCTTCTGTTCCTGTCTTTTTCTGCCCTTCTCCTTCCGTCCCCCAGTAACGCAACTCAGATCCTCTGGACCAATTAGTGGCTCTGGACAGTGGCTTGATTCTTAGCTCTGGCCTTTGGCTCCGATTTCTGGCTCTGACTCTGGACTGAAAGTTGGCTCTTGCATCCAGACTCTGATTTTGGTTTGGACCTTGGCTCTATTTCCCCACTCCTGATACCCGCTCTGACCACTATGAAAAACTACCGACATTCCAATCACTAGCAAGCATGCACGATAATGCAAAGGTGATCTTGTGTGCAAAAATATCTATTTGTTCAATATAGTCATTGCTTTTTTTATAGGAACAAATCGGGTGAGTGCAAGTCACACGGCCACTTTTGGGGGAGAGGTGTCTGCCTAAGAGTAGGCTGTCATGGAGAGATGTTGTTTGCACCAGTTAAGGATCTCATATGTGGTTTTGGGGACAGGTGACACAGGGTGAGAGGGAGCATTCATGTTTGCTTTGTCAACAAGAGGCAGGAGAATCTGTGGCAGCAATGCTGACATCTCCATGTAGCACAGCAGTGGAGGTGATATGGGGGCCACAGTGGGAGAAAATGACTTTTGGGGGCACCATCTGTGGTGGCAGATGGCATTAGGGGGAGTTGGCATTTAGAATGTGACACTGGGGGTCTACTATATGGAGAGTGACTCCAATGGTTTCTCTGCTGGCATATGGGGGTAGTAGGGGGAAGTATGACGGTAGGGACATCCATCCTGTGTAGCATGTGTTGATAAACACAGAACCAGTACAGAGCTCAGCCACACTGATTACTGCAAACATCAGACTTGTCCTCCTCCAATTTTTACACTGGCTTCCTATAGAGAAAATCAAATAAAGTTCCAGGTCTCGGCCCATACCATGAAGGCTCTCCATGGCTGGGGATCAGGACATCTAAAAGATCACCTAAACCTGCAGGATGAAAGTCTCGGTTGGTAACTTCACTCTTTGGCACAATGGAACTTTCTACAATAAAGGAAAAACTCATCCATGCAGGAGATAGAACTTTCTCAGGGTAAGTGTGAAGCTGTGGAATGAACTCATCTAGGAACTAAGGACCACCCCAAAACTTCCCACCCTCTGCTCTGTGTGTGTGTGTGTGTTCATGCATGTAGAGGTCTTCTGGAAGGTATCTCAGCTCGTCGAGACATTTGTCTAGTTCCACAACAGACTATGTAAAAACCACTAGTTAAGTCGGTATAAACTAAAATTTTATACTGACTTGTTTATATTACTCTAACTGCTATACATTTAAATGAAAGTTCAATATTATATTCTGATTGATTTAGTCTATAATTATATGGCAAAATGAAAAAGTAAATAATCTGAGTAGTAGCGGGCTATGACACTTGTGTATTTTTATGTCTGACTTTGTAAGCAAGTCGTTTTTAAGTGAACTAAAACTTTAGGTACCCAAGACAAATCAAACTCGTGAAAGGGGCACAGTTTTCTGGAACGGCTGAGAGCCACGGCTTTAGAATATGTGCTAACGATTGATTCTAAACAATCTCTTCCATCTCGCATGTTCCTGTGGTGCTCAGAGAACCTTCCCCAGACTTGAAGAAGAACTTTCTTTGGCTCAAAAGCTTGTTTCTCTCATGAAGAGAAGTCGATCCAATAATGCACCGTGCCTCTCTGCATGACAGATGTCAGTCACGCTGCCTACGGTGCTACTGAAAGACGCTCAGACACCCAGGTGATGAGTGTGGTAGAAGAACCTATAGAGAAGTGAGTTGAGGAGTTGCGGGTCGCTGGTGTCGGTACCAGAGCCATGACAGTAGAAGTATTGCTGCGTGCGGTGGGACGGGTGACAGTGGGCATCATCTCTGGGCTCCCTGAGGGACACCGTTGGCCTCTGTGGTGGGCCTCAATGGCACCTAACAGCGCACGGGGCTCTTGGCATCTGTGATGGTAGCCCTGGGGAGTGGTATGTTTCCATCAGGAAGGGGTGATGGCGGGGGTGCTGCTGTGCTGTCGCTGAAGGGCAGTGTTGGTGTCCGACACAGCGTGCAGGACTCATTAACGCCATCCCCGGTCACTGGGGAAGAGATGATGGTGGGGTGCTGCTGGGAGTCAGCATAGGACAGCTCATGCCAGTGGGGCACAGTCCTGGGGCTTCATTGGACGTCATTTCCGGCCCAGCCCATGGGCTGTCAAGCCAGCACGAGGAAACACTGGTGTCAGACACAGCCCACCATCCCACCTGCCTCCTCAGTACTGCCCCTGTATTGCCCTGCCAGCCGGCCACCCCAGGTCAGCGCTCGGCCCCGCAGGGAAAAGAGCAGGAACAGGCACCCTTTACCCTATTGCCTCCAGGAAAAGGCGTGTTGTGTGTGTGCACGGGCCGCGGGAATCCATGCCAGAGCCAGTCCCAGGTACCTGACGCCAGTGTGCCGGCGTGTCCCACCCTCATCCCGCCTCGACGCACATGCGAAATAGCAGTCGGAGTGTAAGTCTCCCTTTTGTTTTCCGCATCCCTCCCCCACCGCTCCCTGCTCCTCAGCAGCCGGAGCAGCTTGGGATGGGCTGCTGGGAGGTCGACGGGATTGGAATGAGGAGGGGAGGCGTTGGGGCTGCTCACTCCGGTCCCAGACGGTCCAGGGAGGGTGGGAAGCTCTGGGGACAGGGGCTGGCGTAAGGGCAGCACACTTTGGCTCACTCTCGGTCTCCTGGTGCCTGGGGGGCAGGGTGCTGGTGAGGTACAAGGCCTGGGCAACTCTGGTGGCCCCCCCACTGCTTGATGCACAGCATCCCAGCCCTCCACACACCTCGCTAGCCTGGCACCTTGGATGAGTCAAGTTCGCTTGCCCGGGTTCTGCCCAGTGCCTGCCACAGGTTCCAAACAGGGGCCTCCCTCTTGTTCAGAGCAGTGGAGTCACAGGGCAAGCTGGGGCCATTGCCTGGGTGGGTCACAGCTCCCTTTCCCTGCCATTCATTGCAACAGCCCGCGCAGGGCTCTAGAACAAGCGCCGGTGGACAGGCCGCGCCGCTCTCAGGCTCAGCCTCTTTTAATGTCTGGTGTGAACTGTGAAACTTAAATAAATACCTCCTCTCCCCCCGTGGCAGATATCCCTTGGCCCAGTCACCTTGAAATTTTCCCACGGCTTCAGTGTCACAAAGGTGCTTTTAAACACCCGTGGGGGCACCTTGCTGACTGACACCTGCCCACCAATGAGAGCAGCGTTTATTGCCTGCCCCAGGGACTGCAGTATCAATGCAATCATTTTCCTGCATTGCCATCTGTGGCGGGAGCAAATCAACCCTCCCCCAACTCAGGTTCAGTATTTAGAATCCAGGAGAATCGCTTCATCATATTACAGAAACTGAAATTAAAATGTGGGTATAAAATAATAGCTCTTTATATCTTCAGAGTGCTTCATAAATCTTAGCTAATCAATCAGACTTGACATAGCTCCTTAAATATGAACTCTAAAGAATTTAATTGGAAAAGTCTGTAGTGGGCGGGCTGAGTGACAGCTTGAAAATATGGGTAGCAATAGTAGTGTATCTTTTTTTTTTTTTTTAATAAGGTGGGTATGTTTCTCTGGAGTACAAGTTTAATTTCTCTCCTTTGTGAATTATTAACAACCCCATTAGGAAATTAATATGAAACGCATAAGAACGTAGATTGAGGAATCCGTTAGTAAAATCAATTTGGTCATTTTGACCTTGGTTCTGTGATGGGATTAGTTTAAATAACAGCATTCACTTGTGTGTGTGTGTGTGACATTCATTTTAAAAGTTACTGGATGAAGAAAGGGAGGCCTAGGTGTAACTCTTGGCACAATTAGATATCGCGTGCAATATAATTAAAAATCTTAAATTGTAACGTTCTTAAGTGTATATCTATAAAGTTCACTTGAAAGAATAATTGCACACAATGTGCCCTTCCTGTAGGCAGATTTCTTAGTAATTTATTTTCAAATAGCTGATGTCAGTGATTTAAATAAGACATTCCAGAATATTATTTCTCTGTGGTAGGATTTTGGCCATTTAATTTAAAACTGAATCATTGAAATGCCTAATAGAAAACTTGCACTAAGCACTTCACCTTTTTTCCCCAGGGCAAGATGTCTGCTCTGTCCAACACATGACTTCATAAGCTGTTTTCAGATTCCCCTCCAACGCATTTTAAGGTATTCAGTGGTGGTTTAAATCTTCCTTGAATGACAATTGAGCAGCGTTCTGTTCTTTAAAAGTTACGTTCTCTGTGCTGAAAAGAAATTCCACATAGACATTGCTTTTTTTTCATTTGAATGGTAGCTTTGGAGTGCTTATAAAAGCTGAATTTAGTTAACTTGTCAATTCTGCCACTTATTATGAAAGCTGCTTGTTTCAGAATGGTTTTTTTTTTTTGCGGGGAAATCACAGCTTATGTTTAGACAGGTCTCTTCTATGGAATCTTATTAATTTCAGCCAACATAAGCTGTTTCAACAAGTGGAAGTTTTGGTGTGGGATCTAATTAAATATCTTTAAAACTCTCCTTAAGACATGTTTTATAATGCAGATTTTTTAACTGGTAATTTTACATGAATATGGTTTTAAGTGGAAGATTGAGTTGTAGGCAGAGTCTGTTCTTCAGCTGTTTCTCCTTATTATATTAGTATAAAGGCTACACATGTCTCTTTGTATGTGTATAAGGATTTACATGCATAGCTTCCAATGCACTGAGAAAAGAATGTGACTCTAAACAGTTAATACTGTTTTTATGTGCTTAGTGTTCATTTACGTTATTGAGGAAATGAACTTTATAAGCATTTTAAAATAGCCAAAAAATACCGAAATTCACTTTTGTTTGAGTATTTTCTATCCATACATCTTCCTTTTATTCACTTTATGGTGTGAGGAAACCCTTAGTTGGAATGCTGATGTATTTTGCTAGATGAAAATCAGAGAAATGCAGACAATAGGGCTGAAAAGGACTGCCTGGCTCAGCTAGTATAACCTTGCCTTGTAAGTGATAATTTTGAAAGGATTTGCCTTTTTTTTTCTAGCAGTATTGCATAGAAAATTCATATTTAGTCTGTCATCTGTCACTCAAATCCTCTTCTGTATACTCATTAAATAAGTGTTTTTTCCTGAAATTTGTAGCTATATGTTCATATAAATTAAACTTACTTTATATTTATACTTTACTATATATTTACCTGTTTCTTCAAAAACTCGGTTTTGTAGCCATTTTATTCTCTTAACTCGTGATACGTTAGCATCAAGGATCCTCATCTAGGCTAGGACCCCATTGGGATGGGACCCACAAAGATGTTTAGATTGCTAAGTCCCTCTTTTAGTGCTACTGCAATTCACAAAACTCCCCCTCGATTTCTGTCCAACTCCCTCAGTACCTTGAGACCGTTGGCACCCCAGGTTTTTCAGTAAAAGTTCTTAATGCCTGTGGTTTTACCTCTCAGCATGCTCACTGCCATTTCACTGGGTGCCTAATTCCTGTCTGCATCACGAAGCAATTCACAAACTGGCTTGGCTGTCTGAGGCCAGCTCTACACTACCACTGACTTTTGGCTGCTCTGGGTGTGACTAAGCGAGCCCCCAAGTGACATTAATTATATTGACTGAGCCAGTATTAACAGTGCTGTGTCGGTGGGAGAGCTTCTTCTGGTGACATAAACAGCTCCTCTTGCTGAAGTGATTTACTATGATGATGGAGGAGTTTCTAGTCCTAAATAGTGAGTGGGCCTGATCCATAGATATGATTAGAGGTCACCTAAGTCCACTTGAAACTGCCCAGGTGTATGGGAATGGGTGGAAGGGAGTAGGAGGTCCTCCGATAACCTTTTGATCTAGTCATTAGGGTACAGCGGCCCACTGGTGGTTCAAAACTCTGCATCAGGAAATCTTGTCAGGGTCAATATTCATTACACTTAACAGATTATGACCACAGTATCTAAAAGGTGCCATGTGAGGCTCTTGGCATCGTTTCAGGATGTTTGTAGTCTCCTTTACAACATTTGTAACAGGACTGCATTTTTTTTAATGTCTGTATTCATTTTCTATGTTCTAAGAGCACCTGTATCAAAAGTTTTGTTACAGTCTAAATTATATTAATCTTACCTCTTTCCCTGACTTACTGACAACTTTGTCAGATGGTGATCAAGTTTGCTTGGCATGATTTGTTCTTAATGGGTCCTTGTTTATTGCTGAACATGTTCTCTTCTGAGTGCACATTAAATTGTATAATATGAACTTTTTTTAACTCGCTCTCCCACTGCACACCACCAACTCAGTGTGGGTTTAGCTTATTTCTTGATCAGATCATACATTATACATATTTTTGCAACATTTGCTACCTCCATGCTTCAATGTGTAAAATCAGTATCTTAAGGGTTTCCTGGAAAATTGACTGTCATTTATTTTTGAGTTTTCCTAAAGTCACATAATATAGTATTTTTGTGGAGTTATGTAACAGTAAACATAAGAAAGAGAGATACAAATATATTACATGATAGAACTACTGTGTTTAGTAATTTCCCTATTAGAGATAATAAATCTGAATATAACCTTCTTGTATATGAATATTAGATGGTTGCTAGTGAAGCAAAAGTTATTTATAGTAAACTTAGTTTTAGTGCAACTCTATGCCACAGGTTAGCTGGCTCTTTACGGGGAATTGGGTGCAGTCCCACCATCTGCCTTCCAGGTGGTGCTGTGAGGGCAAGGATCAGGAAATAGCTAGATGATTACTTGGTCCTCATGAAAGATAGCAAGTAGTTCAGTTGAGCTGGAGAGCTGCAGGGAGTTTGAACACTCCTGCAGGAGTGCCTGTGTCAAAGAACAGAACCCAGATCTGGTTTGGATGGGGTTTGTAGAGTAACCCTGCAGGAAGCATGCTGGGATGGAAAGAAAGAAAGAGAGTGTAAAGTCCCAAGCAGAGGGCTTGCAGAGTATAATCCTGGAGTAAGTATATGGCCTTTTCTAGGAACCAGTGGGTCAAGTGAAAAGGGACATGTTTGATGTATTAAACTTGTTCTGTTGAAGAAATAAACGGAAGCCCTAAAGAGGCCTGGAAGGCTGTGGCTGGAGAGTATTCTTTGGTGTCAAGGCTGGTGAATTAGCCCACTAGTTTACCCTTTTTTTATAGGGTAGTGATTGCATTGCAATGGATTTTCAGTCCTCTCCATGTAAGCATAAATTCGACTTCTAGCGACGTTCCACCTCATTAAAAGTGGATATCGGTATACTAAAATACCACGAATGAAGCTATTATCAGATAAGTTAACATAAAATTTCATTGAAATCTCCTTCTACTGAGGCTAAGAGGAGAAGTTGCTCTGATCCAGTGAAAGGAGGAATCTTTGGTTCTTGGTCTACTTTTATCTGCTTTTGGTATGGTGTTGAAGGCCTGCATCATCTTTCCTGCTGCTGTTCCCCAACTATCAAGGTATGGCCTTCCAGCAGCTCCCCTCCCAACTATTAGAATCCTTTGAAACTACTTGAGGATGAAGAGAGACCCTGCTGTCACTTTTAGGAGGAGATACTTGTCAAGGAGACCTTTACTTTTTTTTAATGAAGCCGCTAATAGAGAAGTAGTGTTGGGAAAAGTGGGGATACCTTTAATTATAAGATGTTTTCATTGAATTTGGCCAGATATAGTACAAAAAGCAGACTTTCATAATGAGTAAATACACTGGCTGACATTATTTTGGGTCCGTTCTTGCTCCGCTGACTTTTTTAGGATTGTCTTTAATGGGAGAAAGTCAGGCTTTTTGGCTCTGCTGTGGCTCTCCCGCTCTACTCTAAACCTCTTGTCAAATGATTTTCCCTTCCTTCTGCCAACCATCCTCTTCCAAGTCTCCATATCATTTCCGGAGCAGAGTCAAAGACCGGCAGGATGCTTAATAGCTCTTGTTTACATTGTTCATGCCATCTATACTTGTATCTGTGGGCTAGATAACATATCTATTCTTTTACTAAAAAAAATAAAACTAAAACAGAGAAGTGCAACCGTTTAGTATTAAGTCAGGATAAAGGAAAAAATGACTCAATCAAAAAAAGGCATAAGCGCACCTGAATAAATACTATAGTAATACATGCTTTACTAGCCCTCATTCTGCTATTCCAGTAGGACCTTCTCCACCTCTATGAAGTACAGCTGGTAAACATTCTCTTCCTAGCTGTGTGTACTGAAAAGCAATTATCAGTGAGCAATATATAAACTTAGCATCAAGTTGTGCACCCAAAGCACCATTTGCTTTCGTAGAAGTAGCAGCAAGTATGAGGAGAGATGTTTGGGAGGCACTGCATTTTGGGGGGCAGATCAAATCCCTAGCCTCCTAGAGAAAAAGAAGAGGAAAAATATGCATACTTTGTCATTTTTGATAAATAGAGTGATAACTGCTATAAGTCACAGGTGAAGCTCAAATTTCTAAACTTGTGGCTCCCCGACAGTCTCAGGCCAGGATATTTGCCATCATGAAACCAAAACATAGGCTATTACTCAAAAGGTAGCTTGGAACGTACCACATTCCGTCTTCTAACAAAGGACACTAGAAAAATCAGGTACATATTGATGAGAACTCACATTGCTGTTTGCATGACAGGAAGAAGTATCATGTAGTTTTTTTGGTAGATCATGCCTGGACAAGGAGATGATTTTGTCTTCCATGCATTCAGAAAATACTGATGGCTTCTATCTGGTTTTGTTCATAGAGTCAAGAGTTGGATTGGCTATATCCTCCCCTTTTCTAGGTGAATGGGTAAAGATTATATTTCTGTGTAACATCAATAGAAAAGTGACGTGGGGGGGAGGAGGGAAGAAAGGGAACTCAAAGCAAAAGCTAAAATACAAAATATCCCCTTGATCATAAACAATTATTTAATTTTAGAGTAGAAGCTTAAAGAATTAAAATCCTTCTAAAGCTTGCTGGAAGCTGCAGGACCATTTTAGTAGTTAACTTTAAAAATAATGAGAAATGGTAATAAATGACAGAAGAATTGTAGCTCAACCACAGCGGGAAAATGACAAACACACTGTACTAGAGCTATAGGCATCTCTTTAACACTAGTTATCCTCCTTTTCTCTCTCATCAGCAGTTTCCAATGATTGTTCACCTTTCCCACTAAGGTCTCTGAGTATTGCTCCTCAGGTTGGCTGGTTTCAGGACTCTCTATATCAATTATGCAGCTAACACAGGGGATAAGTAGCTTATTCTTACCAAGTTTTATCACTGTCTAAATGTACAGGTTCTCAAAATATGGTGGCATTTGCAGTGCTGCCTGTAAACTCATCATCAAATTAATGCTATGGTGTTCTGTATGAATAGTCCAACATTGTGCAGACAAGAATCATTACCAAAAGTTTTGTATGAAAAGTTTTAATATTTATTCAGCAATGATTTAAAGAATTTACAGTTTAATATGCCCTCTATGTAGCAGCACCAGAAAGTGTTCTTTTCTTAGTCTCCTGTTGGACTGACTCCCTGCTCCAGTGATATGGTAGAATGTCAGCTTTACTTGGTTTTCAGAATTGTTTCTGGAATAATGAAATCTGAGGCCCCAAACCAGCAAAAGCTTTAAATGTGCACTTAACTGTATGCATGCACCTTAGCTGTCCCATTCACCTCAATGGGACTATACGGTGTCTGAAAGATAAGTGTGAACTTAACTGTTTTGCTGGATTGAGATCTAAATTAATCTAAATAATAATTCTCATCTGATTTTTGCCTAGGCTGAAAACTGACTGAAGAATAGTAAAAGCACTTTAAAAAATGCTAAATTGCCTGCAAGGGATAAATTTGGATTCCCAGTTTGCTATACAATGATTAGAAGCCAATGTTCTCTTACTATGAATGTGGTGACTCCCTGTACTGAAACTGATCTGGAAACGTGACTGGAATAATTTACAGATGTGGAAAAATACTTAACAGAAAAAGTAAAATGGTCACTAAAATTACAAGTGTGGCCTGACTTCCTCTTGTTCCTTATCCTCCCAACCATTTGTTCCTTCTGCTCCCTGAGTCTTGTCATCCCTCCCACTAGCTGGGATTCAAATTCATGGTTTTTAGATACTTAATCCATACCCTAAGTTTTTTCTAAAACCAATATTCAGAAATATTTTCAATCATATTTCTACCTACAAAAGAAATATCACTCAGAAAAATGTGTGCTACCTATTGCAAACATTCAGGATTAATGACACTTAGAAGTAGTTACTCAGGGGAAGAGATAGTAAAAAGTAAAATCAGTGTTGGTTTTTGAGCACTTCTTTAGTCAATAAGGAACTAGGAAGCAGTTCTGTATAATCAACATTGTCAGCCACTGCTGCGGGAAAGCCTGTAGTGATTGGGTGCACCTGCACAAAAAATGGCCTCAGTCTAGTATAAATCACCATGAAAAATCTCACCTATGTGAAATTTTATGTTGACTATCTTACTCCTTTTGATTTATTTATCTGTTGAATACTGTTACATCTAGGTCAACAGCTGGTATTTTTGGTTCAGTTAGCATTAAAGGCTTATACAGATAATCATTTGCCTTATGAAAAGATAGTGTTAACTAATATTTCCATGTGGGATTTGCATTTTGCTTAGTGAAAGGCTAATATACCTAGGAATCTGACAGTTTAATACACTATTTGTAACCTTTACATGCTAGTTTCTCAGTATTGAACAAGAACAATGGTGTATTCTTAGCAATTTGTGTTGTAAATAATTAAGCAGTACATTGTCAGATGATGGGTCAAAATGAGTTGGAAGCTTACAACAAAAGTGAGCATTATCTTTTTGCAGTTAATAGATAAAGTGCTAACTACTAGATTTAAAAATTAAGAGCATTTTTAATATTCAGGCAGCAGTAGTACATGAAATCTGATTACAGGGTTCTGTGTTAGCTAGGTACTTTGACTAATTTAGGAGAAAAGAGTGCATTTTAGTACCTTTTCACTTCATAAGAAGTAGATGAACCAGATGAACTTTATTCTGGATATTAACATTTCCATGTTAGAAGCATGGATAGACTTAAAAAAAATAGAAAAAAGGGTTAGCTCTATGTGTTATATTTTTATTTAACTCTGAGTTTTTACATTTTTAGATTTTTTGGGGTAAGAACCATATATGCATGAAAAGAGTCTACAGCCATATGCTTAAATTAACCTGCTTTGTAAGTTGACTGTTCAGGTCAGAATGCCAGCTATATATATCAACTGGATCATCTGTTGAGTCTGAGATTCTACAGCAGTGGCTCCCTTTTTGGAGGGCACACGTCCCTTTCAAAGTTCTGAAGGGCCACCAATTCCCACCAGCAGCATCTTCCCTCGTTCTCCCACTGCAGTCAGACAGGAGTTCAGTGGGAGTTGATGAGCTGCCTCCTTGCTCATCTCCTGTGCCCCTGGCTCCAGCAGGGAAATTGCCCAAGTTCTGCAGCCTATGTGCTCCACTTGTGACCCTAGGCCACTGGTTCTCAACCACTATGTTAGGACTCATTACTGTGTCATCACACAGTGGTAAGTGTCACTGGCTATGTCTACACTTGGCCAAATAAGTCGACTTTGCTAAGTCAACTTAGCATGTCTATACTCAAAAGTTAAGTCGACTTAAAGGGGACCTTGCCAAATTGACTTAGAGCATCCACACTGGACACCTAAGTGACTTGTAGGGGCTAGGTGGACCTGGGACTGGTCAATGGTGGCAGGGGGAGCACCCCTTGTCAAGTGCCAGAGGGCTCAGCATTTGCCCCATTGTACCTGGGTACAGTGGGGGCTGAGCAGGACAGGGACACTGGCAGGGCATAGGAGCAGGGTGGCAGGGCTCTGTCCTGCCCTGTGGGGGGCGGGGGGCACGCCAGACTCTGCCTGTGACAGCCACCCTGGCAGGGAGGGCATTGGGGAGCCCTGGAGCCCTTTAAGTCGACTTAGCCAGTAAAGTCGACTTTATACTAGGTTTTATAAAGTCGACTTTAATTTTCCTTAAGTCGACTTAAGCTGCTGCTTAAGTTGACATAAGGAAAATGTAGTGTAGATGCAGATTAAATTAAGTCGATTTAAGCAAGCTGTAGTTGGCTGTAGTTTAAAGTCATTTCATGATAGTTATAGAAGGGACTTAAGATAACAATAATGGTTGTTCCAGCACAGGAATTCCCAACCCCAAATGCAAAGCTTTTGCAGATGGGCAGGAATAACGATTATCTGCTCCCTCTAAGCCATTTCCACAGTGTAGTGAGTGTTGATGACAAGTGTGCATTTTCCTATGCCAGTAATATCAGAGACTTGTGTCTGTTCCAGATGGGCTGAGCATGCTGCCTTTCCTAACGTCCTGTGTGTGTAAACATATAAAAGAGTGTATATAATTACATATTGCCATTTCCTATAATGCACGTTTTATTATCATAGTAAAGAACTCTAACCTTGCGGTAGCTTTGATTGAGGCACTTCTCAAGTTTCGCACCTCTGTACACATCTGTCAGCCTGGTGTCTTGCTGCAGAACTGAGTTTTAAAAAAATCTGTTACTACAAATGTACATTAGAAACATTTATATTGCCTTTGAGAAACTAGAAACTTCTTACTCCATATTTCCTTTAACTGACAGTTTATAAGAATAATAATAACGTTAAAGTGACATACAGACATGTATATATCTTTTTGCACACAAATTAGTTAACATTGTGCTCTTTCAAGACACTGCCTTTGGGAATTAGTATTGTTGCCTGTTAAAGGCAATAAAATGTGCTTAATTGCCAATCTCCTAAAATACAGAAGATTAAAAAGAGAGAGACATTTTAACTATTAACCAGGCCTAACCTGGATTTCTTTGATCTAAGTTGTCTGGTAGGTCACATTGAAAAGGCAAATCTTGAGGCAAGGAAAGGAGGTAAAGCTATTGTTGACTGAAAATGGTCTTCGTTGAAAGTGAAGTTCAACACAGTACTGCAACTCATTTTTTTAAATTACCCAAGACAACTTTTATATAAACATTTTTTTAATTATATGGGATAATTTAATTAATTTTTTCTAACACATGGTAAGTATTTCAGAGCCTTGAGCGATAGTAAAAGAGAACTAAATTAGTAAGCAGTGATACCAGTAAGCTTGTTGTAATGCAAAAATACGTAATGGGAGAAATTCTAATTTTAAATGAGAGCAGTAGCATCAACTTCATGTTGATATATTCAAATGTGGTAACAAGGATTCAAAAATAATTTAAATTGATGATTAAATTGCAGTAAATCTTAAATAGGTATTTACAACCTTATTTTAACCACTAACTTGCAAACTTCCGGACCCCATTTAGAGGTTTGTTCAAGATGCATACTTAACTACCATTCTTGCAAGGTGCTAAATGCCTTCCACACTCACTGTAGCATTTTGGAATTGAAAATGCTCAGCCTCAGTGGGAGATATTCTGCATTTCATAACATCAGACCCTCTGCTGACAGAAAAAGTCTCTCTTATGCAGTATGGAAGCCAAGAGTTTGATCCTGCAGTCTTTACTCAGATAAAACTCCCACTGACAATATTCTGTCAAATAAGGGCTACAGATGAGAGCCTTTTACAACCAAAGAGCACAAAGGCTATTAAGAAATTTTACAGTCAACATTACTGAACTGTGAAATTTCATTTAACTTTGTTTAGAAGATACTCTATAATAGTTTCCAGAGGGGTAACCGTGTTAGTCTGTGTGCAGCAAAAATTAGAGTCCTGTGGCATGTTCAAGACTAACACATTTCTTTGGGCATAAGCTCTCGTGGGCTTCAACCCACTTGTTACATCTGACGAAGTGGGTTGGAGCCCATGAAAGCTTATGCCCAAAGAAATCTGTTAGTCTTTAAGGTGCCACAGAACTCTCATTTTTACTCTATAGCAGTGGTTCCCAATTGTCGCCTGCCACTCCTCTCACACCAGCTGCAGAAGGGAGCCACTGCCTAGGGACCCACGTGGAGCACATGGGGCTACAAGATGTGTGTCGTTTCCTTGCTGTAGTCAGGGGAATGGGAGATCAGTGCGAAGAGAGGTAGTCTCCTCACTGAACTCCTTCTGTCTGGCTGCAGTGGAGGTCGGGGGAGGGCGGCTGATGGAGACTGGTGGATCTTTAAGGTTGTAAAGATATCCATGGCCCTTGAGCCAAAAAGGTTGGGAACCACTGCTCTAAAATACCAATCACTAATAAGTCTTTCTAACGTTAACCTTTGAAAAACTGACCATATACTTACAGAAATTAAAAGGTAACGGCACTTTTTCCCCATCCCCTTTTTATGAGGCTTATGGCTGTAACCTATAACTTTTTTTCTTCCTGTCGTCATTAGGAAGATAGACAGCTGTTCAGTCTCATCTTTCAAACAATCTGAAACTTTAAAGACTGGATACAAAGTTGTCTGTGCGGGAGCTGAAGCACACAGGCTGGCTATAAATTATTATTGAAATTTTCTGCCAAAAATTAGCCGGAATTTTGTTTGCCACATAAGTTGATGGGCTTCCATATGGACATACTAGTTTTAAAGGAAAAATAGATGACTTCCTTATTTTATTAACAATCTACTTATAGAAACTGTTCATATTCATCGTGAATGCCAAATTTTACATTGTTGTGAGCAGGTTGAGACCAGTTGGTTTAAGTGAAGTGTGACCCTGCCAGAGAACTCTACTCACTGAGTGACTGAATACTTTGTCCCTGCGGCCTCTTTCTGTTGCAAACTTCCTACGTTATAATCCTCCATATCTTGACCCTTGGCCTTGACCCTCTTGTTCATTTAAACCTAGCTGTCCATCCAGGTAGAGCCAGATACCCTAATTGTCTCCTTCAGGCCCTCATTTAACCCTGAGGGCCTGTGTGGGGTACACATCCCATTACAAATCCACTTTTACATAAATGGCACTTGATCCATATCAGCAATGTCTAAAAGCGGATTGTTTGCACTGTTGCCTGCCATGTTCCACCTGTTTGGTGGAGAAAGATTTGGCCTCTATGGTCTGATTCAGCAAAGTCCTTAAGCGCTTGCCTACTTTTAAGCATATAACTAGTCTTATTTTTATTAATGGAAGAATTCACAAGCTTAGATAATATGCTAAATCAGGACCTAGGGCTGCTACCCTAGCCTTTAGCCTTGAACTCTTAACCTTAATAATAAAGCATTCTCTTTAAAAAGGATGTAATATGCTATGTTTTAGATAGGTCTTTAGGAAACAGAGGCAAATAGCTTGATCTAGGACAGCTGCAAGAAAGTTACTGGTTAATTTAAAACATTTTTTTTTCCCTCATGGTGAAAACTGAAGTTAATCTGTGACCCTTTTAAAAGCTCTTTGTGTGTCTTTCAAGTTTTCACATTGTCTATCCTCAGGTCTGCTGCAATAAGCAGAGCTGGACTGAATCTAGTCAGATTACCTCTTCTAAATGGGCATCCTCTCTAATTCCAAGGAACATGAAGTCTGGCGGATGAGGAGGAAGTACTTTAATATTGGGGGAGAGGAAAATACATTGTTGGGGAAAGGTATATACCGGTGGGACAGAAAGATTGGAGAAGGGAAAGAATGATCGTTCCTTTGTTCTAGGAGTAAAGACAGTGTAAGTGATGTCCCTCTTTGAACTGTTGTGGGTAGGCCCACATGATTTTGTGAGCTTTCAATTTAAATTTTGTTTCTAAAATGAACACATGCATATTTGGTGTGTGAAGCTTTCCTCTTCAGGCTAAAATACTGCAAGAGACCAAATCCCTCTCCTGTTTATTTTAAAAATCTCATTATTGTGGGTAGAGGGAATTGGATCCAAATATTTTAATCACGGGTCATCATAGCTCACATATTATTATATATTATTACTTAAAAATTAATTTTATAGAATTTACATAGGGGATTCTAAAAGGTCTCTTAAATGGCTAGATCCCAATCTTGCAAGCACGCATATTTAAAATTAAACACATCAGTGTATGCAGGATTGAAACTGAAAGCTGAGGTGCTTTGGGGCATGTCTTTACTATGTGACAGAAAACTGACTAGCACAATGGGACATTTACTCATTTGTGGCTTCTCGACCCTACTGCAATATAAATATATACTACTACTAATTATGCCTTCACTAGATGAAAATTAAAGACCAATGAACTAATGGTGATAATCTGCACTGTTGTGTTGGAGATCTTGCTTCCATTCCGGGCTGTCAGTAGGGACTAAAGACTTAGATGTAGTGCTGTGTATTGTTCACCTCTGGCTAGCGTAGATACTATCCATCAATTCCTCAAGACTGATGTTCCCCTTATTTCCAAGTGTGCTGGCAGCAAGGTCTGTATGCAAATATGTGGATGCAAACAAAGGGGGAAAAATAAAAGAAATTGACATGTGGATGTAGATGCTTGAAAAAAAGGAAAATAATTTCTTGAGCCCCTGTCTCAAATTCGTACTCATGACTGAGTTGAGATACGTTGCCTGTAGTTACTACACAGCATATAGTGGACTTTTTGGCCCTTGAACTGTGTAGATTTTTCATCCAGACATTTCCATAAAGGCTTTTGAGAACCAATCGAATGAGATTACCATACTGCCATACTTTTTAAATGATTGCAAAGCATGCTACATCTTTTCTGTAATTCCACACTAAAGCACAATTGCTGCCAATGATGTTAACGTTGAAAGGATCTATGTATTTTGCTCCACTACTTTTCATTTTGAATCCTATGACAAAAAATATTACAACACTTCACAAGGCTTATGTAGATCACGTGACCAAATTCTATCTTCAAAAATATGCAGCAGGCATTGACTTCAACAGAACACAAGAATGGCCATAGTGGATCAGATCGATGGTCCATCTAGCCCAGTATTCTGGCTTCCAACAGTAGTCAACGCCACGTGCTTCTGAGGGAATGAGCAAAATAGAGCAATTATCACATGATCAGAGACTAGGGGTACCCAGAGCAAAATACTGCATCGTTGACCATCTTGGCTAATAAACATTGAAGGACATACCCTCCATGAATTCTTTTTGAACCCAGTTATAGTTTTGGGCTTCACAGCATCCTCTGGCAACAAGGTCCATAGGTTGACTGCATGTGTGAAGTGCTTATTTTTGTGTGTTTTGAACCTGATACCTATTAAGTTTTCTGGGTGACTTCTGATTCTTGTTATGTGAATGAGTCAATAATACTTACTTACTTTCTCCACACCATTCATAGAAGTTGCTCATAGAGTACAGCGATATGTCTACTATTCCTTTGTTGAACCCGTCTAGAGAAATATTCTTTTCCAGTTTTTTTAATAGTATCTTAAAGGCAAGTGAAGAAATATTTTATATTTTAAGATCAAATGTAGGACAGGTAAGGGTACACTTCAGAAAATAAAGGGTTTCATCCATCTTCATTGTATACTGTAATGGGCTGAATGTTTTATAAAATGCCTTATTTCACCCTACTCCATGATTTAAATTGGGCCAAACTACAGTAGTTCTAAAAATAAAAGTCACACACTAGTGAAAATTGCTAGTCGAAGGAAAAATGCAATATAAAAAATTGAATTTTGTGAGCAATATATAGCTACAACTATATGTAGTTTAAACTATTACTTTTATGCTTTCCTCAAGGCTATTCTGAAGGGATAAATGGTTCCATAGAATTAATCTCCTATTGTAGAGGCAAATATGTTATAAATTAGAACCATGTAATCCAGAAATTTGAAGTAAGGTTCTCAGATTGAAGTGCATTATGTGACAAAAGCGTACTCCTAGCCAAGGCCAAAAAATGTAGTGGTTAGCCCAGTTACAGACATTAAATTCATACTGATGCATCATTCCTGTTTTTCATAGAAGAACCCAAGTCACCCCATTGAGTGTTCACAGTTCTTTGAAGATGCTGTTGGTTAGTTAATTGTATTTTATCCTCTGTGCCATCTTGCTCCCTTCTTCAAATATATTAGAGCCCATTCTCATCATTACTGAAAGGTGTTAGATAATGAAGGTAACATTCACTTTCTAAATCTCCCAGTCAGAGAGCTTGCCACTTTCCACATTATTTCCCTCCTTTTTATATCTTGTCATTAAATATTGATAATGTGGAAATTCACTCTTTGCACACGGCTTTGAAAAACAAGTCATAGGGTTGCACATTATCCAGATATAAAATAAATTGATTGTAGGTAATCAGTTTTTTTTTTAGGCATTTAATCTCAATGCTTGAAAAGTTGGCTGCTGATACTCCATTGTCAAAATGAAGCTTAATTTTTGCAGGGTGTGTCTCTCTGCCCCCAAACTCAAACTTCTTTCTGTGGCAGTTGCTGGCCTGTAAGATTAGCTCATATGTGATTTTGAGTCTCCTTATTCTCATTTTTGTAATCAGAATTTTTACCATTCAAAACTGCTTGTAAGGAGTATGAGATATCGTATTATGTCTTTTTAGCATTGTAAAACACAGACAGAGACCATAATGCCTAGCATCACAACAGAAAGTCTCAATCTGGTCCAAGTGTGGAATGGGCTGCACTTTAAAACTATATATATTTGGACAGCTGCAATGTCTTGCTACAAGGGAGTGAGAACAAATTCCTCTGAGGCCAGTTCCTGCTCCATTACTCAACGGGTAGCAGTGTGCTCGTCTGTCATCACCCTCTCTGAAGTCCCATTGCATAACCTTTACTATATGCCTGGGGAGATGGAAAATTCACTCTTGCATACGGGACTCTTAGACCTCTGAACTGACTCTAAAAATATTTCGAGATGTTTGTATTGTAGCTTTCTGGGATTTTTCTTGAATAGCGCTGCCATGTATGATATTTAAATCATCGCTAGGTGTTGGCTAAAACACTGGACAAATGTGATTATAATTTGTTATTTGAGTGAAATCTGCTGTTGCAAATCTTGGGTGCACTCGATGAATTTGCTTCGAAACCATTGAGCTTGGTGAGGATTGGAGCTGGGTTTGGGAATTTAAAGGAGGAGGTTGCTGCTAACGAACCCTTTGCTCCCTGGCTGCTCATAAAATAACTTTTTTGTTCACTTGTCTCAGTGGAAGTGTGGACATTTCCTGGAGTGAACTCTCCCAGGTGCATTCGTGTTTCGCTTCTGTGTGTCTGGGGCAGCAATGTCTGCGAAAGTCAGCTGTTGGGTGGTGTCCCTTCCCACACAGCGCGGTGACCTTTTTGCAGCTGGAAGGGTTTATTGGGAAGAAAATGTACAGCGCTGTGCGCGGGAGCAGGAACCCCCCAGGCTGCCCAGGAGATGTATGTCTCGCGGGAGGAAGGCTGGAGCAAGGCCGCGGCGTTTCCGAGCAGGCCCGGCCCGGGGAGCGGCCTTTCTGGGGGCGGGAGGCGGAGCCCCGCAGCCGCTGGTGAGGCCGAGGCCGAGGCGTGATCCCCCGGCTGTAACGCTGAGGTGAGCGGCGGGCCGCCATGCCGCTGAGGCGAGCCCCGGCCCGGGGCAGAGGGGCGGCGACACTAACTCTGACCCATCGGCCGCGTTGTCTCCCCCGGCCCCAGAGCGGGGCCCGCCCGCCGGCCCAGGGGGGTTTTGCTGCCCGCCCTCAGCGGCCGCCGCTGCCCCTTCCGGCCCCGCCCGCCCCGCGCCTGCGCAAAGCGGGCGGCGGTTGGGCGGCCGTTGGGGCCGTTAGCGCCCAACGAACCGCTTGGTTACGTGCCCGCGCTGAGCGCGTGGGGAGCCGCGGGGTCTCCCCGGGCGCGTGCAGGGGCCGGGCCCGGCTCGTTCCCGCCTCTCAGCCGCCGCCAGCGGGCGGGAGAGCAGCACCCCCCACTCCCACCCGTGGGGCGCCGGCCCCCGCCACTGCGCGAGGCGTTCCCGCCCGCGCTTCCCTCGGCGGCCAGGGCCGCTTCTCCCGGGCAGGTTACCGGCGGCTGCGCTGCCTGGGGCAGTCGGGCCGGCTGTGGGGCGAGCACAGGTAGTCCCGCTGAGGGAGGAGTCGGCCGCAGCGAGGCGGGAGGGGGACGAGACCTTCCTCTTCGGAAGCCGGGGCCCTCGGGAAGGCCGGCGGTGATTTGGGGTGCGCGCTGTCCTTGGGGGGACCCGCTTTCTCAGGAGTGGGAAGGGGGGACTGGCCCGGGGCTCCTTGTTCGGCTGCGGGGCACAGTGGTGCTCGCACTTCCCTCAGGACGGGTTGGGAAAGGTCGGGATGCCGGGCCCAACAGTGACCTTTGAACAGTGCAGGCTTTGGGGGGCTCAGCTGGTGAGTGGGGTGTCTGCGACCCCAGTGCTGGGTCCCGGCCTTGAGGCTATGTCTGCACTTCCTAAAATTAGTTCCAATGAGTTAGTTCGAACTAGCTTAATTTGAACTCGCATGACCCCACTGGAACGTTAGTTGGAACTAAGCAAGCGTCTCTTAGTTTGAATTAGCGATCCCCGTTCATTTCAGTGGCCGGTTAGTTCGAACTAAGAAATTAGTTCGAACTAACATGGCCACATTGGTTAATTTGAACTAGTTAGTCCTAATTAACCCTTTCGTTTGAATAGCCTAGTCGAACTTATTAGTTCAAATGAAGGAAGCCCTTAATTCAAACTAATTAAAGCCTAGTGTAGCCATGGCTTTAGTTAGTTTGAATTAGGCCTGAATTCGAGCTAACTTGCCCGTGTAGATATAGCCCAAGTTTGCAAAGCACTGTCCCGGGCTGACAGGTCCCCCTCTAGAGCTCGGGCTAAGATGAGCGCTCTTCATGCCTCTGACAGCGCCAGGCGGAAAGGTCAATGTCGCCTATCAGGGCTGACCACTGATGTCAGTCCACTCCCGTTTCCAGTTCTGGAGGGCGTCTGTGTCTGGTTCTGGCACACTCCAGTTCTTAAGAATGCTGTGTTAGACATATTAAAGCTCCCATGGATGATACTTAGAAGGTTCTGAAGTTAGTGACAGTTTTTCTTCCCTTCCCAAAGAACGTACAATTGGGCTATTGTCAGACGGCCTGACTTTACAGATGGAAGGACAGAAAATGGAGTACCCATAAAAATGTTAAACTTTCCAAAGTGTCTCAATAACTTTCTGTGAAACACGATGACTTTGTTCCAGTCCTGTGAGAACGATGCGCCATGCCGAACGATGTGCCAAATGCTATAAGGCTTGTAGGACCTTGAATGGTTAACCTTTATAGTTATGGGGCTAGTCTACGCTCACTCCAGTAACACTTTTATTCAACAATGGTTTCTAATATCCCACTCCCTATGTTTGTATCTAAAGTAGAGTGTGTTTTTGTACATTCTGGCCCACTTACATCTGACCTTATACCACATGGTGCCATACTTACACTCTGTATGCACATCTGGCACAGCTGTTTTAATCAAGTTATTTCTTAGTGCTGTAGACTTCATTTTTCATGTGTGGGGAATCCTTGAAGACAGAGTTCTGCTGAACAGTATCAAATTGTAATTGCTTTACTTTTTTATGTAAAAACAAAGCAAAAAAATGATTAAAACACATCATCTCCAAGTAAAATGTCATTGAAACCCCAAAGTATAAGAACGCTACTTGAGTATTGTGAACATCTGTTTGTGTTTTTACTGTGGGACAAATCCTGGTCCCAGTGAAAGCAGCAAGAATGTTGTGGTGTTGGTTTCACTAACAAAAGTTTTGGCCCAATTCATTTCTCTATTACAAAAGATATTTCCATGAAATAACCTTGTGATTATTTATAGAAAACTGCAGTTCCTGGAGCGTTTCATATATACTCGCTTCTGAAATAGCAGTATTTCTTTGAGATTTAATATACACATTTTAAATACCTTTGCATACACCGTAGATGTAGTAAGATAGAACTTCACTATTTGTACTGTAAGTAAACACTTTTATTTGGCGCATGATCTTGCTTCTGTTGAAGTCAGTGGCAAAACTCGAACGGCAGTAGATTTGGAAATACAGTGTGAGTTTGTAGCACATCAGTTTAACAGGAGCAGCAAGTCACCTATTCCTTCATACAGTGTATACAGTCCAGTAGATCTCACTTATTGTGCACCTCATCTGGTGTGATTTATGCCTTGTGGACACGTAGGCACTGACATAGCAAAGTCTTAAATAGATTAAGAAGGGCTGGCGAGTGTCTCAGTATGTTGGAGCTTAGAGAAATGCCACACTGTTTTAGAGAAGAACTTAACTAGTCGCTCAGTCAACATAATGTATAATATATATGGGGCGAGGGTGTTACAGATAGGAATAGAGAAGTACATGTTTTATAAAGAAGGAAACAACATTTGTTTTGCATCCTCCACTGATTAAAATTTAATATGAAGGGAATGAGGAAAAAACTAAATAAAAATGTTTTTCTGTAATCTAACAGCACTGTTTCTACACAGTCAGTAGACTGTCTGCTGTACCTGATTATCCCTAAATTCTTTAACAGTGTTTCCATTTCTGGGAAGTGAAGTGGCATTATATTACATTATTTTTAAAAAGTAATTTTAAATAAAGGGTGCTGCATTAGTTGTATAAAACATGGCAAATACAAATTATGTGTCTAAGAGAGAGAGAGTGTGAGTGAGCCTGTGCATGCCCAAACTGGTGTTTTCTTATTCATGCAACATTCTGCTTCTTTTGTGAAAGTCATATGTCAGTTCAGGAAACAGGAGACCTATAGCTAGATCACATTCTTCCATGCTTACTTTTTAAGGTGTTCTACCATAAACATGAAAAAAGGAAGTTGAACATAGAAGAAGTAGATGAGACTTTTACAATGAGCACTATTCATTCAATCTTCATGCATTATGTGTTTATCCTACTCCCCTTTGGACTACACAGTCACAGTGCTGTAAATTGATGGAGGGATCAGAGGTTTTGTTAAACTTCAAGTACTTGCTTTGTTTACAGTGTGTAGAAAAGAACTTTGAAGTTTTAAGAAGAAAATGCTTAAGAATGCAGATGTAACAGTAAATTATTGCTAATACTGAAAACATGAATCAGAAAAAAATTCTCATACTGTAGTATTTAAATGGCTTCTCATAAACATTTAGGATTCTCATTAGGCCAGCATCAAAAGACTAATTAATATTAATGTGTGAGATCAAAGCAATATTTAAAAATCAATGCAAGTCAATAATTATATTTCTAAGAATTATATAATGGACAAGATTTAAATTACACAAAAACATATTTCTTTCTCATAGTTCACTTAGGATGTTGAATATTTTCCATGAGAGATTCTTTTGTTATACTCAACTATAAAGAATGACAATTACATAATGCAAATAACATAGTACAATACATGCAGTATATCAAACCCTACCATATATGAAATAATTGAGTATGTTATATACATCCATAATTCTATTGATCCAGAAACAAATAGCTTTTAATATTTGAAAGTGTATAGCTTGAGGGATTATTCAAAATTGCACACTTTTTATGTGCGATTAATAAATCGGTTAGTCTTTAAAAGTGCCACAAGACTCTGTTGTCTTAAATTAAGTAGAGTATGCTAAATGCTTCCTCAAAAGCAGATGTGTTATATTTTAGTCTAGGTATTACAGGTAGTTTAATAGTTGGAAGTATTTGGCAGTGCTGTATTATGGTTGTGATGGCACATCCATTCTGAAAACCTGTTTTCAGATGTATTTTGCTAAAAATCTTAAGAATTTCCACTTTTTGAGAGAAAGAGGCAAGGCACATACGCAAGTGAAATAAAAGAAAACAGACACTGAAATCAACACATGAAAAGTGCCATGATCTATTTTAGGTAGACTTGAAAGAGTTTGATTTTTTTTTAATCAATAAATGTCAATTTCACCATAAACACAAACCAATGAAAAAATATTTCTCTTGACAATAATCAAAATTTTCTGATAGGCAAAGTAAGAAAAATGCTGTCTGAGTACTTATTAGAGTTTGATTTAAGGATATTTATTTTGCATGTTTTGACACATGATGATGACTTCTTTTGTTTTAAGAGATTTAATATCTTGAACCTCAACCTACTGTAATAATTATTATTGTCTGTCCCCTTAATTTCCCACAACTGAAAATGTCAATTGATTAAAAATAGAAAAATGATTAAACACGAATATCAGCCATCAAATAGATAGATAATAAAACTGAATTCTGCTGTGCCTAATTTTAGGAAGTTTAAAAATAAGTGGAATGAAACTAGGAGAAAAAGAAGGCAGAATGAAAGCAAGAGAAACAGCAAGTTTCATTTGTAAACATAACTTATGAAATAACAAGTTGATAATGTCATTCTTAATGATAATAAAGAGTAAACAGGACACAACTGCTGTTTCTTTAATAGGCTGGTGCTGTGTCAGCATACACAGTTTTCACTCTGACTTGCCAAATTAGTAGATTTTAAGTAAAATTTTCAAGCTCTGTTTATGGCAACCAGCTAGGTAGGATGCTGTTAGAAATAGGTATGGGAACATGGCTTCTCCAGAACGAAGAGCTGGATATAGGCACCTCTTCGTAGTCTGTCTTTACTTTTCAAATAAATGAGATCTGAAAAAACAAACAATCCCCAGCTTGTGAATATATTTCTCCATAAAGTGGTGTCAGTGTTGGTGTGGGTGTGGTCTGCTTACTGCATATGTGCCGGCAATGTGACATAAGATTATATCCATAAGAATCTTTAATTTCCAAAGGGGTAGCCGTGTTAGTCTATTGTAGAAAGACAACAGAGTCTTGTGGCATGCGATTAATAAATTAGATTAATAAATCTGTTAGTCTTTAAAAGTGCCACAAGACTCTGTAATCTTTAATTTGTGTGCCCAACATATTTTGTACAATATTATTTTTCATTTGTGAACTTGAACTTTTGTGTTGAATTTATATCCTTTCCCCCTGCATTCAGCTACCCTCTTTTTGGCTTGTTTGATTCTCTCGAGTACATATCAAGTGTTGTGTGACAAGTAATTCATGTTGAGGAGTATGAATTTGGTGTATGTGACAAGAGAGAATCATGTAGCTTGATTTTTTCCCTATGTCAGTTACACAAAATTCACCCTTATATGGATAAGCCAGGGCCTCTTATATACTAGGAATGCTACAGTTTAGTGAGTTTCCATATATCTCTTCGAACAATAAAATGATGGCTTTAGGCTCACTTGATGAATCAGATTAAACTGAATGTTGCTTGATATGCTTTTTTTAGAAATTTTTCACTTTAAACATTTTCTGATTTGATACAATTATGTGCAAATGTACTTGTTTCCATGTAGTCTACTCCTCCATGGCCAGAAAAGAAATAAAACAGCTCCACAGCTAGAATCTTTTTCTTCATCTTTTACTGACTTGGGAAATTCTAAATTTCCACTAATCTCAGTGATAGAGGCTGTTGCCTCTTTAAGAGGACACTTAGATCCAGCACACTTCTGTTCCAACTTCTGTCCTAGAATGGAGGGATTCTGGGGAGTGACTGTTCCAAGAAGCTTCTACTGGGGACTGTAGGATAAAAGCAAGGCATGCCAGTCTTTCAAAGCAGCCTTCTCTCAGAATAGAGAGAGACTGGAAAGGCACAGCAGCCACCAGAGGCCAATCAGTTTTTGAGCCCTAAGGGGACATCTAATAGCCTGGGGACATACCTGGAGGAAGGAGTGACATTGGCTTGGAAAGTTAAAGAGCTGGAGGTGCTTATGAATCTTTCTAGTGAGGAGGGACTGCCAGCTGCAAGGGAGCTGAAGAAGGGCCCTGAGAGAGGCCACGAAAGGAGTGTGGGGAAGGAGGCCTAGAGCTATCATGTAGAAGGACTCCAAGGAGGGCAAGCTTAAATTGGTTTGTGTGCTGCTTGGAAACCATGGAACCAGATGATGAGTCCCAGCACCCAGGAGTGAGTGTTTTTAGGAGACTTTAGTTCCTCTCACTTTAGAATCATAGAATAATAGGGATGGAAGGGACCTCACAAGGTCATCTAGTCCAACCCTCTGCTAAAAGCAGGACCACTCCCACTAAATCACCCCAGTCAGGGTTTTGTCCAACCGGGCCTTAAAAATCTCCAAAGATGGAGATTCTACCACCTCCCTAAGTAACCCATTCCAATGCTTCACCACCCTCCTAGTCAGAAACTTTTTCCTAATATCCAACCTCGACCTCCCCAGCTGTAATTTGAAACTGTTGCTCCTTGTTCTGTCCTCTGCTACCATCGAGAACAGCCTAGCTCCCTCCTCTTTGGAGCACCCCTTCAAGTAGTTGAAGGTTGCTATCAAATCTCCCCTCAGTCTTCTCTTCTGTAGACTAAATAAGCCTAGTTCCTTCAGTCTTTCCTCATAAGTCATGTGCCCCAACCCCCTAATCATTTTTGTTGCCCTCCGCTGGACTCTTTCTAATTTGTCCAGATCCTTTCTGTAATGGGGAGCCCAAAACTGGACACAGTATTCCAGATGCGGTCTGACCAGTGTCAAATAGAGGGGAATTATCACATCCCTCGATCTGCTGGCAATACTCCTGATGCAGCCTAATATGCCACTGGCCTTTTTGGCAACAAGGGCACACTGTTGGCTCATATTCATCTTCCCTTCCACTATAACCCCCAGGTCCTTTTCTACAGTGCTGCTACTTAGCTGATCGGTCCCCAGCCTGTAGCAGTGCATGGGATTTTTCCGTCCTAAGTGCAGGACTTTGCACTTGTCTTTGTTGAACCTCATGAGGTTTCTTTTGGCCCAGTGCTCCAATTTGTCCAAGTCTCCCTGGATCCTGTCCCCGCCCTCCAGAGTATCTACCATTCTCCCCAACTTGGTGTCATCCGCGAACTTACTAAGCACGCAGTCTATCCCATCATCAAGATCATTAATGAAGATGTTGAATAGAACCAGCCCCAGGACCGACCCCTGGGGCACTCCACTCGTTACTGTTTAGAGGTCATTTTGATTTAGTCAGAGGGCTAATCTGAACTGACATACAAAGAAGTGGAGACCCGAGATGCATTTACATTTACCATTAACTATGTAAAACTGAATAGGCAATGGAGAACGTTGAACTTCACCTGATGACTAGAGTGGCCAACTTTCTAATTTGTGAAAACCAGGCACTGAACACCAGTGCCCCTGCTCTGCTGCTTCTCCTGACACCCCAGCCATTCTCCTGAGGCCCCACTCCCACTCCTTTTTCCTCATTCTCACTCACTTCCCTGTCCATCCCTTGCCCTCCCCGCCCTTCCTCCCTCCCCAGCCAGCTGAGTAGGGAGTTTAGTAGTGGAGAGGTGACTGGGGCTGGATGTTGAAGGGAGAGTTGTGCTATGAGGGTGAGTGACTGGAGTAAGATGGGGTAGTGAGAGATGCACGCACTCCAGGTCTGGATAGGGTAATTGGAGGAGGGAGAGCTATATTCTGGGGTTGGAGATGGATGGGGTGATTGGGTCAGGTGAGGGAGCCACTGGTACCTCTCTCTACTGGAGCCATTCTAGAGTGCTCTTCCAAGCTCATGGTGGTAGAGGTCCAATACTGTGGGTAACTGGATTTTCCAGTAAAAAACCAGGCACCTGGCAAGCATACGGAGGGCTGATAGCCAAACAAGCCCATTAAAGAGGTAGAAGGAAATTCCCTGTGTATGTCATGAATGTATGCAATTTCATCAGTTTCGGAGTAGCGGAGCGCTAATGGATGAAAATGTTACAGTAAGTATAGACTTCAAGACAGCTGATTTTGATAAGGAAAAGCAATTTTGTGCATGAACAAATATTTTCATGATCAAATATTAGATCAGAGTAAAGACCATCTTCATATTAATGTCTACTGTACGAGACTTAATTTAGATCTATCATGTAGCATTATGAAAGTCACAGTTGTCAACTTCTTGCCCCAAATTACTTGTCTTATGAACAAATGCACACTAGTAGTATTGTATGGGGTAGAAATGTACACCCAGTTGTAACATAATGGAAACAAAGCCTTTCAGATTAACTGATGCATTTGAAATAAAGTTTTTTTCAAGTACATTTTATCAGTTCTGTTTTCATATAGTCTATAATACAGTCTTCCTTATGTTTGTGTATATTATAAATCAGTCACGCTTATATTCCATTGTAATATAATAAAGTAACTGAGTAATGGGGAACTATTTCCATATGAAACAGTGAACTATGGAGGAATGATTTTACTCTTATAAAATAAAAACAAATGTGTAATTCTGGGAATGAGATTGGAGTTTACTGCTTTATTTTTATCTTTTTTTTTTTTTTTTTTGAATTATAGACCTGTGTAATAATTTATTACCGCTGGGGATTTAAATGCATTTCATCCCCAACAGCCAAAATTAGAGTATTATTCCAAAAAGTAAAGAATAGATTCAGTAGTGCACTATATTAAATTGTTCTGGGCACATAGTACTTGATATCTGTGGTGGAAATTACATTTTTTTGATGGTCATCTGGAGGCTTCTGCAAACCTTTAATGGTAACTTTGGGTTCACAAGTGGATTCTCCTAATATTGTTGCAATCCTAGTTTGATTCTTGAACCTAGATACAAAGTTAATAGTATCTAATGGCTTTTGGAGTGCCGTTAAATCAAATTTCTGAAGTAGAAAGTTGATGTTCTGTTTTAAAGTGACCGTATGTTTGACCCAGTTCTACTGTAGTAGTGTCATCACAGTTGTATTTTACTGCTGTCGGTTCTTGGATGCTGACAAGCGGAACAAGTTGCTTTAGCTCACATTGCTCATCTTGTCATGTGGAACAGCTTGCAGATTCTTATTATGAGAATGAGAATGAAATGGGGAAAGAGATGTTTTTCTTCCTAGGCTATCAACATAATTGAAAAAAGCCCCAGTATCATTGTGAGGGCAAATGCATTTCTAAAAGCTGATAGAAAGTTCACTTCCATTTCTAGCAAGTGTAAACCTCATGTAATAAACTGAAAGGCTGGTGAAAACACTGCAAGTGCTAGAGAAAATCCCTTGATTATACAATAAGCTCATTTGGAGAAAAGGACTTTACAGTGATGAAACAGACAGATGAAGTACTATTAACTTGATCTTTAGACAGCTCAGGTTGATGTTTTATAGTCCAGGGAAGGCCAAAGATGCTGGCTTTTTATGTTTGTCTCTGAGTGATGACCGAACACTTAGCATTTGAAATAAGTGAACTTTTATGAGGATTTAGAAATGTGCTATTCAAATTGTACAGCAGTCAGTTCCACACTCTATGCCATATCAAGCCAGCATTTATGCACAGAGCTCTTGAGAGTTTCATGAATAGAACGAGGCCTTCTCTGTTACCTTTATTTTATATCCCACTGGCTTGACTGCCTTTCCATACATGACAATGATATTCATTTTATTCTGACTTCTGACTCTGACATTGTGATTGTTTTAGACATATTTTGTGTTGTGTATAGTTATTTTATTTAATGATTCTTTCCCTTAAAAATGGAAGAAATATAATTCAGTAGTCATTCAAGTCATGACTTCGGTTTTGAGATGCCTTTAAAATCACTTAGTAGAATAAAATTCCCAAGTACTGTAACTGTCAAATTGCTTTATCTAATTTATGAAATAGAGGCAAAGGAATCCTCCATTTAGTGTCATTAGATTAGCCATTATAGAAACCACAGAAAGTAGATAACCCTTTACTTTGTGTTCATTTGAATTTGGTTATTAAGCTTTGATGGAACTTTCATTTAACCAAATGCGTTTATTTACAACAATAAACTGATTAACTCTTTACTTTCCTGAATTAAATATGGCAGTTTCAATAGATGCCTACCTCACTGGTCCTTATATTTATATAACCTATTCACTTATATTTTTTCTAAAATTGTGGCAACCTCCAGCTTGAAAAGCTGGTATATAATAGATTTTTGGATAGCTTTTTCTTTGAAGTTACTAAAGCAACTTTCTGCTAAAGCTCTTATTTTTCCATTTAAAATTTTAGGCTACAAATTGTTAACACGTATGTAACTTCTTAAAGTACATTTTTGCAGCTTTCAATTGAAAAAAAGCTGCAGTAAAAACTAAATATTTTAAATCTTTATTTGGAAAAAATATTTTACAATTTTCTGGTATAGTACCATTCTGGTAGCTTTCTTCAGCCAGTTCCTTAAGTATTGTGGGATGTATTTCATTGGGCCCTGCTAACTTGAAAGCATTTAACTTGTCTAAGTAATTTTCAACTTGTTCTTTTCCTACTTTAGCCTCTGAATTTATCTCATTTGCACTGATTGTTATTAATGCATGGTACTTGAATTACAGAAAGTTGCAAGCAATTGGCCTACTATGTGACAGTAATTTTTTTGCCATTTTAATGAGAAAATAACCTTCCTTGCTTGGCTGAATCAGCGGAGTTTCAGTTTGAAAAAATCAACTATTTGCCCTATGTATGTGCTACTTGACATACTGTTTGTAAATACACAGAAATTAATTTGCTTCTGACATCATAAACTTTTTGCAGGGAGATACCGCAGTTCTGTCTTCAAATGTTTACCTGCTAGTATACGAACAAATAACTCCTAAGATTACTATGACTGAAAGATTAGAGAAAACATGTTTTCAGTTTTACTTAGTACATTTGACAGCATTCTGTGTATTGTCATTTGGAATTAAAAACATGAAACTGAAATTGCAAATGACAAAACTTGGCAGAGGAACTTGGAGGTGGGATATAATTTTTTTAGATACTTTTTACCCATTTTAAAATAGAAAATTGTTTAACTGGAAACTGACTGTCCCTTTCAAAAGCATTGTCTTGGATTTTAGTCCAAAATTGACCTAGCTGGACAGCGATCTCATCTATCCTTGCTTTCTTTAATTCAGCAAATTCCCAGCCCCAGACTTCCCCACCTTCTCCTGGACAATACAAGCTCATATGAAGTCTGTCATTTTATTAATAGATAATCATACGCACAAATCCTGTTACCTTAAATGAAATTTCCCAAGCACTTTAATCCAAACACACAGATAAAACAAGTTTACTAACTACAGAAACAAAGATTTTAAGTGATTACAAATAATGGGGTATAAAAGTCCATATTGGTTACAAGAAAATAAAAGGTAAACTGCAACTAATGTCTAACTTAACAAGCTATCTCAATATAATGGAAAAATAAGATGAGGATGATGCCAATATGGCTTCCTCAGGAGACTATAATGACCTGAAAATCAAAAAGGAATTCTACCAAAAATGGAAACAAACATATTACTAAGGATGCATGTGAAAGAATAACACAAACATATCGGGACAAAATCAGAAAGGCTAAGATACAAAATGAGTTACACTTACCCAGGGCCATAAAGCGCAATGTAAAGAGGTTTTATAACAGTTATCAAGAATTCATGGAGGATGAGTTAAATCCCAGAGGACTGGCAAAAGGCAAACATATTACTGCTCTTTAAAAAGGGAAACAAAGAGGAGCCCGGAAACTATAGACCAGACTGCTTAACTTCAATATGGGCAATATACTGAAACAAATGATTAAACAATCAATTATTAGAGGATAATATGGGGATAAGGATCAGCCAAGCATGGATTTGTCAAGAACAAATCATGCCAAAGCAACTTAATTTCCTTTTTCAACACGCTTACTGGACTAGTGGCTATGGAGGAAGCTATAGATATGATATATCCTGACTTTCAGTAACTCTTTTAACGCAGTGCCACATAACAGTTTCATGAGCAAACTAGAGAAGTGTGGTATAGATGAATTACTATAAGGTAGGTTCAGAATTACCTGAAAACCATACTCTTCTAAGAGTAATTATCAATGGTTCCCTATCAAAGTGGGAGGATGCATCTTGTAGGATCGCGCTGAGGTCTGTCCCGGATCTAATACTATTCAATATTTTCTTTAATGATTTGGATAGAGGAGTGAAGAATACACTTCCAAAATTTTCAGAAGACATCAAACTGGGAAAGGTGGCAAGCACTTTGGAGGACAAGATTAAAATTTAAAATGAGCTTGACAAATTGGAGAATTGGTCTAGATTCAACAAGGTGACATGCAAGGTACTATACTTAGGAAAGAAAAAAAATGAAATGCACCACTACAAAATGGGGAATAATTGGTTAGGCAGTGGACTATAGAAGAGGAATGGGTGCTTATAGTGGATCATAAATTGATAAACCAACCATGCAATACAGTTGAAAAAAGGCTAATATTCTAAGGTGAGAAGAGAGTCTTTTGTAAGACATGGGAGGTACACTCTACAGAGCACTAGTGAGCCTTAACTAGAGTACTGTGTCTAGTAGTGTGTGCCAGGCTCTAGGAAAGGTGTGGACAAACTGGAAAGAGTCCAGAGTAAACCAACAAAAAGGGCAAAAAGGTTTAGAAAATCTGACCTGTAAGGAAACATTTAGAAAATATGGATCTATTTCTTTTTGAGAAGAAGAATGAAAAAGGAACTGGTGACAGTCTTTAAGCATGTTAAGGGGTATAAAACGGATAGTGATCAATTGTTCTCCATGTCCATTGAGATAGGACAGGAGGTAAATGTCTAGCAAGGGACATTTAGGTTAGATAGTACAAAAACCTTTCTAATGAAAGACATAGTTAAATTCTGAAGTAGGGTTCCAAAGGAGGTTGCAGAATCCCTGTCACTGGAGGATTTTAAGAACAGGTTCAACAAATATCTGTCCAGGATTGTCTAGCTTTACCTGGCTGTGCTTCAGCCAGCACCTTGGACTAGATGACCTTTCAAAGGCCCTTCTAGGCCTGCATTTCTATGATTCTATATCTGTGGGTTGTGGTTTTCCTATGATGCAACCCGCATCTAGATATATTGGAGAAATTGGACTCTATATACCCCCAGTTGTATTTTTCTTCTGTATGGTTTTCAAAGACATATGGTGAGAGCATTTAAGAATCTATGTTTAGATGGAAATTTGTCATTTGAGAGAATGCTATGTTAGTCTGTCTGTAGTAATAGTTCACTGAATGCTCTATAAGACCTGGGGCTGAATTTATTCAACCAATTTGTCCTTGTACTTGAATGAACACTTTTTATCTTATGTAAATGGTCATCAAAGGCTTAAAACAAATAATATGATAATCAAACTTCTGGTGCATTACGGTAGCCACCACTATGGAAAATATTTCTTCTATAATGAAAACATTCTGCTCCTTATTGTATTGATATACAGTGTAAATTGCACACACATATTTGTCATTGGTGAGGATTCATTGAGTTTGAGGCCAAAAGGCATTAGATCAGCGAGACTGACTTTTTTTGTATCACAGGCCATTAAAATTTATTCAGTTACCACAGTATTAAGCCTAATAACTTGTGTTTGGCTAAAGCACATTTTGCCAGGAAGGCATCCAGTCTTGATTTAAAGACATCACGAGATGGAGAATCGACTGCTGCATTTGGTAATTTGTTCGGGTGGTTAATTACGCACTTTTATAAATGTGTGTCTGTTTTTTAATTTTGTATTTGACTGTTTTCAACTTCCAGTCATTGGTGGTTGTTATGCTTTTTTCCATTAGATTAAAGAGCCCTTTAGTATCTGGTATTTTCTCCCGCTGAAGGTACTTGTACACTGAAATCAAATAATTTCTCAGTCTTCTTGATAAACTAAATAGACTGGGCTCTTTAGGTATTTCACTCTAAAGCATTTTCTCTATCTCTTGAATATTTTGTCTCTTTTCTGCACTCTTCCTAGTTTTTCGACATCCTTTTCAAAATATGGATTCCTGAGCTGTATGTAGTATTCCAGTATGGATCTCACCAAAGTCCTACTTTTCCAGTTAAATACAATTTAATTCAATGGCTATTACATCTGTATATCTGAGTGGAGAACTAAGTGGTTTTGCTGTTTATACTGTTGTGTCAGTTGAAGGATGCAGAACTCAGTGTGTTATCTTGGCACATCTTCTCCTCCAAGAATCTTTGTCTGACAGGAGAAACCTAAATTTTCCTGTCCACATTTTTCTCCTAGCTGTATAATAGGGTTTTTTTGGGGTCAAGATAAGTAGATAGGAGAGAGGATACTTACATAGAGGCAGGTATGATTTTGAACATCCACCCTGCTGATCGGACTTCAGATTTCATGTTCCCATGTGGGTATCTGGAAGGACTTAAACTTGAGTAGGTTCTACTACATGAGATAGCAGATAGCACCTTTGTGCAGATCCCTTTCGTAAACTCTCCAGCATTAAGGGATCCTTCCTTCTAGTTGAGGAGCCAAGGCTTCTTTCTTTCCAAAAGGTGTCACTAATAAAGTATTGAGGGAGGCTTGTATAATAAAAAGTAAGGCACTTCAGCTTTGGGAACAATTCTAAATCCTAACAGGGATATGGGAGTTGAACCAGAAGATAATACATAAAATAAAATTAACAAGCCATTTGAAATTTAAATGGAAGACAGACAGGTCTTTTCAGATTTAATCAGTTATCTGGAAATTTTTATTATATTGATTTACTTGATGCAGCTAACATTTTTCCTAGTATTTTGTCATGCAAGGTAAATATTGAAAGAACTACATGTTAAATTTCCTATGACCACTTACATTGCACTGGTAGAGGTCTACTCATTTCTAATTCTTATATTTGTGGTATTCTTGCAAACTCGGTTCCATGCCAGTGTTATGCTTAGTAAATGAACAGCGAGATCTTATTCAAGGGGTTAGGGCATTGCGCCACATTTATTGTGAATACAAGGATCCAAAAAGCATTCTAAAGCATAGGGAGATAGTTACCAGCCTCAGCGTCGCTCGAGTCAGACCACTGGCCAGGAGGATGAGCTCGAGGGATGGAGTGGGGTCCAGTCGCTTGCGACACGATGCTCCTTGGAATTTGCAGAATGAACCCAAAGTCTTTTATTTTCTTCCTCCTTTTTTATAGGGCCCAAACTACATACAAGTCTATGAAAGCTGCTATGTCATGTCGTTCTCATGTTTCATGTGATGATCTATCACTCACAGATGTAACAAACATGAGGTTTTTACTGTTCGGTTCCTGTTCCAAACTTTATCATGCCATGTCCTTGGGGAGGAGGAATGTTGCCTGCTCTGCTCTTAATTTTTCTCACATTGTTCAGCCATATGGATCCTGATTGTTCGAGAACTGGTACATCTTCCCCCTTGCAGCCTCTTATCACTATTTAACCTCCATTCACATTCACTCTTTAATCACACAAATTGACACACTAGTTTCTAATTTTTTTGTTAATCAATTAACTCATACATTTTGACAAAGACACGGGAGATTATTTCCCCTGCATTTACAATCTTGGGAAATTGCTCAAGATGGTACCGTGTTATTCTTTGCATTACAATTACAATAAACAATTTTGATCAATTGCTTTCAGTGTTCCTTTGACTTTCAAAAAAAATTTAGCAAAACACTTTGTTACCAACCAATATTTAGAACTGTAAGGCTTTACAACTTCATGTCAGCGGATGTTACATTGCAAAGATAGTCAGCCTAGCTGGTCTTCTTGTAACCCTTTATTTGCTACTCAAATCCAAAATCTTACATTTAGAATTTTACTTAATGTCAGGCAGAGTAGCACATGAACTGGTAATGTTCCCCTTTCTCCACGCAAGGCGAATGGTTCTTATTGCCAGATCAGGCAGTGTACTTTAGTTTTGTGCATCGTGTGTGGATCATGCCTGTTGATCTTTGGGCGGTGCTCGGCAGCCTCTCTGAGGGTTTTGGCAGAAGCCAAAATTGGATACCTTTGTCCTGGGTTCCCCCAATATCTGCAAGCATTCTGATGTATGCTAATAGCCACCAGAATTTGACCCATGAAATGGTAGCGAGAGAAGTTTTTATCAAAGGTTTCTTCAGCTACTCCTGGTGTGACATAAGTAAAACATGATTCCTAGTGCATACACCAAACATTTTGTCTTCACTGACAGGCAGGTCAATGCTTTATTTTTTATCCCTTTGTAGCTTTGAAGTACAGCAAAGAAGTGAAATCCATTGAGAACAGTCTGTAAAGGTAAGAGTATTTATTACATTTCATTGACAAACATTGCCTTACAACATTGATTTTTCTTTTATTCGGGGATTTAAGCATTTAAAGATATAGCTGACAGGACAATTTCTTTAACCACTCAGTTGTCCCATCACACATAAAATGCTGAGCAATAGTTGAGCGGGGAAGTGTAAGGAAACAAGTTGTTGTGCTGAGGATAGTCATATCTCCGAGCATAATTGCTGACTTATGCTTTGTTCAGAGCAGTTAAGATATTCCAATGTCGCTCTGTTCACTAAGATTAATGGTAGGTGTGATTTTAAAAAAACACCCCAAGAACACTGGTAATGCTTCTGGTCAGTAGTTGAATAAAGGCAGCTGGCAAAATAAAACATTTAAAGCAGAATGCAGAGTGGCATTTTAATCTGGCTATATTAAATTTATTGTGATAGTCAGTTGTGCAATGACATGCAGCAGGCAACTCTGCAGAAAGCAGGAAATTAGCTGACAGTCCCTGGCTGCTGCAAAGTTCCCCTGACTTTGTCACTGGCTTTAAAGAGAGAAAAAACCTGAATTTGAAGTAACAGGGTGCAATAGTTTACTCTGTGTGGGCTTTTTCAGTAGCTTTAGTCTTTTCTTTGAAAAAAATGTTACCCCCTTTGGTAGATGTATTTAGAAGAGAGCAATTTAGTTGTTCTTTTATTCATTCTGAAACTGGAAATAGTTCAAGTAGAAAAGAAATTGAGTGATAAATTGTGGACTGTGACAGGGATTGTTTTCATAAATGGTTTCCTTGGACAAGTTAAAATACCCTGGCTATAAGCTTGTATTTGATTTAAAAAACTCGTCTTTTAATTTTGAGATTTTCTGCTTTCAGCTTCATGAGAACGGATAATAAAGCAGCCTGCAACATAAAAGGCAGATTTACAAATTCAAAATGGTTGCTTTATGTAGTGAGCTTTAATTTACTATTGTCTTGCAGTGTTGTCAATTATAAACCACTGTGATCAACTGTTAAACATTTGTGAAATAACAAAGTTGTATAATATAGAATAAATAAATGCATGCTATGGTATTGTATGTATTTAATTTTTTTCTGAGCACATTTCTATTTTATGACATGGAAAATTGATTTTTAATGTTTAGTGTATAGTTGATCTGTTTATAGATAAAATAAAGCAAAAAATTGGAACAAATACGTGATGGATAAAAGTGGTTTTTAAAAAGAAATCTTTTTAGGGGAGAAAAAAAATCTGTTCTTATTTATATATGTCAGCTGCAATATATGGGTTTATAGCTATTTGCACCTGCTTAATTTTCTGTTTGTTAAGTAAATGCTGTATAGAGTTACCTTGGTGACAGCTGCTGTATCATAAGTGACCTCTGAACCAAACAGCTGTGCTTTAACCCTTAGTATAGTTGTCTTTAGGGTTGTAAGATGGAATACTGGAGATAAGTTAACTTGGCTTCCATCTCTCTCCCTTTTCTTCTCAGTTGCTTCTATGGCCTTAGGTCTTCCTTGTATCTCCATCCTGCTCCACAGCTGACTCTTCACCACAGAGTTGGTCTGACCTCCATGCCAAGCAGACTATGACCTCAGTTACTACAATGTTCCTGAGCAGGCAAGGTTTTTCTACTGCTTGAAGGATGAGCTGGTAGAAAGAAAGGTTTTTAGTGAGAGAAGGATCTCACTGGTTAAGACCAAAGCCACCAAACCTTTCCTCACACTCCCTTAGAATCTAACTCCTTATAATCCGGCATCCCTTTGTGATTTTTGCCTTAATCCTGGAAACTATTTATCTACTGATGTTGTAAATCATAGAAACATGGGCTGGAGAGGTCACCTAGTCCAGGCCCCTGTGCTGAGGCAGAACCAAATAAATCTAGACCATTTCTGTTAGGTGTCTAACTAGTTCTTGAAACCCTCCAATGATGGGGATTCCCCAACCTTCCTATTTCGTACATGGAAATCGATTCCAATATTTAACAGTTAGAAAGTTTTCCTAATATCTAACCTGAATCTTCCTGGCTGCAGATTATGCTGGTTACGTCTTGTCCCGTCTTCAGTGCAAATGGAAAACAATTGATCACTGACCTCTTGTCAAAATCGTGAAGGAATATCATAGACTGTTATCAAGTCCCCCCTTAGTCTTTTTTTCAAGACTCAATGGCTATGTCTACACTATAAAAAGTTAGGTTGACTTTGTTAAGTCCACTTTATAAGGTCGACCTTATAGGTCGACTTAACAAAGTTATTTCCCTTACCTGGGACTTAGTAATTCGATATAACTTCCCTTAGGTCGAAATAAGAAAGTGGATTTATGCGTCCACACTAGGCTTAGGTCGACCTACGGAAGGGTTAGGTTGACCTAAGGAGGGTTAGTTCAAATACCCCATGGTTCTTAGTAAGTCAACCGAAGCGTTCATTAGGTCGACTTCAGGAAGCCTAGTGAAAGGGATTAAGTTAGGTCGACTTAAGGCTTCTTAAGTCGACCTAACTTGCCAGTGTGACATAGCCAATATGTCCAGTTTTTTATAGATCTGGTTTTCTAAATCTTTGGACTTTTTTACTGCTCTTGGCTCTTTCCAGTTTGTCCACAGCTTTCCTTAAGTGTGGTACCCCTAATTTGACCTAGTACGCCAGGAGTGCTGAGCAGAATTGGGGAATTAAGGACTGTGAAAAACAGCTATGGACTGTGAAATCTGTTCTCTCCCATGAAATCTGGCTGGGAGGGAAGAGCGGATTTCACAGAGCTGGGCAGCTGCAGGCTGAGAGCCCAGCTCTGAAGCAGCACTGGGAGGCATACTGTGGTGGGGTCATCACTTCTTTGAGGGTGATGGTCAGCGTGATGGGTGGGCAACTGCCCAGGGCCCCGTGATCAGAGGGCACCTTGCTCACCTCCCATTCCCCCAGAGAGCCAATCCAAGGCCTTTTAACTCCCTGGGTCTGGAAGCAGGGAGAGAGAGGGCTGGGGGCGCCTCAGTCAGGGGCTCTTACTGTGGGCCAGGCTACAGCTACCAGTTCAGGATTGGCTGGGGAGGGTCAGGACTTCATGGCCATTTCCAGGCTGAGTCAGGAGCACCTCCGGGAACCTCCCCCAGCTGCAGGAAGCTCTTCAGCTGCTGGCCAGGAGCCCAGCTCCAAAGGATGTGCAGCTGCCCCCAACAGTGCAGAAGGGAGAGTGGCTGGTCTAGTACTGGTCTTATATTTGCACCGCCACTTCTGGGGGGGGGGGGGCTGTGCTGTCTTTAGGTCTGGGGGCCTGGCTAGCAACTGCCGTCTGGCTCCCCAGTTCTGAAAGCAGAGGCCACCCTTGCTTGTGCGTCTCTGCCTTCAGAACTGGGGAGCCAGACGGCAATTGCTATCTGGGCACCCAGGTATAAATAGCGACAATAGCCTAGTGGCCTCCCCCCCATAAGCTCCCTTTTGGGCTGGGACCCCCTGGTCTAAATAATGGAATGACTGGTATGAGACTCGATTAATCAAGGGCTATGGAAAATGGATCCTGTCAGATTAACAATATCATTTTTGACAAGTTTGGTTAATAAAACGCGATAGGATTGTTGTAATCTATTTAGACTTCTGTAATACATTTCACTTGGTACTACACATTATTTTGATTAAGTAACCAGAATGATGCAAAAGTAAAATGGAACACATTCAGTGGGTCATAAACTGGCTAACTGATAGATCTCAAAATAGAACTGTTGAAGGGGAATTATTGTCAAGTGGGTGTAATTCCGGTTGGGTCCCACAGGGATAGATTTTTGGCTCTACAGCCAAATGTAAAGTCATAGATCTATGAACAAATAATGCAAGTTTATATTTAGAGGAAGGGGGACTCTATCTAGGGAAGCAGTAACTTTGGAAAAGACTTGAGGGGGTGGGATTCATGATGAATAATCAGTTGAACATGATGTTGCAGTGCCATGCTGTGGCCAAGAGGAGTAATATATTCCTTGGATGTATAAATGGGGATCTTGAGTAGGAATAAGAAAGTTATATTACCTATGTATCTGAAACTGAAGTGACCATTACTGAAATTCTGTGTCCAGTTCTAGTGGCTGTATGTTGAAAATTTAGAGAATGATTAAAGGCTTGGAAGATATGCTTACAGTGAAAGATTCATGGAGCTCAAACTATTTAGTTTAAGGGGGAGAAGGTTAGGGTGTGACTTGATCACAGTCTGTAGGAACCTACATGTGGAACAAATAAATATATGATATACAGGACTCTTCAAGTTCACAGTCAAAAGTATTACAAGATCCAGTGGATGGAAGTTGAAGCTAAAAGAATTCAGAATGGAATTAAGGCACAGTTTTTTAACAGGGAGAGTAATTAGCCATTGAAACAACTGTGCTTATGATGCATTCTCTGTCACTGGAAATTTTAAATCAAAATTCAGTGTTTGTCTAATTGATATGCCATAGTTCAAAGAGGAATTAATAGAAGGAAGTTCCATGGCCTGCATTATACAGGTGGTCAGGCTAGAAAGGCTGGCAGTGGTTACTTCTGGCCTTCTTAGCTAGAAAACTTGAGTCTCCAGGAGTGTGGCTCTATTGCAAAGCAATTATTTGTGAAGAAATTAAAATTGCTTGTTTATTGTTCTTTTCCTTTGAGTATTTGCTTTTGTATCATTGAGCGCCCTTGTCACTGGTTGGGTTTCTTGTAGGAATTTTCCCCCCAGTTAATTGCTCGTAATGTGTTTCTAGGCTTTTCTTTAGAAAAGTGATTACTATAATTTCACTCTAGAAGAGGTACATGCTTATCCTCATTTGGAGTCCAATCACTCCAACTAGGGGTGTGTCTCTATCTACAGACAAAGCTTTCAGAGATGAATTAGAAATAATGTACTCTTAGAATGAAAACTGCAATAAGGACTGCTTCTTAAACAGCCTCTCTAAAGCAGCCACAAGTTTCCCGGGTAATTTTCCTTAATATGTGTTTAAAGATAACCTTTATGGAGCAAATTGTTTTTGTCACTTCCCAAGGGGCGGCAGCATAATATAGGCATAAACATATTTATATATATTTTTAAAACATAGCTCTGTTGAACAGAGTTTTAATTTTTTTAATTGTTATGTTAAGTGCAGTAGCTGACTTTGCAAGATGGATAGCGACGTGTTTGCAAAGACCTCAGGGCAGGGTCAAGCCATGTATTATCTTCTTTTAAAATGACTATTGGTTATATTTATGGAATGCCAATCATATTATCTAAGTACCAATAGAATTCAAGAATGATTCCAAAATAAGGATCATGTGCTGTTGATAATGGTATTGATCAAATTCAGGTTCCTTCTTACTAAATGCGATCAGTAAGCCACTAGCATCTGCAATAAATGCCTGTGCTTTAAAGGTCAATCCAGACCTTGTGGGCTGGTTTTACTTTCCCTGATAAAAGGAAATGCAAGCATGCCAAATTGCTTTGCTCCAGCTTAACCATAGCTCTGAATGAATCCATAAATGCTACAGAAGGGAAGCTTATGAACACATGCTGTACAGAAAGGAAAAAAATGTCATGCCTACCTAATCCTTTTCTTGAGGGGGGAAAATGTGTTTAGACTTGTTTTGAGAACTGAGGAATATGTTCGTGGCTAAGAATTCTCTTTCACATTCTCAATGGAAATATGAAGTCAAAATTTGTGTTTTGCATTTTCCAATAGGTGTTCTCTGTTGACTTCAGTTGGGCTTAAGCACAAGCTTAAATGCTAGCTGCACTGAGTACTGAAGAGAAAAAATGTAGCACCTTCAAACATCACCACTTGCAAAATAGCATGCTTGTGTCTAAATTCTTTTTCTTGGAACATATCTTGCAAATTCAATGACAAAATGTTTTATAAAGCCAATTGTTTTTCCAAAGCTCTTGGTCTCAGGATGAAACATTTAAAGACTTCCGCACTTTTCTGTGTACCAAGGGGAGGGCTCTGCCACGGAATGGCTCTGTGCTGCCCGTAGTCCACACCAGTAGCAGTAATGGTGGCAAGGGAAGTTTTGTAGTGGATTCAGAGCAATATATGGCTATCAATCTGGCCAATAACATAGGCAGGAAAAATTCTAAAATACAATTCAAATATAAAAGAACTTGGACAAAAGCAGATTGTCCTCCCCATAAGTACATTCCTTCAGAAATTAGGACAGCAATATTTCATGCCTTCTTCCCAGCACAGCTTTTTCTCATAGTGTGGTGACTGGAAAGAAGAAATTAAACAATATTAGCAGTCGTTGCCTTGGCAAGGCTCTGTGGTACAGTAACAGAACATTACATCATCTTAAGAGGTCTTGACCATTTCTTCAGGCATTGCTTTGAAGGATCCTCTATGAAATAAGATGTAAGAAGGAAGGAAAAATGGTTAAAGTGGAATGGTATGTGTGCTGATATGATACACTAAACCACACAGGCACATTTAGAATGAACTGATTAGTTCAATGACCTAATCCTTCCCTCTGTTTATCATTTGTAATGGGCTGTTGCTATGTTCCTAGCTATAATACTTCAGGTGTGATGGGGTGACATAGCAGTCACGCACGCTGATTTTTCATCTTGTGTATCCATACAGATTTAAATGCTAGGTCATTGTCTCTGTGCTAGATAGCAGGGAGAAGTGACTTTTGTCATGGGCATTGGCAACATCGTACATACTCTTTTACTACATAGGAGAAAGATAATTCCCAAGAAGAAAGGTCCATGGGTATATGCAGTAATGTTCATACAGAGACTTCTTCATATTTTGTGTACAAGAAGGGGGTTACTAGAAATAATGGCCCTATTTCCCCAAGAACTAGGATACTTTGTCCCAGGCAGAGGAGCCTGTATGTTAGTACAGAATGAATGACTGGATAGCTATGCTGGTTCCTTAACTGATTGTCTTTGCAAAAATATTTGCCACCTGATTTTAGCAGGCAGTCTCTCTCACACTGCTAGAGCTAGAGATTGATGCATTACACTATTGAAAGCCGCGATTACCGTTTTCAGGTTGTATATAATATTGTTTTCTCACTCTGCTGTAGAGGTTCTTGAAACAGTAGCTACTAAAATCATGTCAGACATTAAATGGAAGTAGGGGATGGGGAAAAGAAGATGATTGCATGATTTTAAAGTCCAGTATGTACTGATGGCAGACCTAACATAACATGGCTTTATGTGATCTGAAAACTGGAATAAAGCCCTCATTTCTAGCTCAGGAGGGTCACAGAATATTAGATACTGAATCTGTGCCAGGCCTGTGTTCTGTGGATATAGCAATAATATTTGGGTAGGATGGATATCTTGGCGCAGAATATTGATGTGGTCATTTTATGGGCTTTGCCTTCTAAATGAAACAGGGGAGCAATATTCATGTTTATTATGGTGGAAAAGAGCTCTCAGGTTTACATTCCCCAAGGTTTGTTTTTAGTAGGTGTGGTGCAATATTGCCTGCAATTGGTCAGTTAATCTCAAGCACAGTTTTTAAACCCTGTTTATTATTGTAGTTGTTGTTTATTTCAAAATTCAATAACTGTTTTTGTGCCATACCTATAAACCCTGTTTTATCTAACTGTAGACGGGGAAGTATTTGGTGACTTGATTTTAAGGTTGAAATACTGCAGTTAATGCCGATTGAATTATTCTCCTTTGGAAGGCAGAACATATTAGAGTTTCTTTAAGTAAAGTGCTTATCTTTTCTCATAGCACAGTATACCAGATTCCAAATCTGAAATTAGGCATGTGGTATTTAAGCAGTCTTATTAGAGTTTAAGTCAAACTCAGTATGCCAAGTCTCCCATTTCTCAAGTGGAACTGAGTAATTTCAATAAATATCCTTCCACACCAATGGAATAGCAGCAAGATTTTTTATAGGATGAAGGTGGCGCAGAAGGATGTAGTATTTTAATGCTAGCAAATGCAACATCATTTTTCAATGCCTTTCTGATGACAATCTGATTATTAGGTTGTCAGAGTTTTTTGACAAAATATAGTGTTGGGCTACCTAATTAGATTGCTTCAAAGCCCATTGGGGATGCTGATATTTTTCTAATAATTTTTGGCCTGGGTTTTTCTTGTTAAAGGCAAACTTATCCGTCTTGTGAGAAATGTTTGCTTTTTATATTCATTCTGCTAAACATGAAAAATCCACATATGCCTAATATTCTTGGTAACAGTATAATGAACAGCAGAGTACTCTCTATATCACAAGTATCATATGTCTGCAAGTTGTAGGTGATGGGTGGAAATGCCAAAATGCTCTTTGGTTTTCAAATAAAGCATTTATACACAAAAAAGTGGGAATTAAATTGTGATTTTTACTTTTAACTTAGAAAAATCCCTTCAGCCCATTTTTATATTTAAAGATCCATAATGAAAGTCTGTGGTCTTAAGAGTTTGTGTTTCTGAAACTGCAAGATAGAAATTCGTATTTTTTGCCCTTGTTTCAGAGACTTGTTTTGTGGATTACTTAGGGCTGCAGGGATTGATGTGGTGGGATTGATTGACTGGGCTGTGGAGATCCGCTCAAGCAGTCTTGGAAGTGGTCTATGGTTGATTCCAAGTCCCTCCCACCCAAGGAGTAGGATTGCGTTGACTGGAGTGTGTATCCCTTCAATGCAGTGTAGTGGAGATGTTGTGGTTTGGCAATGTAAGTAACTTGACAGGAGATATGCGAGGTATATTATATAGCTTGTCTGTCCTGTCAACCACGAGCAGTAGTGTAGACCGGATGATAAATATAGCTCTTATTATTTAATATAAATGTAGGTTTGTCTAGTAGTAATGTTCAAGTACGACTGTATAGTATTAGCATGATTTGGAGATCTTGGCAATAAGTCCTGTTGACTTCAGTTGGGCTTAAGCACAAGCTTAAATGCTAGCTGCATTGAGTACTGAAGAGCAAAAATGTAGCACCTTCAAACATCACCACTTGCAATATCTGGTAGGCTCAAGCCTGGCTCTCAGTCTGCCTTCTGCATCTAGGAAACTTTTGAACTGAAGCAGACCCAAGTTGGGTCAGAAACAGAGTCTCTGTAACTTTCAGAGAGGTTGTATCTGTCATTAGGCATGAGAGAACAAGCTGCTCTTTTTAAAAGAAGGTTTTAATATCTTCAACTACCATTTAGAAAAAAGAATTGGCAGTAAAATCCCCAGTTGGTAACTTACTTATCTTGTCATTTATTTTTTTAAAATATTTATACAGAAATAGCCACTGAAATGTATCATTCCAATGGCCAGAGGCTTTTTGGCAGGAGCAGGACCAGGGACAGCATACATTACTGCAGATGTGAGATGTTTAAACTAAATCAAGTAGAAACACTCTCTGGCAAGAGGTTAATAATGCCAATCAAAAAAAAAAAGACATTCTTTATCAAACATTTCTGAAATTGCAGTTTTCAACTCTCAGTACAAATCAAATAAAGAGATCTTTTCTAATTCTGTCTTTTCATATTATAGTCTATTGACATAAAAAGTTGTTCTCATTCATTGAAAATTCCATTTTACAGCTAAAAGGTTTAGTTTTATTTAGTGTTGTACTATTGAGGCATTCCTTTACCTGCAATTGAGATCCTCAAGCGTGTGCTTAACACACCCATACTTGGGATTTCATAATGCCCTTCCTTTTTGAAAATATGATCTTATACTGTAAAAACTCAAAATACTGCAAATATGCTATTGAAAATTGAAATTGTAGCATTTTGGATGCTTATAAAAAAATTACACTATGCATGAATAAGGGACTATTCATTAAACAACTATCCAAATGTTTATTTATTTTTAAATGTGAAACCTGCTTTTAGGTTTTCAAATAACTGTGTCTTGACTTTCCAGCAGAAGGAAGTCTGTTGGGCTTTCTCATGTTAATGTTATCAAGAGAACCAGACTCAGAACCAGAACCAGAGGTGCGTGTGGGGCTCAACACACATTGCTCCAGCCGCCATCCTGGAACTCTGTGATTGGTATGTTTTCCTCTCCCCACCCTGCACCCCATGCACTAGCCCCAATTCGTAATTCTTCTAAGAATCTCAGTAAAGCAGGCTGAGGTCAGAATTCCTGGTGATGATGAATGGTTGGGAAGTCAGTGGAGAAACACACACACACATACACAAAAACCTGGATTATTGGCAAGACAGCCGGTAAAGGCAGCTTTTTGTCATGTTCTCGTTATTAAATGTTTTGGGTTTTTCCTCCCCCAAAGTGCTCTGTTATTAATATTAAAAACCAGCACCTGGTCATAGGCATTAGCTACTTAGTCTAGTTTTTACTATCAACATCCCATACTACACATTGTGGAGGATAAACACACATATCTTAGCTGAAGTGAGTTCTGAATAGTAATGATGATGGTGAACTGGTGCACTAGCCAGCTCTGTGTTCACCACCACCACATTATGTTGTTTAAAATATCCAAATGGAAACTCTTAAGAGGTTTCACTGTATTTCATTTGTTTTAAAAAAAATTTTAAACAATGCATAAGAATTTGGGGAACCAAAATCCTATTGATACACATCAAATTCACCTGCCTTTGGCATTCTGTAGGTACCAAGTTTCCATTACACAGGAATTGGTTTTGTTTTGCCTTCAGCTATAGAATAAGTAAGTATGTCATATCAGAGAACACCGCATTTTTCCATTATCTCATAGAGCTCCCAAGTTTACATAAATTTCCCCAACCTACTGCTGTATTTTTATCCATAGTTTTTATATGCTGGTAATTTTGGGTCATTTTGTATTTTTCAAAGCCGAGATGCAAATCAATACTTACAGCAGGAACCCAAGGCAAATGCTCTTTACCTGAAAGGTTGGTTAGGATTCAAGCTTATTTCAAATGCTATTAAATAAACTTTAAATTCAATTCTTAGTGATATTCACCCCCAGAATGAACTTATTTGGACATTTTATTAAAATTTTGAATTTATGGGAAACAGGATGCAAAAGAAAATCAATAGGTTTATTTTTACGTATTCTTCACTGGCTTTTTTGTTCAAATTAATGGAAAAATACTGTAAATAGTCAACAGATTATCTACAGCCACAAATTGCAAAGTCTGGCTCTTAAAAGAGAAGAAATAATACTGATGATTTTTTTTGCATGCTTGCCGTGTTCATCTGTATTTTTTAATTAAAACTACATGAAACCCATGATTAGGGTTAGTCTAGGTTTGGTTTGCTTGGTATTTCAGGTTAATCTAAAACCTGGAAAACTTCCCAAATGAATATATCAGAACATGCAAACAGCATTACAAAACCAGCAAATTGTATCCAATCTCCGCACACAGGCTTTGACTACTCTTTAAACTTTGTGATTTTGGGGTAGTTTCCTGCTCCTTCATCTTGCAGTTTTTTTTCAGAAGCTGACTCTCTCACATCTACAAGAGATATGCATGCCTGTAGCAATATGACAGGACAGATACCTGTGTGCCTTCACTAAGTCTTAGAATCATCCTGTGGTTCAGATACCCCAGAATATTGTAGGCTAATCTATATAACGAGTTACTTTAATTTCCCAACCCAATATGAGGTTTTACACATACATTACTTGGGGAGAGTTGTGTCCCAAAATTGACCATGCTGGAGAGGTTATCATTAGAGGGGAGCCCCTATGAAGCACAACAGAGACTATACAGTCCTGTTTCTATAATCATTACTTTTATTAGACAGCCAAACAGCAATATGTACACAGCAACCTGGTCAAGGAGAGAGAGAACAATATGGAATATCGAGCATTTACATTACTCAGCCCATCGCTTGTGGAAAAACCCAAAGTGTGAGTTGTCATTCTCACCCACATCAGGGTCATTGTACTGGCATCCCCTGCAGCCATCCAGCCCAAGGCATGCAGGCCGGGATACAGCTTTTAAAATATATTTAGCTGATGCTGTCTGAGGTTCGTGTGTGTGTGTGTGCCCTGTTTTTCATATTAACAAATTTATTGCATGAGCTTTTGTGAGAGAAAATCCCACTTCGATTTTCTCCCACGAAAGCTCATGCAATAAATAAATTTATTAATCTTTAAAAGTGCCACAAATCTCCTTATTTGTTTTGCTGAACTAGACTGACACAGTTACTCCTTTGGAACCTCTTTATCGTAGGCTAACCTGTTGATTCCCACTATGCTCGTTAATATTTACTTTACCTTATCACCATAACAACAGATGGTTTACCTTAAGGAAGTCTCTAACATTTCAGCCATTGTGGTGTCTACTAATTTCTTGTAGGCACTATTATCCAAACTCAGAAGTTTTTTTAAAAAACATCAACATATCACCAATAGACGCACAAAACCAGCAAGTTTATTAACTGACTTATGCTAATTTATCTTTATAATATAGTTAACTTATCCTGAGTCCTAAAGACTAATTTGGCTAAATTAAATATCTTACAGATCTAAGCCTTTAGATGCTGTGCTACATTTCTTCACACTTATATTTCATCTCTCTATCCTAAAAAGACTTGATATCTTTCATTCTTGGCTACAATACAATCTTATGGTCTCAGATTTAGAAGCAAGGAATGAGCAGGATCAAAGGAGACTTTTCTATATTTCTGGTGGTTGGTGCAGATGGGTACATTTCCTACCTCCCCAGATGATTGTTCAAAAGCTATGTAGTGTTTAGTGAAAATTACAGCTTGTCTACCTTGCCACTACCACAGTGGTTCCCCAAAATGGGGGAGTTATCCATGTGAGTTATCCTCTGAAGATGCTGGATGTAAAGAAGGTAAAAGCTCTCTAGACCTCTGCCTGCTTCCCCTTAGAGATGCACTCAGAGCATAGAATTCTTGTGGGAAGGGGCTTTTGTGCCAACAGTAGAAAAGTTTGAGGTTTTCCTCTCAGTTGACCCCATCCTGTTGCTGGTTCTCTCTGCTTATGATGTTGAAATGGGGATAGCTGTTTGTTTGAGAATATACAACAATGTAGTGCACTCTTTTAAGGAGTGAGGGGGTTGGAATGACAGGGTTTTCTTGCATTTCCCAAGGCATTGACGAGGAATGGGAGAAGAAAAAGTAAAATAAAATACAGCCTCAATATTCAAATGAACCAGAGTTGTAAAAGAGATGTTGATGAAAACTAGCTGCCTTTAAAAGAGAATCGATATGATATTGAATTCCTATACATCAAAAACTTTTTTGAGAATGTTTTCAAAAGATATTTTGACAAGTACAGTGAGGGAGGAGGAGTGGTATCATTAAATAAGATGGCAACTTTTGTAACCAGTTTTTTGGTATCATAGCTCAAGGGAAAGTCAATAAACTTTGATTCCCAGCATTAATGTAATTATTTTGATTTTTCTGGCTCATTCTAGGGAAGGCTGCAGTAATGTAATATCAGATGGCCGAAAGCAATTCACAAATCCAGTGTCCCATAGGATGACGTTCAAACGTAGGAAGTCTGGGGGTGGAATAAATCATTTTCTCTGATCTTGTTAGGGATGAGATTATTACAGAGAAGCAAATGTACAGGCTGCACTAATACCAGAAAGATACTGTAGGCAGAGAAAAAAGCAAGAAGTTTCTCTGATAACCAAAGGTATCCTTTTAAAACGTTCCTCTTTCATTTCTTTTTTCTCTGTGTTTTCAGTTCACTGTGTCCACATCATCTAGGAGGGACTCTCTTAGCTATTGCTGCAGGCAGTTATATTATACTACTTTAGTTCAGCTGCTATTCTTTTAAAATATTTTGGGATAATTGTCCATGTTATTATGATTTCCCCCCCCCTTGGTCCAGTGAGAAATTACTTTAAAAATAGCTCCCAAGGCATGTTTCACTACAGAAACTTGATTTTTTTAAAGGATGCTACTGCTACAGTCTCTTTCACAATTCACGTTTCCTTGGGGGACTGGTGGGATGGGAGAAACACAGTATTATAAATCCCTGTTGGGTAGTAAAGGCCACAGAACTTGCAAATGCTTCTCAAAAAGAGAAAGCCTGATCAGCTTTACTCGGAAATACATTTTTCCCACAGCAAAAGAAAACTGACGTAAGACATACTGTTATCAATATTGTAAAGCTTTTCAACAAGTAAATTAACATGTGAGATGAAAGTGTTTGCTGGAAAAGAAGGAAAGCTATGAGATCTAATGACAGAATCTTGTGTTTCATATAGTTTATCTGGTGTCCTCTGGTAAGGATTTTTGGGGGTGGGGATAGAGTCAGGAGAGGCAAGGGGCAAGGATATTACAGTGGAAGTCCTGCAGGATTTTGTCCTTTTAATCCTTCATTTTCATCCACATTCTGGAAAAACTAGGAAAGAATTTGGGATCCAAGATTAAATTCAGTTTGTATTGCAGCCACAGGACTTCCTGGCTGGCACCATTCTTAGGGCCAGATTGTCACAGCTGAGTGCCCTCGCTGAACCCTCAGAAAAGACTTGATTCTTTTTGCACCCACAGGTCATTTATTTACACAGTCAGTAGCTAGATAATTTGAGTTATGTGCACACATGCCATACGATTTATGATTTTGCCTGGTTTATGTGAATATCTGCCCTATTTTGCAGGTAAAACTGAATCATATACATTTTGCGGTGGCTTTTGTGCCCAGCTTTGAACCTTTGGCCTTTTAATTCTTATTAATATTCAGTTATTTGAAATACTTTCTCCTTCACCCTTATTCTTTAAAAATGAATATTACAAATACCGACTTGTTTCCTATATTTTAAATAACACTGTAATTGAAAGGGTAGTTTTCTGTAACAACAGCAACTTATTTACATCTTACCCGGGGATTGTGTCTGAGGCAGCGACAGTGTTTCTGGAAGACCTAGCCCAGGTTCTGTTGACTGAGGGCTCTGACCCAAAGCCACAATGTAGCCCATAATCCTTTAAGTAATAAAATCTTGAATTTCATGTAGGAATAATGAATGATTCTGTCCAACCCAAAACATCCTATAAAACACCAAACCTTTGAAGGACTGCTTTATTTCCCAGATTCTGCATCATGAAGGCTGCCAGCTATTCAACTTAAAGGTTGGGAGAGTGCCAATTTCCACATTCACATTCATTTAGTGCCAATTTCCACATTCACCTTAATCCAGGCTCACCCCCTTCTAAAGGGAATAGTCATAGAGCCTCGTTGTAATAGACAGAGAAATTTGCTGTTAGCAGCCTGAAGGCCCTTGTGTGACCTGGGAGGTGGTGTAGAAGTGATTCTAATTAGGGCCTGAAGTTAAATTTTGAGGCAGCAAAGCAAATCACTAACAGATCGCTACCATCCCAGCAATTTTTAGATTCAGGCTAAATTTGGTCAAATGGCATATGTGATTTAAGAGCCTAAATTCCAATTTCAGAAGAGACTTAGCAGCACAAGCCCCACTGACTTTCGATGAGAAATGGACTTGCTCGTCCTGGTGGGCCAAATATACAAAGGTATATCGGTGTCTAAAGATGCTGTCAAGTGCCCAGGGGGATTTTGAAAGGCACCTAGAGACCTGTGTTAAGCTGGCCTGAGAGCATTTGTGTGTGTGACGTAGGCTCCTAAACCACTTAGGTTCTTTGGAAAACTTTAGCCTTAATAAATTTTCTTTTGTATAATTAAATGATCCGCTTCATGGCATCAGTTGAGGGATACTTTTTTCTTTTATTAAATTGAACCTAAAACATGTAGTCTCTGAATCTTGCCTTCTCCATATGCTAGTCATTTATTCTTCTTGCTTCCCTACTAGTGGAAACTGGTAACAAGAGTTGCAGGTTCCACACTGGAAAGTATTGCTCTATACAGCTGTAAATAGTGTTACCCTTTGAAACGCCTACAGGCCTTGCATAAACCCCGATCTGATTTTTCTTGCCTTCTGGTGACTGTCATGATCTGTTATTATTGAGGCAGATTCTTGTGTAGTGTAACTAAAACTTGAAAATCTATCACATTGTTCTTAAAATTCATCTCCCAGCATTTATGTCAGTATCAAATGGATGCTGTAATTCTCCACTGCAGAGGTTCAGTGCACTGACTCAGGAGTGTATTGAGCCAACATGACAGGAAAATATATCATTTTTCACAAGTAAAAGGAACGTGAACATTAAAATAATAGAAGCTCAGTGGAGACTAAAACAAAGAAATATAATTTACAGCACTACTTGTTTCCACCTATTATATAGTTATTATCTCACTGAAGCTCTGCAGGTAATATAATTGCTTACATTAAAAAATCTGTTTTGTTTTGTCACCCTCAAAGAACTTTTTGTCTGGAGACTTAATTAATTCAGCTCTCTTTTCAGCATGTGTTTGCACACTGGGTATCCCTTTAAGTAAGCCTTAGGGTTTAAGTGCATGTTTTGGAAATAAGTTTTGTTTTACAGTGCGGCATAGAAAAATGGGGAAGCTAAAGGCACATGTGGCTTGTCAGATACTGTGTCCTGCTAGTAGAGTATAATAGGGTTTTCTTAATGTTCTTCATTGGAGACAACTGTCAGTATTCTTTCCCTTGGTGAAAACAAAAAGCACTGCATATGGAATATACCAATAAAGATAGCACACGAGTGTCATGATAAATAAAAACAGGCATTATTGACAAGGTTCATTGTAAAATGCCGCAGTTGGGTTTAAACTGGAATCCATGCAGGAGTGTCCCATACTTTTCAAAAGACTATCCTCTTTTGATTTTGATTTTTGGTCAATTGTTAGTTTTCTAATGACTTTTTGCACTGATTCTTTGAAATTCATGCCGCATAGTCTATGGTTATAGTTAGTGGAAGCATGACAAAGGATTATTTTTGCTTAACAAGTTGTGCTTTATTTCTAGATATGTTTGCAGTAATCATTAAATTATTATTCATGGTGCAAATATTTGTGTAAGAATTAGTCAAAATACTGAATGACCAAGCACATTTTATAGTTAAAGTAATCCTCCACAAGCAGTTGGCTGTATGACTAATAGAATTATATATGCATAAAATCATTTTTACTGTACAAGCCAAAATGCAGAATAATAGCTTGTCAAACTGTCATTTGCAAATGAGATCCTAGATTTTGTAGTCCAAATTAGGTTGTGTTCTTTTTCTTTTTGTCAGGTCACATTCTAATAACCATATTGTGCATTAAACTGTGATTATCAGAACACTTGACAGATGGTAGACTATTAATTTGTATGTAAGAGACAGTGATTGCCAGTGCAGTAACAGTATTCAACAAAATATTAAATGTCAAAATCCACTTTTTTTTTTTTTTTTTTTTACATTTTTGCTTGACTTATTTTAGCAAGGTAATTCTACAAGAACAGTTTTTTCTTAGCTAAGCATATGCTTTGTTTTACTAGACTGAATGGCTTTTACTATCAGAAAATGAGGGAATTAAAGAAGAAAAACATTATTTACATTGTTATCCACTTAAGGATCCTCGTTTTATCTTGCAAAGTGGTCAGACAAACAAGTAAAAAGCAGAGAACAAACACCAACTGTAAATGAGAAGTTATGTTGTTTATGCTTATTAGCCTGCAGTTTTGAGATGGAGTGTAATAAATATAGTAAGTTGATCTGTAGAAGAAAATCATTATTCAAAAGTATTAGATTTTTAAGAGAAATGGGTACTGGGAGGAATAAGAAAAAGAATTACTATGATAGAGTTGGATAAAACCTATTTGACTGGTAACTCATTTTACTGGTATTAAATGTTAACACGGCATAAAAGAACTGTGGTACTGAAGGCTATGTCTACACTTGTTAATTTAAGTCGACTTTAGCTAAGTTGACTTAACTAAGTTGACTTAAAGTCAACTTAGTTAAGTCGACTTAGCATGTCCACACTTAAATTTAAAGTCAACTTAGGGGGGAACTTACAAAGTCGACCTAGAGCATCCACACTGGACTCCTTGGTCAACTTGTAGGGGCTAGGGGGATCTTGGGCAGGTCCACGGTGGCGGGGGGGGCTCCCCTTGCCCAGTGCCAGGGGGCTCAGCCTTTGCCCCATTGTACCTGGGTATAATGGGGCAAAGGAGGACAGGGACCCTGGCAGGGCAGGGTGGGCAGGGCATGCCATACTCCCCCTCCGTGCCACCCCTCTGGCAGGGAGGGCAGTGGGGGAGTCCTGGAGAGCCCTAAGTCGACTTAGGGCTACTCCAGGTCTAGACTGGCTTAAGTCGACTTTAGGAAGTCGATTTAAGCCTAAAGTCGAATTAAAAGTAGGTTTAATAAAGTCGACTTAATTTTCATTAAGTCAACTTTATTTTCCTTAAGTCGACTTAAGCAGCTTGCTTAAGTCGACTTAAGGAAAGGGTAGTGTAGACGCGGATTAAATTAAGTCGACTTAAGCAAGCTTAAATTGACTTAATTTCTAAGTGTAGACGCACCCGAAATGAGTGGACTTAGTCAGTAGTAATATCTAGTTTAATTATAATGTTTATTTCTCATCATTGTTTATTTTTAAAACACCTAAATGTATACTAAGCATGTAACGGAAAACAAGACATCTCTCTGCCTCCACGAACCTGCAGTCATAAACAATGAATTTTGACAGACAAGTGAATATATGCCATATCCAGAAAGAGACTTGAGTTAATTGTGGTAGCTCATTCAAGATACATGTGCATCACAGAGGTTCAACTCTCCTTTTTCAGTGTAACTGCTCCTTTTATGAAGACAGCGCTTTAGAAGTATTTTTAGAGAGTGGTTTGAACAAGGTGAGGGTGGCAGTTTGAGAAGGAGATTTTTGTAGGGCATTCCAAGGATCATGGGCACTGCAGCATGGAAGAAGTATCGTGCTGTTTGTGAGAGGAGAAAGGGGTATTGCCCTCTCATGGCAGATTAGTTAACACTCACTAGAGTAAAACAAACAAGGAATCTGGTGGCACATTTAAAGACTAACAAATTTATTTATCGCATGAGCTTTCGTGGGAGAAAATCCCACTTTGTCCGACACTCCCCCGCCCCACATCTCCTGCTAATTGCTGTACTCCACTGTTTGAATCCTAACAATTGCTTTGATTTGCTGTAACAGCCTGACCTGATCCTATGACTTACACTTCCCTGCATTTGTTTTGCTCCCATTCTGTAAGATCCTCATCTTCAACCATCTGATGAAGTGGGGTTTTCTTCCACGAAAACTCATGCAATAAATACATTTGTTAATCTTTAAGGCTATGTCTACACTTACAAAAGCTAGTTCGAATTAGGTAATTCGAACTAACTAATTCAAACTAATTTTAGTTAGTTCGAATTAACTTAATTCGAACTAACACGGCCCCACTAGGATGCTAGTTCGAACTAGCCATGGCCATGCAGGGCACTTGCTTAGTTCGAATTAGTCAGTTTCAGGAAGGTCAATCTACTAATTAGTTCGAAACAAGCAGTTAGTTCGAACTAATATGGCCACATTGACTTAATTCGAACTAACTATTTCGAATTAAGGGTTAGTTCGAACTAAGCAATTGAATTTATTAGTTCGAATTAAGGAAACCCTTAATTCAAACTAATGAAAGCCTAGTGTAGCCATGGATTAAGTTACTTCGAATTAAGCTTCCTTAATTCAAACTAACTTGCAAGTGTAGACATAGCCTAAAAGTGCCACAGGACTCCTTGGGTGCGTCTACACTAGTAAATTAAGTCAACTTAAGCAGAGGGCTTTCCCTATCAGCTGGAGCGTGGTCCTGGGCAGAAAGGAGCTGCAGGGCTCCCTTCTGTACGGGACCACTGGGGTCCTGGCAAAAAGGGAGCCCCATGCTCCCTTCTGCCTGGGACCACTAGGGTCCTGGAGAGAAGGGGCCCTGCGCTTCCTTCTGCCCAGGACCGCGGGGCTCCTTCTGCCTGAGCAATCCTGGCCAGAAGAGAGACAAGTGGTCCGGGCCAGAAGGGAGCTCCATGCTCCCTTCTGTCCCGGACAGCTCTGGGGCTTGCTGTCTCGGCGAGAGCCAGCCCTCCCCAGGACAAGCCCTTCTACCCTGGGGAGCTGAGGCTCCAAAGGAGCCTCGCCTCCCCCTGGACCTAACCAGTCGACTTAGAGAGTCTAATGTGGACTGTCTAAGTCGACCTAATAAGGTCTACTTAAAGTCGACTTAGTAAAGTTGACTTTGTAAAGTCAACTTAAATTCCTAAGTGTAGACATAGCCCTTGTATGTTTGCTGAACTAGACTAACACGGCTACCACTTTGGAACTCACTAGAGTATTTCTTTGTTAGCACATTTAATTCCTTATATGTTTTAACCGGTGGGAGTTAGAATTTTTCTTTGATGAGTACTTCTGTGGATGTAAAATGGTTTAAAAAATATGCTTCTGGTGCCAGGAAAGTTGCCTCTACAATTGCAGTTGAGTCAGTAGCACAAACATAGTAGTTAGAGAGGAAAAAGCCCTGTAAAAATGTAGTTTCCTTGATTTTCTTTGCTTAAGAGCAGTGCAAAAAATAATAATAATAATTAAGAACCACATCCACTTTGCTTCAGTTCAACATGCCTCTGAACACTGTATGCATTGTAATTCTTCTCGACAGTGATTTTAAGGCAGTCTCTGGAAGAAATATTTTCCTATAAACTGGGGTGGTTGTGACATGATTCAATTAGGACAGACCTGAGCAGAGGCTGGTGACTGGAGTGGAGGTAGAGGAAAGGTAGGTGAGATTGGTTATTTATTTGGGTGAGTGTGGTGCAGCTCAAATGGGACTGAGGTGAATGTCATTGTGAAGGATCTGCGTTAATACCATTTTGCAAAGAAAGGTTTAACTGGATTATGGAGTAAGCTGTTCCTATGAGTAATACGAAGGAGGTGGGTATATTGTGATTCTATTGCACTCAGAAGATTTTTAAACATACACTCAGTTTTCATATCTGAATGGCCTCTTTCGGCTTTAATCCCCTACTGACATCTCAAACAAGATTTGTACCAACACTTTAGCACAAAAAGTTGCACATGAAGAAGACTATAAAATAATCCTCATTCAGTAAAGGTGTGTGGAAGTTAAAAGTTGGAAGATGCTTTTAGAAATCCTACATGCAAAGTACTTAGAAAATAATTGACTGCACATAAAAGCATGCAGAAAGTTTTCTCTTTGTAAAAGGCTAAGAACCAGGACTCCTATGAAGTGTTAGAGCATTCTGGGTATTGACATGCAAATAAATATATTGCTTTCTCCTTTCCTTCAGAATTTCTATATCCTGTGCTGCCAGGACAAGCCTTTGTATGTTAACTCCACTGTCAGCACATTGAATTCCAGATAAAACAGTGGATTTATTTATGAGTTTTGCTTCTTTACAAATGAGAATTTTGTTGTTGATCTCTGAGAATTTTGTAAGAGTTATCTCATTCTGCTAAGATAAAATGCCTCTTAATTTTAGGAAGGAAGTAAAGACAACCTGGTAATTTTTCCTTTGACCAGCTGGTCCTGTTACTTTTTTATTAAAGACCCGACTATGAGCCACTGGTCATGTTCAGAGTCACACCTTAGAGAAATGGCTGGAAAAATATGTTTGAGGCTTCATATCTCCACAAAACTTATTGGCCATCCTTAAGAAATTCTTCTTGGTACAAACAACAGCTGTAATATCGAAGGCATTTCACTTTCTTGTTTTTAAAAATACTGCTGAAAAATGCAGGCAATTTTTTTAATAGACATGCAAATCAGTTGAGACCAAGTGCATCCTAAATGTTTCCCTTTTGATGGAGTATTTAATTTATTCTGTGTTTACCTGCACACCTCCCAGTTGTAGAATGTGACCCAGATTCGATAAGTGCTTATAACTTTCATTAGGTAATGAATGACATACACTTATCATTATAGTGTACTAATTAAAGGGAAAACTGACATTTCAAAATAATGTTGCTCCCTGGTGTTTTAATGAAATACTACCTGGTTTATTTTTGTTTTAATTAACTAAAATGCCATGTCTGCTTTCAGTAGCACTGGATTATATTTTTTCATGATTCTTTGGTTAACTTTTCTTTAATTTTTCCCCCATCTTGGAACTTTTAATATGAGCAAAAATAGATAATTTGGCATATTCTAGCTTATATTAGCAAGTAATAATAACCAAATCGCTACCATTGGTTAGAAAAATGGCAACTACCTTGAAGAATATTGGTCCCTGACCCTTTTTTTGTTAGAACAGAATTAAAAAAAAAAGATTGCTTATATTATTATGGCAAAAATATCATAGACTGCAAATGGGGTATAGAGATGGTGTATGTTGAAAAAATGATTGCAGCTTTTAAAATCTACAAATTGAAATCAGCCAGCTATTCTTTGTGAAGCTAAGCATCGATATATTTTCCCAGCCAACCTCTTGGGAAAGCGTGGCTCTGTTCCAAAGCTAGCTGCTCCAATAGACTTGAATGACTCACGCCTCTTTCTCAGCTAACAGTGTGATTGAGCCCCGCAACACAGCCTCATCTGGCGTGAAATTGAGCTATCAGCCATATATGACTCTCACCCAGTAAAAATAGTGGATCTTCCACTTCATGTGCTAGTTCCTTTTAGCCCCCTCTACACTGGGGAAAGAGCAGCTGCGGCTTTCCTCTCCTTCCAGTCAGCCTTCCCCATTTGTTTGTCTCCACGTTAAAAGAAGGTGCTGGTGCCTTTGGCTGAGCCGCCATCTTTGTTCCCTGTCTCGGTCTTCCAAAGAACTTGGAGCCAACACGGACTTTGACTTTGAGCAGGAGAAATGGATAAGGAAGCTATCAGGGAGGCCTCTTCTGAACTCACAACTATGCCGTGCTTCATATCTTCCCAGTATAGTAGGTGTGTGCCTCTAGCTGTGCTTAGGACACAGATTCAGAGGAGGAAGAACTTGAAAAAGACATGATGGAAGGAGTTGCCCCTGTCTTGACAGTCTTCACTCTTTTGACTGTTCATTGTCTCCAATGTCTTGCAGGCTACTCCTTTGGATTGATTGGGGCTATACGGTCTATTTCTTCTCCCCTCCTCAAGATCTTCTTTCTTACCAAGCTCTTTAAGAAGGCTCTCCAGAGACCCGTGATTCTCTTTCTTTTCTGCTTCCTCTGGAGTATGTTCCAGGTATCTCGATGCAGCACATGTGAGCAGTCAGTCTGCACGCCAGTGCTCCCTCTGATCTCAGCTTGGTAGGGCAGGGGGATGAGACTTCACACCCTGGGCTCACAACTCACTCTGATTCCTGTCTTTCCTCCCATGTCTAACTTTGAAGTATCTCAGCAGTGTCTCAAGAGGAATAGGGATAGCATCTTTTCCCACCTTACTCAAATTTTGAAGATCTCTTTCCATGTACAACAAAAAGATCTTGGAGGAAGAGGCAGGGATTCCCATCCTTTTCCAGAAGACATGAACGACGGGAAATGACTGCCTAGGAAGGAATACTGCAGAAGGGGATGTGGGGGTCATGGTGGGTCACAAGCTAAATATGGGTCCACAGTGTAGCACTGTTGCAAAAAAAAGCAAACCTCGTTCTGGGATGTAGTAATAGGAATTTTGTAAGGAAAACACAAGAAGTAATTCATCTGTTCTACTCCACACTGATTAGTCCTCAAATGGAATATTGTGTCCAGTTCCGGATGCCACATTTCAGGAAAGACGTGGACAAATTGGAGAAAGTTCCGCAGAGAACAACAACATTTATTAAAGATCTAAGAAACATAACTTATGAGGAAAATTTGAAAAAAAATGGTTTTATTCCTTCTGGAGAAGAGAACACTGAGGGGGGATATGGTAACAGTTTTCAACTGCATAAAAGGTTGTTATAATAAGAAGGGGGAAACTTTTGTTCTTGTTAATCTCTGTGGACAGGACAAGAAGCAATGGGCTTAAATTGTAGCAAGGAGGTTTATAATGAACATTAGGAAAAACATGTCAGGGAATAAATTGCCTAGGGAGGTTGTGGAATCTGTATCAGTGGCAATTTTAAGAGCAGATTAACCAATCACCTGTAAGGAATGGTTTAGAGAAAACTTAGTCCCACCTTGAGTTCAGGGACTGGACTAGAAGACCTCTTGAGACCCCTTATAATCTTACAGTTTTGTGATGAAGAGAGAAGACCAAAACAAAAAAACTGCCTGCAAACAAAGCTGTAAGTCTGGAAATAACATTTTGGACCTACGGCCTTGGTGAAAGTTCTGTGTAGCATAATTTCCTTTGGCTGTCACTGTTTTTGTCATGCATTTATAGTAAATTTTCAAAACCAATCAATGCTTCATCTTTATATTCAGCAGTATCTGGCATAAATAGGAATGTCTTTCCATGAAAATGTTCCTCAGTCTGTAGAGTAATTCAAGTTGTTATAAAATAATTCCAGTAACTCTACCAAGTAGTCACCCAGATCTAGCATACAATGGGTGTCTCATTTGCATTTTTAGGATAACAAGCATCATTGTACTATGATGTTATTTGGATTTCAGTGAAAAGAAAATGGACCTGGCCTCTGAATTGTGCCTTAGAAAGTAACATTGAATTATTGAGCCATATGTGGCTTAGGAGATCATTCCCCACCACTTGCTTCCAAGCTGCCTAAAAGCTCTGTCATCAATCTAAGCAGCTAATTTTTGTGAGTGAGTTGTTTCCATCAATGCATGCTAGCTCTAAAGCTTAATTTTCTTTAGCTTTGAGATGCTTAGATAATCACGTAGTAGAGGTGCACGCACAAGACTTTCAGAAATTAAAAAGGAGGCAGGTGTATTCTGAGATCGATAATCTTATCTAAATGTGTCCTAGATTTTGAGAGATTAAGGAGATCATTTATTCAGAGTCGTGGATGGTTGTGATGCTTTGAAGGAGCTGCAGATTAGCGTAGTGTAAATGTTGCTTATACTATTGTACAGTAATGCTTCATCTAACCTCTTCCATTAGGACCACAGAATTTGTGTGGCTCACAGCAGATTTAAACATTGCTTCTTTTTAAACAGAGGACATTATTCATATACAAAAGAATTGAAGTGTTAATGCTGTTTAATATAAATAAATCTTGTAAATTACTTTAGTTGTAAATTGTCAATAAAATATGTGCCCAGGATAATTCTACCACTATAAATTTGACTGGTTTAAAAATATTTTTTGAAAAATGTGATCATTTCCCCCCTTTGATAACACAAAAAGTATACTATTCTGTTCAAGACAGAAACTTTTGTTTAAAAAAATAATCCATTGGTTGCCATGTAATTTTTTTTACCTTTACTCTTTGCTTAGTATAGTACTAATTAATTGCAAACTACAATTTTAGAGATTTTATTGGCATCCACATTGTTGAGAATTAAAGTAGCAAGCAGCATGAAAAAAACCTCTTTACATCATATTTTACTTTGTCCTGTTGTGCTTTTAATGTAGAATTTTGCACTTCCATGACTTACCAAGGTTTTCAGAAGATTTCAGGACTTCTACTCCATGCTAAGGGCTACTGAATGTGTTTTATCTAGAAAAAGGTCCTTTCTTTGCCAATTAATGTAATCCTTTCCAGTGACCTTAAACTAGGTTCTGCACCAAGCTGTCTCTAGACCTTCTTCAGGTTCAAATAATTGATGAGTCATATTTGGAATTCCAGTTAAAAATCTTGCACTCCAAAATCTAGAAATAGCTTGTTTAAAGAGGTTGAAAATATTCTTGTGGCCCCACTCAGCTGTTCTCAGTGGGCTTCTTTGATTAGTTAAACCCCTTTGGAATTTGACTCAAAAGCAGTGTTATGATAGCTCCAAAAAGCAGTTACGTTGTCTCCAAAAGACTAGAGAGAGTGGTTTGAGAGCCATCACTGCCCTCCCAGTGAGGACTCCCTACATGTGGTTCTTGTAAGTACTGCTACTTCTGCAGAATTCTCTGCCTCTACAAGAGTGTCATGAACAATGGGCGTAGGGTTCCAGCTGACATGCATCCTTCAGCAAAAAGTGGGCTTTTTTACTGGTTAGGAGCGTAGTTGAAGGTAAGGATCGGAGGGCCTTTCACAAGGAATACCAGACCTAGCCACTCAAAATAAGAGCAGATGTTAGGGGAAGGTGATTCCCAACAGATTTGAATATTTTTGGATGAGAGGTAAGGGAATGGGAGGGAAAGGGAAATAAAATGGACAAAAGGAACATATGATCATATTTTTAACATGCCCATTGTGGTTGTGCCGGGCAGCAGGTGTTCTTACTGATGTTGTTATGTGTCCAACACTGATGTCTGCTTGGCTGCATGCGTGAGTCTCTGTATCCATGCTCCCTCAGGATTACCCCTGGCTCAGATCTTTAAGTGGGGACTCTGTTAGCCCAGTGATCTAGAACCTGGCTTGGATCTTAAGCAGGGACTGAGTTAGCCTGGTGATCCTAAGCCGAGGTGCTCCTTTGGTTAACACTTTGGGTTACCTTTAGCTCAGGTCTCTCGTGAGGACTCAGTTAGCTCAGTGACCTTAAGCCTAGGCATACCCTGTGTGCAAGAGGTAAACTAAGGCAACACTCATGATTGAAGAAACCAGCACGACCACAGATCCTTGTAGAAATAAAGGTGCCAGGCTAGTCTTTATTGCAACGTAGCACAATGGCAAACAATCTGTTTCAACAGATTTGCTGGCAGCATTCGTGCTCTCAATGCAATGGAACAGCTCAACTGATGTCTGACTTTATCACCCTCTAGGGCTGCACGAAATCTGGGCTCTCAGGCTGCTGCTTTTATGCCCTACTTGGACCTACTGACTCGGCCACCTTTGGGGTACAAGTGTATCTTGGTTGGTTTACATACACCTCCTCGGATGCTACCCATAAATCTGATAGGTCTGCGCATCACTGGACATTTCCATCCGTCATGCGTCAGATTTGACCGAAACATAACCTTTAGATTTGGGCAGAATGTTCCCTTCATGTTTGACTGAAACATTATATTCAGGTCTGACCAAAACATCACCTTTATCTCCTTGGTGGTAGGCCGACCCAATGCCTCCTCCCTTTTGGGTGCCTTTCCACTCTTGCGGTAGTCAGCTGCGGCTGACTTCTTGCCAATTTCTGTGATGTTAGACTACTCCTGTCAACTTGACCATTTATCCAGCTCAGGCCTGCTTCACTAGTCCTTAAGCCTTATTCCTGATCATTTCTCGTCTTTTTAATTTAACCTTTTACTTTCTCCTACACCCATCACCTTATTATTTAAAAGTTTAACAGTTATGAACACAAAGTGCAACCCTAATATTCTGGATTGGGATGCTTGCATTCCAGATATTGATAATCAACCTCAGTGGCATCCTCCTACTAGATGCTAAAAAACAGTTAAGTAAAATGCAGGATAAAATATGGATCTATAAAGCATATTAGCTGTCCAGTGCCTACATTAAGTAGATGATGTGAATTAATGGCTGATTAATATTTGTAATTCTAGAAATGTTGTATCTATGTTTTTAAGTCTTGTAGATAAGATATACATCAATCAATTTTTATTTGGATTTGTTCCAATAGCACTATTAAAACTTAATATAGCCATTTTAAAGTGTATTTAAATAGTTTTCATCTTCCATTTGTTGAATTATGTCTTTAACTAGATTAATTTGTATTTGTGTAGCATAAAAGTATTTAAAATATCATCATGCCCATTATAACACTTGTTTGCAATTGAAAGCATTATTAACATATTGAATGGATAAAAAGAGGCTAAAAATATTAAGTTTTCCCACAGGTCCTAAAAAGTCTTTCTCCTTAAACCAAATCTGTTCCTATTGAAATAATGGATCATACTAAACATGCTCTTCTTTATTCAAAACTATTTTTGAATAAATTACCTTCAGTACTAAGGCCAGATAAAGCTTTTAAAAATATACTGCACAAGCCACATACAATATTTATAATTAAACAACTTCCTCTGGGAAAAATGTGGTTAGTTTATTTAGCAAATTACAGAGGCCATTCCCAGCGCTCAAGTATTGGAGATTGTGAGGACTCAGTGGAACAGTGAAATTGTTGAAATGTAATCTGTTCTGCAGGAACAGCAAGGATGCTATATGGTATAGAGGATAAGCATCTCTAAGACAAGCACTAGGAATAGAAGAAAACAGAAAAGAAGGGCTAATACTGATGAACAAGCTGTGGAATACTACGTTCTAATTGTAGCAAAGAGGCATTGTAAAAACATTGTGCTGCTGCATTTTAAAATGCCTGTAGGACCTGTTGAGACACAATATTCATTTCCATCTGACAAGTTCCAAAGGGGGAGCCGTGTTAGTCTAGTTCAGCAAAACAAACAAGGAGTCCTGGGGCCCTTTTAAAGAGTGACTCAGGCTGTGGAAGTCCAAAGAGGCTGGCTGTTTTGCAGAGGTATGTTATAATGTAGAAGATTGTCCGGAAATGGTATCCAGAAAAGAAAAATCCTGTTCCATAGCAAGATTTACAGTATCTTCTAAAAATTCATTTTCTCCTTGGAATGACTTCCTGTCTAATTTTTTTTTTTTTTTTTTTTGAAACTCTGGCCGTTCTGTTTTTTTCACCTGTGGCCACACAGGAAATAATACATATCAAGGAATGTAGTGCCTAGTACCTGTTCTTTGATCCGGTAGGTCATGGTGAATGGCTACAGGGTTTGCTACTGAAAAGAAGGCACTGTAACATGTTTTGTTTTTCATTCTACAGTCACATAGTGTGAGAGGAGTTTTGTCCTTTCAGACTCAGGACTTCAGGGTTCTGAATTCAGAGGAATTTCTGTTCAGTCTGTTGACTTGTAGCTACTAAGGAAATGGTCTGTTGAAGGGAGAGCAGTTAAGGGGCCGTGTATTGCTGAAGGGAGAGTGCATATTTATGACAATGTTTGCTGTTGCAGCTGATTCTGGTCTTAGATAACATCTTCCACAAATGCACAAGAAACAAGACATAGGAGTGGGAGAAGAAGAAAAGTAATATATTGCATTTGAGTCCTGAAAGGGCCTTTCCACATGTCTCAAAATCTATTTTCAGCTAATCTACAGTAAGTAAATTACTTCTTTTTACTCACTAAAAAGTGTTTTTTTTAAAATATGGTTCAAGTTTCAAAACAGTGTTTAACATAAACTACTTTGCACTTATATAGTGCCTTCCATCTGAAAATTCCAGAGCACATCAAAACCTATAAAGAATTAAAGCTCACCGTGAGATAGGTGTTATCCCAATTTTATAGAGGTATAGAGAGGTTAATTGACTTGCCCAGGGTCACTCAGGAATTCTGTGGTTGAATTGGAGATAGAAACCAAATGTCTTGCAGTCCTGTGCTTTGGACACTAGACTCTGCTTAGGAGATCATTTATTTGTACTTTGAAAATCATTTCAGGTTTTTTTGTCATCAAATAATGGCTTATCTACACAAAAACTGGAACAAAAACTATTATATCAATTTTAACTCATATCACCAATACAAATTGGAGTAAATCTGTGTGTGAGGAACTTTATTTTGTATTAGGAGCAGTGCTTTTTTTCTGGCGGAACGCACCGGAACGGTGTTCCGGCACCTTTTTTTCCTTAGACCAGGGGTCCTCAAACTACGGCCCGCGGGCCGGATACGGCCCGCCAAGGTTATTTATCCGGCCCCCGCCCCTGCTGCGGCCTGCCCCATGCGTCTGGGGCAGCGGGGTGGCCGCGGCCAGGACAGGCTGCCGGTCTCCCACCCACCGGCCGCCTCGACTTCCTGGCCCAGAGCCGACCCCGCCCCGCTCTCCCGACAGCGTCAGCCTCCCGGCACGGGGCCAGGATCAGGCTCCGTTGCCGGGGTCTGTCTGCCCTGCCGGGGCCGCGTTCGGTCCCCGCCGGTGCTCCCTCCCAGCTGTGCAGGCTGCGGCCGGGCTGGGGAGATTTAAATCTCCCGCCCTGAGCATGCGCAGATACAGCGTGCTCAGGGCGGGAGCGGCCTGGCCGGCAAGCAGCTCTGCCGGCCGTCTCTGTAGTTCCCAGCCTCCGGCCAGGTAAGGGGGCGCTGGAGGGAGGCCTGGAGAGGGGTGGGGGTGGGGACAAGGAGACGGCCCGGGTTAGAGGGGTGGGGGTGGGGACAAGGAGACGGCCCGGGTTAGAGGGGTGGGGGTGGGGACAAGGAGACGGCCCGGGTTAGAGGGGTGGGGGTGGGGACAAGGAGGGACCCCCGCGCAGGCCGGCAGCCCCCACCATCCCCTCCAGACCCCCGGGGCTGCTTCCTTTCTCTTTTTTCTCTTCCTCTTCCTTTCCTTCCTTTCCTTTTTTCCCCCTCTTCTTTGTCTTCCTCTCCCCTGCCTTCCTTCCTCTTCTCTGCCTTCCTTTCTCTTCTTTCTTTCTTCCTTTCCTTTTTTTCTTTTTCTCTTCTTTGTCTTCCTCTTCC